>OZ030013.1:105546917-105624417 GCA_964023405.1 Apodemus agrarius | reverse complement strand
CTGGCCACTTGAGTCATATTGGTAGTCACCTTTTAGTTAGTCACTTTCTAGGAGCAGAAAATGACTTAGTTTCTCTTTTGTGAGTTTGGCTGTCTGGCGGTTTGCTCCCATTAATGGCGTTGTGCTGGTTTGAATTGGTATGACCCCCATAGACTCATGTGTGCGGGTGCTTGGCCGATCTAGGGAGCACTATTAGGAGGTGTGGCCTTTTGGAGGAAGTGTGACACTGCGGGGGCAGACTTTGAGGTCTCTTATGCTTATGTTATACCCAGTGTGGCACACAGTCTTCTGCTGCCTTCAGAGAAAGGTGGAGAACTCTGAGCTCCTTCTCCAGCATCATGTCTGCCTGTGTGTTACCAGGCTTCCCACCATGATGATAGTGGACTAAACCTCTAAAAATGTAGGCTAGCCCCAGTTAAATATTTTCCATGATAAGGGTTGCCTTGGTCGTGGTGTCTCTTCGCAGCAGTAAAACCCTAAGACAGGTATTAATCTCCTTCAAAATTACAGCCTCTCTTCCACAAAGCGCAGTGGCTGTATTAAGCTTCCTGGTACCCTTTGTGTCTCCACACTGTACATTTTTCATTTCTTTCTGTCTCACTTCTTTTTTCCCCTGGAAACTTGAATAAGAATTATCAATGACCACCAAGCCATAGATTCAATGTTATATTGTCATGCAACTTCTACCAAAAAAAAAAAAAAAAAAAAAAAAAAAAAAAAAGTAGTCCATTATTTCAATTTTAGCCTCAGGCAAGTTATCAAATTTTTTGACAAATTGTCACAGGAGTAACTTCTAGCCTAGTTGTTAATAGTGTCCCCCTCTGAGACCTCTTTAGCTGTTGTCTTAGTTAGGGCTTCCTTGCTTTGACCTAGGCAACTCTTAGAAGGACAACATTTGATTGGGGCTGGCTTACAGGTTCCGAGGTTCAGTCCGTTATCATCAACGATGATGATTCCTCCAGGAAGACATGGTGCAGGAGGAGCTGAGAGTTCTACATCTTCAGCTGAAGGCAGCTAGGAGAACACTGGCTCCAACACCGTTAGGAGGAGGGTTTTAAAGCCATGTGTCCACAGTGACATGACTACTTTAACAAGGCCACACCTCTCTCTCTCTCTCTCTCTCTCTCTCTCTCTCTCTCTCTCTCTCTCTTGTTTGTTTGTTTTGAGACAGGGTTTCTCTGTGTAGCCCTGGCTGTCCTGGAACTCACTCTGGAGACCAGGCTGTCCTTGAACTCAGAAATCCACCTGCCTCTGCCTCCCAAGTGCTGGGATTACAGGCGTGCGCCACCACCGCCGCCCAGCCAAGGCCACACCTCTTAATAGTGCCACTCCTAGGCCAAGCGTATACAAACCACTGCAGTTTCTATATTCTGCATGGCACTCAGTACTACTGTCTTCCAAATTGCTACTAGAACAGCCCTTTAAGATCTGCTTACAGCATTCAAAGGTTTTTCTATTCCAAAATTCCAGTCTTCCATTTCATTCACAGAAGTCAAAAGAGGGCATTGGGTCCTCTAGACCTGGAGTTATAGATGATTGTAAGTTACTGTGTGGTGCTTTGAATGGGATGTAGGTCCGCTGAAGAACACCAAGTGCTCTTAGCCATTAAACCATGTCTCTAGCCTTCCTGCCCCCGTTCTTAGATAGGATTTCACCATGTAGGCCTGGCTAGTTTGGAACTGGTTTAGAATAGACCGCCCTCAGAGGCACAGAGATCTATGTGCTTCTGCCTCTTCCTCTTACGGTCATTAAAAGCCTGTGCCAAGTACTGGCACTCCTAGTACTTGGGAGGCAGAGGGAGGAGGTGAGTCTCTGAGTTTGAGGCCAGTCTGCTCTACAGAGCAAGTAGCAGCACAGCCAGGGCTACAGACTCCTAGGCTGTGTGCTCTTGCACTCGTGAAAGGAGTTAATATGTGGTTCACATTACTAATCTTACTTTCAGCATCACATTCTTTTATAAGCACACACCTTTCAGTGCTTTAAACACTGTGTTCATACTATAGTCATTAGATGCAAAGTCCAAGGTATTCTGAAGAGCTGAATTTCTTGCATTCCTTGAGAGAACTTAGTTTTTGGATGAATCTTACAGCTAAGGACAATACTTTTCAATTTTATTTTATTGGTCTTGTTGTTGTTGTTGTTGTTGTTTTGGTTTTTCTAGACAGGATTTCTTATTGTAGCATTGGCTGTCCTGGAACTTACTCTGTAGAACAGGTTGGCCTCAAACTTAGAGATCCACCTGCCTCTGCCTCCCAAGTGCTGGGATCAAAGGCATGCACTCAGCTGAGACTTGGTCTTTGTGTAAGGAAGACTTCCAATGTCATCAGATTCTTCTTCTTTTTTTTTTTTTTTTGGTTCCCTCCCTCTCCTTTTCCCTCTCCTTCTCCCTCTCTCTCTCCTTCCCTCCCCTCTCAGGGTCTCTCTATGTAGCTCTGGCTGTCTTTGAACTCACTATGTAGACCAGGCTGGTCTCAAGCTAAATAGAAATTTACCTGCCTCTGCCTCCCAAGTGCATGCACCACCACACCTGACAATATATTCTATTTTATATTCTTTAATCCATATAGACACTATGGTTACTATGTTACTATGTTGCTTTTTAGTGTCTTTGAAAAGCAAGGTGGTGCCGGGCGGTGGTGGCACATGCCTGTAATCCCAGCACTTGGGAGGCAGAGGCAGGCGGATTTCTGCCTGGTCTACAGAGTGAGTTCCAGGACAGCCAGGGCTACATAGAGAAACCCTGTCTCGAAAAACAAAACAAAACAAAACAAACAAACAAACAAACAAAAAGCAAGGTGTTAAGACACCTGTGAATGTCTTTTATTTTTTAAAGTAAAATTTCTATTTATTTATTTGCTTATTATTTTCACGTACATGGGTTGTTTTTTTTTGTCTGTATATATGTCTGTACACAACAAGCATATAGTGTTCATAAAACCCATGGGGTTGTAAATTGTGAGCCACCATGTGGGTGCTGCTAATTGAACCCAGGTCCTTTGGAATTGCTGCCAGTGCTCTTAACTGCTTAAATGCCTCTCCAGCCGCTGTGTTTTGTTCTTGTAGTGCTTGAATGAAGTTTGTGATCTATCTTTCATCAAGCATCAGCATGACTTACTTGTGAGTATACATACCTTACTGATCATTGACAGTGTGCATTAAGTTAGAAGAAGCCTTAATAAACTCTTGCATAAAAGAGTGTCAGAGCCTGTTGAGTCTAGCACCGAGCACTAGCACTCTGTTTCACCATTCTTGTTATAAATAGTGTATTTTTAACAAGAATAATCAACATCCAAAAAGTGGTAGACAGGAAGCGATAATCAAAATCACGGGTGAAGTTAGTGAGATGGAAGTGGAAAAAAAAAAATACAAATCAGTGAAGCAGAGCTGGTTCTTTGAAAAGATGAACAAGATTTAGAAATCTTTATCCAAATTAACCAAAAGAAAGAGAAATGATCTAAATTAATAAAATTAGAATTGATAGAGAAGAGACCACAGCAGACACTGAGTATTAGGATAAAGCATTTAAAGGTACATTCAGCGGGTCCCGGGCCAAGGGGGCCACTAAGAGGTCATGCCATACAACAGACCTAATGCAACAAACTTACTGAGAAAGAAACAAGACAATAGAAAAAACAGTGCCAAGGCCGGGCGGTGGTGGCACACACCTGTAATCCCAGAACTTGGGAGGCAGAGGCAGGCGGATTTCTGAGTTCAAGGCCAGCCTGGCCTACAGAGTGAGTTCCAGGACAGCCAGGGCTACACAGAGAAACCCTGTCTTGAAAAAAACAAAAACAAAAACAAAAATCAACAAACAAACAAACAAACAAACAAAACCAGTGCCATTCACAATAGCCTCAAAAATCAAAATATTTTGGAATAATCTAAGGTAGTGAAAGACTTGTATAATAAAAACATTAAGACATCCAAAGAAAGAAACTAAGATGTCATCAGATGATGAAATTATTTTCTATGCTCAATGGTTGGCAGGATTAACATGGTGAAAATGGCCATCCTACCAAAAGCAATCTACAAATTCAAATTCAACAAATTCAAATAATAATAATACTTTAAAAACAAACAAACAAACAAACGACTGGGCGGTTGTGGCGCACGCCTTTAATCCCAGCACTTGGGAGGCAGGGGCAGGCGGATTTCTGAGTTCGAGGCCAGCCTGGTCTACAGAGTGAGTTCCAGGACAGCTAGAGCTACACCGAGAAATCCTGTCTCGAAAAAAACCAAACAAAACAACAACAACAAAAAACAAACAAAAACAAAATTCAATGCAATCCCTATCAAAATTCTGACAAAATTCTTCACAGGAGTTAAAAAATATTTTTAAAGAAAGTTTTTAAAAATTTGCTTTCTGTGTTTAAGTGTATGAGTGCTTGCTTACATATATATATATGTATGTATGTATGTATGTATGTATATATATGTATACACACACACACACACACACACACACACCATATGTGTGCCTGGTACCTGCAGAGGTCAAAAGCTGTTATCAGATCCTTCGGAACTGGAGTTGTGAGTAGCTGTGACGCACCATGTGAGTGCTGGGAACTGGACTTGTGTCCTCTGCAAGAGCAACGAGTGCTCTTAACCACTGGGCCATCGATCTCTCTAGCCCCAAGGTGTCATCTTCAGTAACAGTGTGGGTCAAACTGTATAGCTACATGTAGAAGAATGAAACTATACTCATATCTCTCACTGCACAAAACTCAACCCCAAATGGATCAAGGACTTCACCCTAAGAATGTGCCCTAAGGGCACGAGTGCAGGAGAGCCGGGACCTATATGAAGGGGCGGGGGTTGGAGAGGTTGTGAGAGGGTTGTAGATGGCTCCAAGGAAATAGTGTTAGTGTTTTCCAGACACAACAGGCCAGATACACACATGAACTCACAGATTATGACAGTGTGTGCAAGACCTATACAGAAGTCCCACTGTTAGTGGACAAACTCTTGGCATTTGGTTGCTCAGGGTATATTGAACATATTTCAATGTAGGACAGAGCCCTACACCCAGGAGTGGGGTGGACTTGATGGATGGATGGAGAGAGAGAGAGAGACAGAGACAGAGACAGAGACAGAGACAGAGACAGAAATACAGAGAGACAGACAGACAGACAGAGAATATGGGGAAAGGGGAACAAATAGGATCAATACACATTGTATTACGCTTTTGAAGAATAAATAAAACATGGAAACTACCCAGAGTCTTGCAGCCTGAGGAGCTCCCTCCTCTGGGGAACATTCCTCAGTGGCTGCAGGTGATCACCACCTCTGACTCACAGGCCAAACCTTTGCTCTTGCCCTTTCCCCTGCCGCTTAATCCACAGTCTGTCAGGTGTCTTCACACTGGGCAAATGTGCTGTGTTTATTCCTGGATACAGCCACACCCCAGGAACATTTTCTGGAATTTCACCTCTTCCTTCTGTATGAAATCTACCTTTCTTGCTGAATTCTAGTTGGAGGTCACTTCAGTCCCCTGAAGAAATTTCCTTTACACAATTTTATCACCATGACTGTAAATAATAGCATGAGATTCTCCTTCATGTGTGCTTGTGTTCTGGGCTTTTTATATCTTAATGTGCCTTAAGTACATAATACTGATAAACTATTGTATGTGCCTTGTGTGATATTTGCCATTTAATACAGTATGCATAGTTACAGGGTGAAATGTGTCGTGATCATAAAGAGAGAAAGAGGCATAAGAATATGTTCTATGGTGGTGTGGGGGAAGGGGGTGCCTCAGCGGGCCCATGCTGAAGCAATCCCTTCCCCATGAGGGACCAGATACACAATTGTATAGTATAGAATAGAGTTTATTCAGGGCATGGGGAAGGGAGTTAAGGGGGTAGTAGAGGCAAAGAAAGGCAGAGAGAAGGAGAGAGTAAAGTAGAGGCGGGCCATGACTACCTGGAGAGAAGGGGGAGGGAAGGGGGAAGGAAAGAGCCCAAGAGGGGGCAAGAGAGAAGCTGAGAGAGTGAGAGAATAAGAGAGATAGAGGAGGGGCTAAGCAGGCTCCAGGTTGCTTGTCCAGGCCTACCTGGTTGTAGCCAGGTAATGGTGGGGAGGGGCATACCTGGCTGTTGCCAGGTAGCTGTGGGGTGGAGCTTAGACAGAATCCTAACATTCTCCCAGTTTGGTTTAATTAAAAAAGAAAAAAATAGAAAAAGGTGATGGAGAAACAGGAATAGGGTCGTTATGATATCTGGCTGCTTCATGCTGACACTGAGGCAATGTATCTCTGGGGAACCTAGAGGAATGGGTATGGGGGATGTTTGTCCACTCTGAGGAGAATTGTCTGCTCCCTTGCTGTCCAGGGTCAGTGGAACCATCTGAGGATAGTTCAGAAAAACAGGTCCAGTAGAAGCTGTCTGTATCTGAGAGGAGATTGGAGCATCTGAAGGTTGCTTTTCTGAAGCTGTCCTGGATATAGTAGGGGCCTGGACTTGACAAGATGTTGAAGCACATTAGTATAGATAGGGAATAAAATTAAGTATGTTTCAGAGGAAAAAAAATATTCTTAAGATGTACAATTGAAACCCAGAGGAATCCCACCCTTTGGAATAGGCAGTAAGTGGGAACTTTGGGCAGATATACTTATCTGGATGGAGCCTATTTGGTCCATGAGAGGTAGATCTGGGTAGGTTTCCTGCAGCTAACAAGTTTACTAAGGAGATAACAACATGAGTTAACCACATGAACAGTCTTTAAGATGAGCCTTTTGTAGAGCAGAAGGAACAAGATTAAAAAGTTGGATTGTAGAGTGGAATGTTTATTAGAGTTAGGCAAATTTATAATAACTCAGATAATGTTAGGACAGTGACAGAGCAAGACGAGGAAATAGGAAGAATTTAATGGAAACGGAGTCTGGGTAAGGAGATAACCGGCTAGCTGTCAATGTAGTCAGAAGTCTGAGGAATAAACAATAATTTAGCAGTTTTATATTAAAACATGAAAGATTCCAGTAGCCAGCAGTTTTCTGTGGTCTCTAATGTCTCTGCAGCAATTTGGGCTGTCAGTCTGTCTTTCAAGTGCAGGAGACGCAGGGCTTTTTCTCTGTGGGATGGATATGCATAACATGAGAAATGGCTTGTCTCGGTTTGGCTAAGTTATTTTGTAAGACCCGAAAGAAAAACGGGGGAACCCCAGCACCCCACGCTTGGAAACCGTCACCCCAATCACTCACGAGAAACAGTCTTGATGCAAATAGTAAGAGGATTTTAATTCCAGAGCGCTGGGGCCACGGCCATCTCCCACGCGGGGTTGATGACAGTGAACACCGGGTGCAGAAACAGGACTGCTTTTATAGATTTACAGCAAAACCCGCCTACACAAGCCACTCCATAGCTTCCAAGCCAATCAGTTTAAATCATCCAAGCTCGCACTCTCCGAGAACCAGTCAGTTTCCTATAGAAGCCGGATGGGACCTGGATAAGTCATTTCCGCTTATGTGGCCGCCACACACAGGGTCATGCCAGGGTTACGCACAGCGTCACATACGTAATTCCCGTTACGCATTTCCTGTTACAGGGCCAGGATTAGGTATTCAAAACCCACCCTCCCTCACTAGCAGTAGGTGTTGGGGACCTGAGCACCCCCAGGCATGAGCCCCGCAGCCCCCACGGTGATCCTGTCAGCCCCAGCCTTGCACACTTCCAGGCCAACAAAGAGTGGGCCAAACCTCTGCTCCTTTGGGGTCACCCAAGACTCAGGCACGGGGGATTCCTAGCCTGCAACCTCATCCTTTCAATTTAACTCGAGTATCCAGTTTTGTCCACTTCATATTTCAGTGATTATTATATCACACACAATCTAGGCAGCATTCTGCAGTGGTGTTTATATCTTCTGAGACCTCATGGGAGAAACTGTTGGAGGCTTTTGGGAATTCTGTCTGTCATAAATTTAATAATTAACAAACTTCTGACAAGATTGAGGCCTATGGTTATAACTGAATAGAATTTAATGACAGTAGTAAAAATCATACTAGGACAGGATAGGAATCTTAGATAACTTGACAGTCTGTGTAGGTAGAGCGCATTGTTGTATTAGTAAGGGGACATACGGCTAGGACCAGAATAAGAAAGCTGGCAGCAGTGGCATAAAATCTTGGTGACAAAAAATGAGTTTGTCTAGGCAGATTTAGGCCTGTGACACAAACAGCATGCAGGCTATGAGAACAAGCTGGGGCGGTGTGTGTGTGTGTGTGTGTGTGTGTGTGTGTGTGTGTGTGTGCAGGGACAGGTAAATGCTTGAGCCTTTTTTCATTTACCAGACTGCTGGCAGTATGTGTGAAGATCCTGTAAAATATACGGGGTGAAGACAATTTAGCACCCATAGGGTGGGAGGGGAGGGGAGTCACTGAATAATCTGTACCAGCGTCCCAGAGACTTCCAGTAACACGGTTATGGCCAAGCTAGAAATTCAGGTCGTCACAGGTAATTTCTAGGGGCCTGGTGGCCACATCCTAGAAACATCAGAAAGCAATCCAACCTGGTCCAGGAATTTTTGGCAGCTTCTAGAGCTCAAGGGATTTTAGACTGCTTTCCAGAAGGGAGGTCACCCAAGGGCTCTATGTCCTAACATGTAGGTCAGCCAGGAGTCCAGTCATATGGACTGGGCATTGAAAGCCAACCCTTAGTCCAAAAGAGGCTGGCCAGGCCTTATCTGGGCCTAAGGGTCCCTCCTGTCCACAGGAGACACTTCTTACCAATTAATATGGCCAGTGTGTGTTTGCGGGATTCTGTAGTCTGGTAGCAGAAAATGTTGGCCTGTCTGACAGAGGTGGACCTCGGGGGCAAGTAGCCAGCACTGCAGGTCAGCACCGCAGCAGGGCGGAACTTCCCAGCAGCAGCAGTTTCAGGGAGACAACAGAGAATGGGGAGGGGGGAGGGAGGAGGCAGAGTCCCTGGCATGGCGGAGCTAGGGGCCAGACCTTCTTTTCAGGCAAACCAGCTGAACCATTAGGCCACAAAAGAGAGGGAGGAAGAGGGGAAAGGTAACAGACTGACCCAAGGGCAAGACACGTGAGGGTATCCAGGCCTGGCCTGGAATTCTTAGCCTCGAGAAAGAGGAGAGGGAAATCTCACCCATGGGGAAAAGTTCTAAAACAAGAGTCCGTGAAAAACTGAATGCTCCTTCGGGTCCTTTGGAAGAGCAGTCGGTGCTCTTACCCACTGAGCCTTCTTTCCAGCCCCCACTTCTTGCTTTTGGATGCACGGTGTTTCCCAGAAGCCATCCTGGACCTCTGTCTAAGACTGCCCTCACTGGCTTTTCTTCACGTGAGCTCTCATGCCTTTGCTCTAACCGTCCCCACACCAACTTGTGTGCCTGTTAAGCCAAATGACATTACTGCAATCAAAACGTCCTGTAAGCAGTGATCTTTTTTGTTACTCTCAGATAAATTTCAAGACTTACAAAACCACCTGGCAGTCACTCAGATAATACCTGAGCGAGCCTCACATTTACCTCCTGGGTGGATAGGGAGAGACTCCCTGAGTGAACAACATAGAGACGGGAATCAGTGCAAAAATCAAGAGGACTTTTTATTTGATCTGGCATGCTGGGGTCACCCTGCAGATGGGGAGAGAACAACCACATGCAATGGGCTGGGCAGGCCTTTATACAGTCCTCAGGGCAGCCGCCATTAGGCACAATGTGATTGGCAGAACAGTGTTACATTCAAACTAATTGGTTGTTAGGGAATGAGGTAGGTGGCCAATGGCCTCAGAAAAACTCTGGGCCTCCCCTAGCTGCAGGGACCTCCCTGCGGTCTGAGGAATGTCATTTAGCTTCTCCCTTCTGGGAGGAGCCAATGTTCCATGACCTTTCCAAAGTTCCCAAGTTAACCCTTTCAAGGGATTCAGAGACAGAAACGGGGTGCCCACTGCACTCTTCCTCTGCTTTCTTGGGTCTCAGCTTGAGTCTAGAATAAGTTTTTTGTTTGTTTTTAGCTTTTTCAAGACAGGGTTTCTCTGTGCAGTTCGGGCTGTCCTGGAACTCACTTTGTAGACCAGGCTGGCCTCGAACTCAGAAATCCGCCTGCCTCTGCCTCCCAAGTGCTGGGATTAAAGGCGAGCGCCACCACCACCCGGCTTAGAATAAGTTTTGATACATGTTTTTTAACAGGTGCTTGAGTTTATTCAGCCTAAGTCTCGAGAGTTTTGTTCCAATTTCCTGGGGATTCTAGGTTTATAAGTCTAGCAGTACTAGAAATCACTACAATCCACAAGATCCTAAAAAGAAATTAGCTCCTTCTTGAGATTATTTTCTTCCAAGTTGGCACGAAGAACTAAAGAACCATGTGCTTGAGAGAGTTCTGGAAAGAACGCGTGATTTGTTTCTTACATTTTAGTATTTAAGGACTTAGAAATTGTCCCCTCCCCCCACCCGCCACCCCCCCACCTCCCCATCCCCCCACCCCCCACCCCCCCCCCCGAAAAGGGAGGAATTTCTCTGCCACTTAGATTGCAGAAGATGTGAATCGTTCTCAAATAAACACACAGTGGTCAACATCTGTAACAGCAACAAAAACATCAGAGCCGGGCTGGCAGGGGCAGCTCAGTCGATGCTTTGCAAGCAGGGACCTGAGCGCGGCACCTAGGATGTGGTGGAGGTGATGCGCATTCGTAAACCCAGCGCTGAGGAGGAGGAATCCCTGAGGCTTATGGGTTGCCAGGCTAGTCTAATTGTTCCTAAGCTCCAGGTCAGTGAGAGACTCTTTCTTAAAGGAGGTGACAGTCCTGAGAACGATGTGTGGATGTGTGAACGCTTGGCCCGGGGAGTGGCCCTGTTAGGAGGTGTGGCCTTGTTGGTGTAGTTGTGCCCTTGTTGGAGTAAGTGTGTCCCTGTGGGGGTGGGCCTTGAGAGGCCCTCCTCCTCACTGCCTGCTTCTGGCTCCTTGGGATGAAGAACACTCAGCTCCTCCCACACCATGCCTGCCTGGATGCTGCTGTGCTTCCCACCATGATGGTAATAGACTGAAACTCTGAACTGGTAAGCCAGCTCCTGTTAAAGCTGTCCTTTATAAGAGTTGCCTTGTTCATCATATCTCTGCAGCAATGGGACCCTAACTCAGACAGCACGTAAAATTTTCCTTTGGCCTCCACCCACGTATACGTACCCATGTACACGCACACACGCACATCAGAAGGATGGAAGTCAGACATGAAAAACATCAAAGCTTAAGGGCAACATAAAATGGATTAGATCACAGTCAGAAAGTTTATTTTATATCAAAGTATATCTATTTTTAGGTGGGCTACAGAATTGTCTTTCTGGTCATCAACCCCAAAACATGGAGTTTTGAGATGAAAATGAATGACCACTGACTGTTTCTGTCACTGACACATTCAAAGACAGGTAAAAGAGGCAATAGGAGTAACCAGGCCATTAATACAGATTCCTGCTTGGGAGGCAGAGGCAGGTAGATCTCTGAGTTTGAGGCCAGCTGTCTCAACCAAACCAAACCAAACCAAACCAAACCAAACAACCAAACCAAACCAAAATGAAACGAACAAGCAAATTACAAATTCCTAAGCACAACAGCATTTATTTGGAATGCATTTTCTGTTTTAATTTCTGTGGGAGACATGTTATGGAGCTGGCTTCAAACTTGCATTGGTCTTGTCTCTGTTGCTTGAGAGTTAAGATTACAGATTTTAGCATAATTTATTTAAAGTTATCTGAGAAAGAAGAGATCTTTGTCGATCTTTGTCAAAAATATAATTTTTTAAAAACAGTTTTTTTTTTTTTTTTTTTTTTTTTGGTGTAGCCCTGGCTGTCCTGGAACTCACTGTGTAGGCTAGGCTGGCCTTCAAACTCACAGAGATCTGCTTGCTTCTGCCTCCTGAGTGCTGAGATCAAAGGCCTGCTCCACTATGTCTGGCAGGAAGGCTATTTTCACCTTTTCATTCTGTTTCATGCTACTTTGCTGAATGCATCTATCAGTCGTCAGAGTTTCCTGATGGCGTGCTTGATTAAAGGTCTGTGGCATCCTCACCACTGTGAGGTACTTAGGGTGAGGAGTACTTGCTTGGCCTCTACCAGGCACACTCCGAGTGCCAGAGTAAACAAAAGGCAGACATGGTGGTGTGGGAGGCTGAGGCAGGAGGATTGCCAGGAGTTTCAAGCCAGCATGGCCTATCTATTGAATTAGGTACTTGCTTTAACAAAAAACCAAAACAAAAAGCGAAAAAACCAAAGAAAACTCCAAAACAAAACCCAAAGCAAAACAAAAAACCCAACAACAACAACAAAAAGCAGAAAAAAGTCACCCATTTTTCTAATTGTCTATATTAGAGAGAGAAATAAGTAAGCACGTTGGTCTAAGTCATTTTACTTCTGCAAAGCACCCCACGCATGCCCTACAGAAAAATGGAATGCTAAAAAATCAGTTTGACTCCATTGAAATATCATAATTCGTAAAATACAAATACACAACGTATGCATTTATTGGCTTAAAATGCCTCTTTTTGCGTCTCCAGTTTTTCGTGGATAGAGGGGAAGGATTTCACTCCAGCCCAATCAATATTTCCTTTCTCTACATTATTTTATTCTAGGATTTTGCTTGTTTTGTTTTGTTTGGAGAAGATATCATGTATCCCAGGCTGGCCTCAAACTCCTATGTAGCGAAGGAGAAGTTAGAATTCTTGATCTCGTTTCCATCTCCCAAGAATTGGTTTATTCTGGAACAGTAAATAACAAATGCCATTTTGAACCATCAGGATGCACTTCCGGGAATGAGGAATCACTTGGTGTTTGGAGCTTGCGGCAGCCAACTGCAGTGCTGCAAAGGACCCGAACCGTCACCCAGCTGTTCAGTGTCTGGCCTTTGGAGGCGACGCAGGTCTTCTGGAGGGATGTGTTGACAAGGCTTTTCTTCCATGCAGGTTGCAGGGTTGGCTAAGTAGAGTCTGGTAGGTGCTCTCGAAGTTGTGTTTAATGGCGTTGCTAGACGACGGGGAAAAAAGCGAGGTGGGCAGAAGCCAACCCTTCCTTGCTGTAACTGTCTTTGAGGTGTGCACACGCGCACCGAGAGAGTGCACTTGAGTTGGGCGGGTAGGAGGTGAAATCCCCAATTGGCAGATGCAGATCTGTCAACCTTCCTGGTTGGAAAGCTTGAGCTGTGCACCCGGGTGCTGGGCTGAGCCGCGTTGCCAGGCGACAGAGAGGGGGGTTGGCTGGGCACAGAACCGTCGACCCCTGTGGAGGGGTGGAGAGCCGTGGCTGGCTTTACTTGAAAGCTTTACCAGGAGGCGGGCGGGGCCGCGGGGCAGGGCGGGACTGGATGGCAGCTTGACGTCCCCATGAGGAGGATCTTTTGGTCCAGGAGGAGGGGCCGCTCCGCCGCCAGCCCGTGGGCAGCCTGCCTGGGCTTTGGGTGTGCTGGTGGTGCGAGCCAGGGATACCTCACTAGATACTGCGCGGTGGGACAGCTCCACCGGGCTGCGAGTGTCGGCGCTGTAGCTACAGTGGAGCGTTTCCTCACGTTCAGAGTAAACGGTGTCAACGACCCGGACAAGAGGAACAGGTAATAGAACCTGGGAGTAGGGGAGAGCAGGAAGTGAAGGGGCTGTTGGCGACAGGCGGGGCGACTTGGGGGAGTGGTAGAGTCAAGTCACTCGGGTGTGTTGAGTATGACCGAGGGAGAGCGCAGTGAAGGAATTAGCTCTACATGATCAACTCCCAGTGTCTTGTGAGAGGAAGGCGGGAAGCAGTAGAGTACAGGGACACACTGTCCAAAGTGTAGAATAAAAGGGCGAAGGAAAAAATCTTGACCCTGACTTGATCCCAAGGGCCAAGAAACAGAATCCCACCAACTCTTGAGATTGCCACAGAAGCCCACCAATACCCACTAAACCTATTCCTGGGACCCATATGGTGGAAGAGAATTGGCGTCCATAAGCTGTCCTCTGACGTCCGCACACTCACTGGCCTTGGCATGCGTGCACACCAGAGGACATCTTCACCCCCACTCTCACATACCATAATCTCTTCTCTCCCCTCCCCTCCCCTCTCCCCTCCCCTCTCCTCTCCTCTTCTCCCCTCCCCTGCCCCCTCCTCTCCTCTCCTCCCCTCCCCTCCTCTCCTTTTCCCTCCTCTTCCCTCCTCTCCTCTCCCCTTCTTCTCTTCCCTTCCCTTTTCTTTCCTTCCTTCCCTTCTTTTCTTTTTTCTTTTCTTTCTTGTGAGTACACTGTTACTCTCTTCAAACACACCAGAAGAGGGCATCAGATCCCATTACAGATGGTTGTGAGCCACCATGTGGGTGCTGGGAATTGAACTCAGGACCTCTGGAAGAGCAGTCAGCACTCTTTAACTGGTGAGCCATCTCTCCAACCCCCATATACCATAATTTTTTTTTGTTTGTTTTTGTTTTTCGAGACAGGGTTTCTCTGTGTAGCCCTGGCTGTCCTGGAACTCACTCTGTATGTAGACCAGGCTGGCCTCAAACTCAGAAATCCACCTGCCTCTGCCTCCCAAGTGCTGGGATTAAAGGCGTGCGCCACCAACGCCCGGCTCCATATACCATAATTTTAATGTCAGCAGAGTAGGTAAAATTCTACGATTTCACTTCAGTGCAATGCTGGACTTGTTAGCAGTCAAATGCTGAGCTGCCCGGTTCTGGAAACACTGGCACGTGCTTTGGACAGATTTGAATTCAGCTGAATTTGAATTGAACCATAACACTAGCTGTGGAAGATGGATAGTGTGTTTATTCCCCATCATATGTATGAAGAAACTGAGCTATAAGAAGCTCATAGGAAGCCCACGAATTAACAGGCAACAGGCAACAGATTAGAGTAGGATTTAAATCTAAGCTGAATTAAATCTACCAGGCTTCCTCCTTTTACCTAGGCTACCCCAAGCATGGCTGTAGCCATGATAGAGCACTAGCCCTGAATGGGGAAGGCCTTGTCTTATGTCCTGGAAGAAAGGGAAAAAGGAAGGAAAGAAATGATCTTCCTTCAGAAGAAAATTAACTATGCTGAATCTGTCTTAAAATTATATGGATAAATGTGCTTTGACACAGGTCTCCATTTTTTCCTAAAAATTTCCACAGAACTGCGCTGCATTATGCATGTGCACATGGCCATCTGGGGGTGGTGACCCTTCTAATAGAGAAGAACTGCGACATCGATGCCTGCGATGACAACAACTGCACGCCTCTCATTAAGGTAGAAAGTCACTGGCCAACGATTTCAGTAAGGGGTGGACGAGACGTAAAGGCTTGAACTTTTGCAGTGGATAATGGTTACCACAGAAACTCATAACTCGTCAGAACGCAGAGAATAGTTAAGTGTCTGTGGAAGTCTGGGACGTCTGCGTCACAGCCCTTCCCAGAAGGCTCAGGGAGCATCATGAGACAGAAGGCTGAAATGTCTCAAACCAATAGGAGTAGGTTCCCTAGTGGACAAGTGGGGGGACCAGGGATGAGAACTAGAGGAGACAAAAGCACTCCTGGGGCCACGTGCGGTCTTGCAAAAGCTGATGGCTTACTCCAAGCAAGTTTATCGAGAAGTCCAGCCTTGCATACGCTATTTTCAGGGGTGGAGGGGACAGCCAAGGTCAGCAAGAGCTAAGTCAATGTTGGCAAAGGGATCGTGGGATACCTCAGACGCAGATGCCTAAGGACTGATAACCAAAGACGTGGGTCTCCGCACTGGCTCCATTCCTGGACTGTCTTGCCACGTCCACTCCTGGGCAATAAGTTACCTTATTTCCCTTTGTCATTTCATCTGAGGAAGTCTTGGGTAGGTCTGTGAAAGCCAGAGGTCAGGGAAGCCCAGGATGAAGAAGCGTCTTCTGGCTGTGACAGGACTCATGCACTCATGAGCTCACAGCAGCTGGGGTCCCCTGCCCAAGGCCTGAGCAAGATCAAGCCATTCTAGCACAGAGTGGGAAAGGGGTCCATGAGCCATGAGGCACTAAGGGCAGTTGGTGGCTTCTGGGGGATGGGAGGTGAGCTTTCTTTAAGGGTATGGGTACTGGTAGGTCAACCACACCCCAGTAGACAATCACACGCCAGCAGTACATGGGCAGCACAGATGACAAGCAGTGGGTTATTCAAACTAACAAACAAACAAACAAGCAAACAAAGAAGACATGAAATTGGGGAGTACAGGTGGGAATGGATCTGGGAGGAGTTAGGTAGAGGAGTTGGGGGTGAAGATGATTAATATACATTGTATGAGGGGCTGGAGAGATGGCTCAGTGGTTGAGAGCACTGACTGCTCTTCCAGAGGTCCTGAGTTCAATTCCCGGCAACCACATGGTGACTCACAACCATCTGTGATGGGATCTGACCCCCTCTGCTGGGTGTCCGAAGGCAGCTACAGTGACAATAGAAGGAGCAGCTTATTATTTATTATTTATTTAAAAAATATACATTGTATGAGATTCTCAAAAAATAAATTTTAAAATCACTTAGACTATCTAGGTGTGTTTACACACACCTGTAATCCTACTACGTGGGAGGCTGAGGCAGGAAGGTTTTAAATTCAGGCAAGGCTGAGCCACATAGGCGACCCTGTCTCTAAAAACAAGGGATTTGTTGTTTCTTTCTTTTTTTTTTAAAGAATGAAAAACAAAAGAATATATCTCATTTAATGAGAAGTAATCGATGAAGCCTGTGGAGTGTTTACTTTTAGCTCAGTCGATGATGACTTGTGTATGTGGCTCCCGCAGGCCTCTCAGTACCAGCACGAGGACTGCGTGGCTGCCTTGCTGCAGCACGGTGCGGAACCTGACGCTGTGGACGCGCTAGGGAACACCGCCCTCCACTACGCCGTGCACAGCGAGAACACAGGCATCGCCTCCCAGCTCCTGGAACACAGTGCAAACATTGAAGCCAAAACGAAGGTAAAATCCACTCACTTTGATTTCCAGCCCACGCCTAATACATTGCTCTGATAAAATGTTGGCACACACGGCTCCATTTTCTGCCGCAGCAGCTCAGGCATTCACTGAATGAAAATGCTCTAAAGGAGCTAATCATCAAAGGTATGGATCCTTTCAAATGCTATCGGTTTCTTCAATGCACTCCTAGCAAATAGTTGCAGGAACACTAAATTTGTTAAAGGTCAAAAAAAAAAATTGCATTTCTCTTCACTAAAGCTTTTTTTTTTTTTTTTTTTTTTTTTTTTTTTTGGTAATTAGTGTAAAACCACACAAGAAAAAAGTCTCTTATAATTGGGCTTTCTGACTTGAAAAAGAAGATTTTATAATCAATGGAAACTGTGTCTCAGAGATGAGGCAGAGTCGGAAAATGAGAATGGAGTCATAATGAGAGGCCTTGCAGGCAGATGTGCAAACCCGATGTGGAAGGGGAGCACGCAGGAGAGACTGGTTCATTTCCCCAAGTTTATATGACAGGTGAAGACACTCTGATTGGGGAGACAGAACTCTTAGTATGGTTAAAAAACAAAACAAAACAAAGAACATGAAGCCTAGAGTCACCCTAGCTTATCAATGAGAACAGAGAGCCACTCTTATTACACCCCTCGTAGCCAAGCTGCTCCTTCTATTGAACCCCATAAAAGAAAACGGGTAACGGAGGCCCTAGTATCTTCTTATGTGGCCTGTTGCTCTCTTGAGCTAACCTGACCACTCAGGGGTCGGTATTAGAGTTTTACTGACTAACTGGTATTTATTTATTTCTGCCTTATAATTTTTCCTAGAATAAAAAAACAACTTTAGTTACTAAAATGTAGATGTTATATTGTTGTGGATTATTGTTATATGTGAGAATAATTCTTTTTTAAAAAATATATATTTATTTTATGTATGTGAATACATTGTAGCTGTTTTCAGACACGCCAGAAGAAGGCATTGGATTTTATTACAGATGGGTGTGAGCCACCGTGTGTTTGCTGGGAATTGAACTCGGGACCTCTGGAAGAGCAAGCAGTCAGTGCTCTTAACCTCCGAGCCATCTCTCCAGCCTGAGAATAAGATTTTTATACTGAGGTTTTAACTGCTAAGACACAAACCTTGTCTCTTATAGCAATAAGCAATAAAACTTAATTAAGCTGTCTTTTAATTAAGAGCGATTTCCTGAGAGGCACACGTGGAGCCGGATCACCTGACAGTGGTATCTGGTTCCTGCCCCCTAAAACTGAGGAGACTGCAATGATCTTCCTCCCTAACCTGGTGCACACACACTGGAAAACTGCACACCATATTCTCGAAGCCCTTCCTCAGATGTTAATGTTCCCACTAAAGTGCCGTCAAACGTGGCTTTAAGTCAAGGGGAGTTCTTTAATACTGGACTTATAATTACGGTTCTGTAATAAGGGAATGTCTCAGTCTCAGTGGTGCTCCTGGAAAACTATATAATTTTTTGAAATACGGACCCTGCTCCGAGAAGACAGTTTAGCTCATTCATCCAACAGAAGTAAAAACTTTGCTACCACGTTCTAGGCTTGGGGCGATGGAGATAAAAGATTAAAGGAAGATAAAAGATTGTACCCTTGTCCTTAAGAAGCTGTTGATTTACTTGGGAAAACCACACTGAAGTGCAGATTCTTGGCCCCAGTGACAGGAGGGTTGGGGGTGGGGTGTTGGGAAGGGGCGGATTAGAGAAGACTGGAATTTGCAAGAAGGAACAGCTGGTGGGAGTGCTGTTGGGAGCACAGGAAGTCGCCTGTTCATCTCCCCTCTGTGATATTTTAAAATGATTTTCATTCAGTTGAGAAATATTATTTCACATGCTGTAAGTTGTTTTTGTTTCCTTCTCAGGAGGGCTTCACACCACTCTCACTGGCTCTGCGGCAAAACAAAGACCTGATTGTGGAACTTTTAATCGAGAAGGGTGCAAATATACACACGGTGTTTCACCCAGACAGGTACAGTCCATCCTTGTTTTTAGTACTCTTCTTAAATGCCTTTCCTTGTAAGACCCGGAAAAAAAAAAGGGGGGGGACCCCAGCGCCCCACGCCTTGGAAGGCGTCACCCCAATCACTCACAGAGAAACAGTCTTGATGCAATAGCAGGAGGATTTTAATTCCAGAGTTTCTGGGGTTCACAGTCTTACCACGCAGGGTAAAAGAGTGTGAGTCACGATTGCAGAATCGGGGCAGCTTTTATAGGCTTACAACAGAACCCGCCTACCACAACCCACTCCATAGCTTCTAAGCCAGTCAGTTTAAATTATCCGAGCCCGCGCTCTCTGAGAACCAATCAGTTTCCTATAGAGGCTGGATAAACTAGTTAGGTCATTTCTGCTTACGTGGCTGCCATGTGCACATTTCCTGCTACGGGACCAAGATCACATATGTACACACGGGGTCGGCGCATCCACCGCAGTGACCCTGCCGACCCAGCGGTGTCTGCCCTTGCCTCAGTTTCTCAGCAGGAGGCGAGGCAGGAAAGGACGCTAGGGACCTTCCCAGCCTGCAGCCCTCATCCTTTTATCCTGTAATCACACTATCAAGTGCCTTCAGTCTTAGTGCTACTTAAAAAAAAAATCTTTAAAAGGTCTATTTATTTTATTTTATGTGTATGAGTGGTTTCCCTGAATGTATGTATGGGCACCACAAGTGTACGTGAGGCCCATGGAGGTCCTCTGGAACTGTGGGAACGGGTGGTTGTAAGCCACTGTTCCGGTGCTGGAAACTGAACGAGACTCCACTACAAGAGCAACAAGTGCCGTGAACCCCTGAGCCATCTCTCTTCTCTCTCTCTCTCTCTCTCTCTCTCTCTCTCTTTCTCTCTCTCCTGGTGGTATTCTTTTTTCCCCCTTTTCCTTCTTTTCCTTGAGATGGGGTCTTTCTACATAGTCTTGGTTGTCCTGAAGTTTACTATATAGACCAGGCTGGCCTTGAACTCACAGAGATATGTCTACTTCTGCCTCCTGAGTGCTGGGATTAAAGGCATGTGTCATCAGTGCCCTGCACTAGTGCTAGTCTTTAGCATTAACAATCACTCAGTGCCAGGATCTGGCCATGGGGCTAGCTGTTCAGACTGTGGGAGTGGGTGGTGAGGCAGAGGGCCGTGAAATGCAGTGCCAGGTGCAGATAATAGCCCCGATGAGAGCTGGGTGCACAGGCGCTCAAGGAGCAGGGCACTGGCTCTTCGTGGGCCACAAGGACCCACAGGCAGCTCCTGTGTTTGACGGGCTGAGGGAGGGGGAGAGGAAGGGAGAGAGAAAGGAGGGGGAGGGGAAGGGGGATTAGGAACAAGGAGAGGGAAGAGGAAGGGGAGGAGGGGGAAGGAGGTTGAGGGAGAGGGGGAGGGGGAGTGAGAGGGAGAGGGAAAGGAGAGGGAGAGGGAGGAGGCAGAAGAGGGGGGAGAGGGAGGGGGAGGGGGAGGGGGATAGAGGAACAAGAAGACTGTCCTAAGAACCATGGGGGTGATGAGGATCTGGTTCCAGCAGGCCTGCCTTGAGCCAAGCAGGACAAATAACACTCAGAGACGAGACAGACAGAAAGAAAATGAGAAAAAAAAAGAAGGGAAATATCCCCATCAACCTGTGTGGCAATATCCTAACCTTGAGCTGATGAGAGACCCCTGCGTCACACCCCAATAGTATCGCCAACGGGGGCATTGACTGAGGAGGAGCGCCTGTGGTGTGTGGGCCTTGACTCTGATCAGGGAACAGCTCGCCCTAACTTGGCTGTCAAGGAAGACACTGGTGCAGCCATCCCTGGGAAAGGCCGGTAGAGGGCGCTGGATCCCATGCCCTGCCCTGCCTTGCTAGGCAGCCTGGCTCAGGAGGGTTTGTCAGTCTTGATGATGCGTCCTGAACTGCTCCTCTTCTCAGCATGCCCGTGCATTGCTGGATCATCCTTCCCTGTCCCTGTCTGGGATGGGAAGCGAGTGAGGGTGGGCTGAGGTTGCTGTGATTCCTATTCCCCTGTGATCAAATCTGTAAGCGCTACCAAAGTCACAAGTCAGAGCACTAAGCTAAGAGGAATATAGAGAACTCATTAACTCAACAAATTTTCAGGCCACACTGCACAAAGAACCGTATGCAGGAGGGCTCATATTTCTTTTTTTGGTTTTTTTTTTTTTTTTTTGGTTTTTCGAGACAGGGTTTTTCTGCGTAGTTCTGGCTGTCCTGGAACTCACTCTGTAGACCAGGCTGGCCTCGAACTCAGAAATCCGCCTGCCTCTGCCTCCCAAGTGCTGGGATTAAAGGCGTGCGCCACCGCCGCCCGGCTCATATTTCTTTTAATATTGACATTTTTATGATTTGTAATCTGATTTTATTGATCATGTGATCTTACATTAGATAAAGCAGTTTTTTTTAAAACTTTTTCTTTCTTTTTTTGTTTTTGTTTTGTTTTTTTGAGACAGGGTTTTTCTGTGTAGCCCTGGCTGTCCTGGAACTCACTCTGTAGACCAGGCTGGCCTTGAACTCAGAAATCTGCCTGCCTCTGCCTCCCAAGTGCTGGGATTAAAGCCACTGCCCGCCACCACTGCCCGGCTCCAATGTTATTTTCTTTCTTTCTTTTTTTTTTAAATTTTTTTTTATTTATTGAAAAAGGAAGTAAAGGGAAATAAAAACACTTTATGATAAAATTAAAGATGTACATGGAAAATATTTCAGATAAACTCATTAAAATTGACACTTTTCACAGAAAATTAAAGTGGTAGACATGTAAAACATTGCTAAATTAATGGAAATATGGGATAGAAACATTTTATGATAGAGTTGAAGATTTATGTGGAAAATATTTCTGATAAAATGGTAGAAAAATGTAGAAAAACATGTTAGAATTGAAGATTATCATGGAAATTATATAAATTGATAGGCATAAAGATAATTCTAAGTTGGTTGAAAGTAGAATTATAAACATTGAAGATTTACATGGAAAATATTTCTGGTAAAATTCAAGAAATAAATAAACACATTAAAATTGACTATTTCATGGAAAATTTTACATCAAAAATGGTAGATATAAAAACTCTTTCTAAATTAATTGAAGGTGGAATTAGAAACATTTGTGATAAAATCAAAGATTTACATTGAAAACATTTCTGATAAAATAGAGGAAGTATATAGAAAGACATATTAAAATTGAAGATTATCATGAAAAATAATACAGATAAAATGGTAGACATAAAAAACATTACTAAAAGCCGGGCGTGGTGGTGCACGCCTGTAATCCCAGTTCGAGGCCAGCCTGGTCTACAGAGTGAGTTCCAGGACAGCCAGAGCTATACAGAGAAACCCTGTCTCGAAAAACCAAAAAAAAAACAAAAAACAAAAAACAAAACCCTAAATTAATTAAAAGGGGAATTGCAAACATTTTCTGATAAAATTGAAGATTTACATGAGAAATATTTCATTAGTCTATGTTCCCAGATGTTTTGAGTTACCAGCTTTATGCATTTTGCATTTTCTGTGACTGTTGAGTCAATGTTTTCTATGGTATCTTCAGCACTGAGGTTCTTCTATCTCTTGTATTTTGTTGTTGATGCTTGCATTTATGACTCCTGAATTCCTTCCAAGGTTTTCTATCTCCAGAGATGTCTCACTTTGTGATTTCTTTATTGTTTCTACTTCCACTTTTAGATCCTGGATGGTTTTGTTCAGTTCCTTCACTTGATTGTTTGTGTTTTCCTGTAATTCTTTAAGGGATTTTTGTGTTTCTTCTTTAAGGACTTCTGCCTGTTGACCCATGATCTCCTGTATTTCTTTAAGGGATTTTTGTGTTTCCTCTTGAAGGGCTTTTACCTGTTGACTGATGTTCTCCTGTATTTCTTTTCTTTTTCTTCCTTTATTTATTTTTTGTTGTTGTTGTTTTCGAGACAGGGTTTCTCTGTGTAGTCCTGGCTGTCCTGGAACTCACTCTGTAGACCAGGCTGGCCTCGAACTCAGAAATCCACTTGCCTCTGCCTCCCAAGTGCTGGGATTACAGGCGTGCGCCATCATGCCCGGCTCCTCCTGTATTTCTTTAAGGGAGTTATTTAAGTCTTTCTTGAAGCCCTCTATCAGCATCATGAGATACGATTTTAAATCCAACTCTTGCTTTTCCGGTATGTTGGAGTATCCAGGACTTGCTGTGGTGGGAGAACTGGGTTCTGATGTTGCCATGTGGCCTTGGTTTCTGTTGGTAGGGTTCTTGTGCTTGCCTTTCGCCATCTGGTTATCTCTGGTGCTAGTTGGTATTGTTGTCTCTAGCTGGAGTTTGTTCCTCCTGTGGTCCTATAAGCCTGTGTCCTTACTCCTCTGAGCTCAAAAGTGAAAGCACTGCTGGGAGATCACTCCCTCCTGGTGGGCTACGCACAGAAGGCTGTGGAGTCTCCCGGCTCCTCCACAGCCAGGCATAGAACTAATACGTTTTGGGCGGTTTAAATTTCAAGAAGACTGTAAGGAAAAAAAGTACTCTTTTTTTTTTATTTTTTTTTAAAGTGGACCTGATGCCAGATTTACTATTGAACATGATTTGGTAGGTAGGGTATTGGAGAGCATTGTGGAAGCCTTCAGGAATGCAGGGCTCTCCACTTGTCCAGAGGACCACGGTTGGGGATGTATTTGACACCACAGCCATGAGAGATGAGGCGCTTCTCAGCAACCATGTCTTCAAACGTGTAGATCCCTTCAGCAGTGGCCTTTGGATATGGTTCTGTAAAACACGTTCACAGCCTTCCCAACAACAGTGGTGAAGCCCAGTGTGGAGTCTTGGAAAACAAGACCAGCAGCATCCCCTGAAATCTGCGGCTATTAGCTGTGGTCAGGAAGAAACAGCTGAAGGACTCTGCTGTTCTCCTGTGAGCTTTGGCACAGCCTGTGACTCCTAAGGACTCAGCATTACACAGAAATGCTTGTGAGGCACAGAAACAGGCAGTCATGAAAGGACTATTAAGAAATAGCTTGTCAGTTGCTCTCAGAGCAGCCAGGCAGAGACTCCTATTGGCTTTCTTCCCTCCTGCCTAAGGATCTCATGGAGAGCTGCAATAATGCCCAAAAGAAAGGCTGCAGGTAATGCGAGCCAGGAACCAAGAGATCAGCCCGACTGTCTGCTATGCACAAGTGCGGAGGAGAACAAAGATGCAAGTACCATGCCAGTTCCTGAAATCAAGCCAGAAGATGTTAAAGAAGAATGCAACATGGAAAATGCTGAAGACGGAGAAGCCAAGATTATTGAGGCACCCATTCCTAAAATGGAAGCCGGGGAAGTAAAAGAACAGATAAATGAAGACACTGGAGCAGTGACAGGAGGTGAAGATGATGAGCTAGAAGCAAACATTCAAGATGTGGAGAAAGATGAAGATGGAAAAGAGCATGAACATTCAGGGGAGGAGGTGGAAGAAGGAAACACAGAGGAGGAGGAGGCCTAAAAGAGAAACCTGGTGCAGCCAAAAGCGAAGATGCAAAGGACCTCAAAGATGATGGAGAAAGGAGACAATGAAAAAGAGGAAGATGTCAAAGAAGAAGGCGATGGGAAGAAGAAGAGAAAGATGACAAAAGGGGGGGGACACTGAAACAGAGGAAGAAGCAAAAGAACAGAATGAGGAAACCGAAGAGGATGGTGGAAGTGCAAAGAGGAGGAAAACAAGATGGAAAGGAAGGTTGGCATGAGGAAGAGGGAGGGGAAGGTCAGCGTGAGGAAGAAGGAAAGGTCAGTGTGGGAAGAAGAAGGAAATGGGAAGGGTGATGGCAAAGAGGAGGAAGAAGAGCAAGAGGAAGAAGAAGAAGAAGAAGAAGAAGAAGAAGAAGAAGAAGAAGAAGAAGAAGAAGCAACAGCTGAAAACAAAGACTTCAAACAAGGTAGAGAGAAGCTGGAGCCTTTGAGTACTGCCTTCCTGTTGCAATGTTAATAGAGATAAATATTTTTATTGATATTTTATAAGCAGTGCTTTTCTTTAGCATAATTCAATTTTGGATCATAATCATACAGGTTATTAGTTGCAAAATGCCTAATATGATACCTTTATACATTTTGTGACTATAGTTGTACAAACTATAAAATGTATACTTGCAACTTTGTGAATTTCATTGTGTATAAGTTGTGTATTAAATCTGAGTTTCAATTTTATTCTTTTTTTATTTTATTAGATATTTGCTTTATTTACATTTCAAATGGTATCTCCTTTCTGAGTTACCCCTCAGAAAATCCCCTATCACATTTCCCCCCTCCCCCAGCTCATCTCTCCCTCCATTCCCCTGCCCCCAATTTCCTGACTTGCATTCCTCTATTCTGGGGAAGTGAGCCTTCATAGCACCAATGGTCTTTCCTCTCACTGATGTCTGAAATGGTCATCTTCTGTTACAAATGTAGCTGGAGCCATGGGTCCCTCCATGTGTACTCTTTGGTTGCTGGTTTAGTCCCTGGGAGCTCTGGGTACTGGCTGGTACATATTATGAAATATGTACTGAGTCCACTCTTACCTTCAACAGGCTTCACTGCACAGTCTACTGACTATATTATTAATATATGTGCCTGCGTATGGATAAATAAGAAAGACTCTAGGCTTAGAATCAAGGAAATAAGTCCAAAATTTATTTCTGCCACTTAGTGTATTTTCGTGGACTTTAGTTTGCATTCAAGATTCTGAGAGGAGAGGCCATTGGCCCTGTGAAGGCTCAATGCCCCAGAGTAGGGCAGTGCCAGGTCAGGAAAGTGGGGTGTGGGGGTGAGAGCTACAAACCTCTTCAGATCCTTGAGTCCTTTGCCTAGCTGCTCCATTGAGGACCCTATGCTCATTCTATTGGTTGGCTGTGAGCCATGGGTATTTTGATCCACTTTCCTTTTTATCCTTTGAGTATACGAAGGCTACTGATTTGCTTGAGTTAATTTTATATCCAGCCACTTTGCTAAAGTTGTTTATTAGGTTTAGGAGTTCTCTGGTGAAATTTTTGGGGTCGCTAAAGTATACTATCATATCATCTGCAAATAGTGGTACTTTGATTTCTTCCTTTGAATCCCTTTGACCTCCTTTTGTTGTCTAATTGCTCTGGCTAGGACTTCGAGTACTATATTGAACAGGTAGGGAAAGAGTGGACAGCTGGTCCTGGCTTTCTTAGAACTTGCTTAGTAGACCAGGGTGGCCTCAAACTCAGAAATCCACCTGCCTCTGCCTCCAGAGTTCTGGAATTAAAAGAATGCTCCATTACACCAGGCTTAGAAGTTCAGAATTTTAAGGAATTATAGAGATTAGGCAAGTACTCTGTAGTACATTGCCACATGTTTCACACTCTGCCCAAATGGTTGTTCTGCTAGAGAATCTTTTTCTTTTTTTTTCTTTTAAAGTTTTTTTTTTGTTTTGTTTTTTTGTTTTTTGTTTTTGTTTTTTCAAGACAGGGTTTCTCTGTGTAGTCCTGGCTGTCCTGGAACTCACTCTGTAGACCAGGCTGGCCTCGAACTTGGAAATCCGCCTGCCTCTGCCTCCCAAGTGCTGGGATTACAGGCATGCACCACCACGCCCGGCAACTAAAGTTTTTTTTTATTAGATATTTACTTTATTTACATTTCAGATGTTATCCCCTTTCCTCATTTCCCCTCCTAAAACCCCCTATCCCCTCCCCCTCCTCCTGCTCACCCCCACACTCCACTTTCCTGACCTGGCATTGCCCTACTGTGGGGCATTGAGCCTTCACAGGGCCAATGGCCTCTCCTCTCATTGACTGCTAGAGAATCTTGAATGCAAACTAAAGTCCACAAAAATACACTAAGTGGCAGAAATAAATTTTGGACTTATTTCCTTAATTCTAAGCCTAGAGTCTTTCTTATTTATCCATACACAGGCACATATTTTAATAATATAGTCAGTAGACTGTGCAGTGAAGCCTGTTGAAGGTAAGAGTGGACTCAGTGTGCCATCTGTGGGTAGAGGTGCTTGCTGTCAAGACTGACAACTTCAACTTGAACCTGTGGAATAAGCAAGTTAGCTCTGTAGCGGACAGGATGAAGTAGAGGTGATGGGTGGAATGCGACGAGGAACAACATGTTGGGTGGCAATCTGGGTTGTAGAAAATTGTTAAGAAGTATTGCAGTCTACAAAGATAATATATATATAAAAATACCAAGCAAGACACAGGATATTGAATATATTCTAAAGGCCAACCACACCAGGCACTCAAGAAACATTGTTGCTTTTTGGGTGTTTTATTTAGAGAACTTGAAAAACTTTGAGGTTTTTGCTAAAGGATGTTAAAGTAATTTCAAGGATCTCTGTAGCAGGTGGGCTTGTGGTATCACCTGCTTCCAGAGAGAAACCACTTAAAGTTTGACTGGATTTGGACAACGGAAAGTTTATAAATTGTATAGTTTTTACTGATGGGTGGGCAGTGGATGTAGTGAATCTTTTGCCTTGTATTAATAATTTAAAAAAGTCATTATTTTTAATTTTGGATATAGCATATGTGTCTGCATATGGGTATGTACACAGGAGTGCAGGTGTCTACAGATGCCTGAAGCCAGAGGCATCAAATCCCGTGGAGACGGGAGTTGTAGACAGTTGTGAGCTGCCTGACATGGGTGATGGAAACTGGGTCCTGGGAGCCAAAACTGGATCCTCTAGAAGAGCAGCAAGTGCTCTTATCTGCGGAGCCATCTCTCCACTCTGTTAAAGGCTTTGCTTCTGTCCAGGTAGCAAATGTTATATAGTCCTTTAAAGGTGCTTTAGGGTTTCCATTGCTGTGAAGAAGCAACATGACCAAGGCAGTTTTTATAAAGAAAAACATTTTATTTGGGCTGCTTACAGTTTAGAGGTTCATTCCATTGTGATCTTGGCCAGAAGCATGGCAGCCTGCAGGCAGACATGGTGCTGGAGGAGGAGCTGAGAGTTCTTCATCTTGATTTGAAGGCAGCCAGGAAGAGACACCTCCACAGGTACCAGGAGGAGCCTCTTTTACCCTGGGTGAAGCCTGAGCACAGAAGAAGCCTTCAAAGCCTGCCTACCAAGCCCGTTACTCTAACCAAGCTGCACCTATCCCAACAAGACCACACCTCCTAACAGCACCACTCCCCTCGGGCCAAGCATATTCAAACCACCACAAAGGATATTTCAGTTTAGTCTTCAGGTCAGGCAGTGGTGTAGGTAAATTATTTCAGGCTTTGTCAATATTGGCTTTTGCTCCTTTGCATGGATTTATGAATCAGTCTTCATTTAATCATGTATTACAGATTGTGAGAACTAAATACAGAAAGTGCTAATTACAATGTTCAAAGGTTAATTTCCAATCAAATAAATCAGGAAATTCCATTTAATGTGCAAATAACTGACCTTTCCCCAGATTTTGTTAAATATCCAACTTACCCATTATTGTATGTCTTTACGGTGGAGGCTCTCCTGGAGATTTGGTCCTGATGGCTCCAGTCGAACAACAGATGATAATAATGTTGATACTAAGGTAATATTCTTGTAAGATTAATTTTCTTGCTCTAAGTTCTGCTTTTGTAGTATTTTTTAAAACTCACAGTTGCCTTCCTATCAATGTATCATGTGGAGTGTTGATTTGGGGGAAACATTTTGTAGAGTTATGGCATGCAAATACATATATATACACATATACTCACATGTACACATATACATACATATACATATATACACATATACTTTCATAAAGTTCAAATGACTAGTAAAATACGTTTTTTAAAAAAAATTATTTTATATATGTGAGTACACTGTCTCTGTCCTCAGACACCAAAGGAGGGCAGCGGATGCCATCCCAGATGGTTGTGAGCCACCATGTGGGTGCTTGGAATTGAAATGAGGTCCTCTGGAAGAGCAGTCAGTGCTCGTAACCGCTGAGACATTTCTTCAGCCCCCATAAAATACTTCTGAAGTAGTGGTGGCCAAATGAGGGAATAGGTCGAGATGGAGAAACGGCTTGGTGGGTAAGAGCACCGGCTGCTCTCGCAGAGGACCAGGATTGTTTCCAGCACCCACACGGTGGTTCTCAACCATCTGTGACTCCAGTTGCTGGAGATCCTAAGACTTTCTTTAGGCCTTTGTGGGCACCTGACATGTACATGGAGCACAAACTTACATGTAAGAAAAGCACTTAAAAATAATACACATAAAAATAATTAAAAAGTAAGAGAATGGGCTAGGGGTGGTGATACATGTCTCTAATGTCAGCACTCAGAAGGTACAGGCAGGTAGATCTCTGTGAATTCTAGGCCAGTCTTGTCTACATAGAGAGTTCTAGGGTAGCCAGGACTACATAGAAAGACTGTCTCAAAACAAACAAGCAAACAAACATACTAACAAGCTAAAACAACAACAACAAACAGAATGGATTGGAACACACACTGTGACTGGACATTTATGTTAGAAATAGTTCTTCTCACATAAAATATATTTGATATTTAGCCAAGGATTATTTGGGTAAATCTACATTTGAGTGATTTTTTTTCATGTGTTTGTGTGTGATATGTATGTGTGTGCACATGTGTGCACATGGATGAAGAGACTCAAGGCTGATCTTGGGCGCCTTCCTCCATACCATTCCACTTCAGTTTTTGATGCAGTATCTCTCATTGAATTTGGAGCTCACCCTAATTTTGGCTGGTTTGACTGAGCAGCCTGCCCCGAATCCTCCAGAGGATCAGGTTTACAGGTGGGCTACTATTCCTGCCTGGCTCTCCTGTGGGTGCTAGGATCTGAACTCCAATCTTTGTGGTTCACGGGAAGTGCTTTACCTACTGAGTTTTAGGTAGAATGATCTGTAAATTAACTAATATGTTTTCGATAATACTCACATGTAAATAAATAAGTTCCAATGGAGTAGGCACTCAGCTCGTAATCTCCCTGGTGCCTTAAGCTTCACAGAAGAACAAAGTTCACGTCTCCCTCACATACCCTTATTTTTCTAGAATATAGGTTTTAAGAGAGATTCCCTGTTTCTAGCTTTTAAGATAACATTGAAGAAATTGTGGAAATTTAAACACTTATACTGAGTGTGCCTGGTACCTGTAAAGATGAGGTGCAGGTGTTGTAGCTACTGGACCTGGAGTCACAGATGGCTGTGAGTCTGACTGTGTGGGTGCTGGGGACCAAGCCTGGGTCCGCCGGAAGCCTAGCAAGTGCTCTAACCACGGAGCCACCTCTCAACCTTCCATCCAAAAGAAGTTAAGTTTCTTATGCTGTGGTGAAAATTCAACATAACACTTGAAAATTATTAGTTAACTTATTTACTGAGTCCTGGAATCACTGTAGTCCTGGATGGTTTGGAACTCACTGTGTAGACACACACAGAGGTCCACCTGACTGTGGCTCCCAAGCGTTGGGATCGAAGGCGTGTGCCACCACTCCCTGCTTTCTCATTCGTTTGAACAGAGAAGGGACTTGGTCAGTTTAGGACATGAAACCCTTAGTTTGGGAAAAAAAACCCATTGATTTGTAAAATGTCTTAAAAAATGTAATGGGACCTTTGAGGAAATAGGCCAGGGAGTGACTAGGTCACAGGACAATGAACAACTGACTCACTGACATTTTATTGTTTCATTGAAGCAATGGCCACTTACATAAGAGATTAAAATCTGGTCTCCATTCGCCAAGGTCTTGTTGGAACATGGGAAACGTTTTTTAATGTAGTGAAATGAAGGTGCATTTTGAAGCTATTGTTTCCAGAGCTGTCATTATCAAAGTTACAGCCAGTTGTCTGCTAGTAACAGTTTCTTCCTTTGGGTAACATCTTCCTCAAGGGGAGGAGGGAAAGACCGTGCCTGAGATTAGGGGACTGCAGTGATGTGGCTCTCTCTAGTTCTCAGGAGACTGTGACAGCCAGTGCAGTACATATATATCTTTGGTTGTCCTGGAACTCACCATGGAGACTCGACTGGCCGCATGCCTTTGCCTCCCCGTGCTGGGATAAAGGCATGCACCACTATGCCTGGCTTCTTTTGTAATATTAAAAGATCATCTTATTTAGTTGAGTGTAGTGGACCATAGTTTTAATCCCAGCCTTTGGAAGTCAAAGGCAGACAGATGTCTGTGAGTTCCAAGGCTAGTCAAGGCTGTGTAATGAGAATCTTGTTGAAAAAAAAATCAATAAATAATTTACTTCTTAAGTTTAGCACATAGTGGCATATCTATTCTAAATATCATTGACAATATTAAGTTTGTTACCTCATGGTCTTCTTTCTAGTCTAGGATGGGATAAATTATTTTCAATTTTTTACTTTTTTTAAAATTATTTTCTGGTGCTGGGAATTGAACTCAGGGCCTCACAAGGGTTGCACCTCTGAGCCATATCTGCAGCCCCGTTTATTTCTCAATGATGGGCCAGTGGGTTGTGAGTGGCTAAGCCGATATGAAGAAAATAACTGTGATGTGAATTCATTTCTGTTTGTTCTGTGTCCACTTCCCTCAATGACTGGCAAGGATGAAGTTGCTTTAAAAACCAGTCCTCCAAGTGGAAAAGCATCTAAAGCCAAGAAAACGAGCCTTCCACCTGGCCATCTGCAGACGACGTCAACGACGTCTCCAGCACAAAAGGAGAGAAGGAAATGTGGCGCAGGACGTAGACCTGCACAGTCAGGATGTGCTCTTATGAAGACAGCCGAGGGAGCCCAGCCAAGGGGGCTGTTTAACCAAGTCCTCAGGAACAAACTAAGGACATCTCCTGAGCCCTCTGGGAAAGAGCCATCATCTTGCACCTCTAAGGGAAAAGCACACTTAAAGGTAATTCCCCCTAATTTAAAAATAGTGTGTCTATCTGTGAGGGAAAGGATGCATCTGAAGAGACTGTCCCTATTGTATTGCAGATATGTGTGTGTGTGTGTGTGTGTGTGTGTGTGTGTATGTGTGTGTGTGTGTGTGTATGTGTGTGTGTGTGTGTGTGCGCGCGTGCGTGTGTGTGTGTGTGTGTGTGTGTGTACACACAATACATATATGTACCTCAGTCTTGAAAATGCCCTGGCATCTCCTTCTCGTTCCCAGTCCTGGGTACACTTGTCACTTAGCCTTCTAAGCCTTAAGGAAAAATGAATTAGACTATGAGAACAGCAAACTAGAATGAGAACATAATTCAAACATTTAAAAAAAAAAGTATTATTTTATGTGTATGACTATTTTGCCTGCTCATATGTCTGTACACCATGTGTATGCAGTGCCCACAGAGGTCAGAAGAGGGCATTGGATTCCCTGCAACTAGAGTTGCAGGAGGTTTTTGAGCTGCTATGTGGGTGCTGGGACTCAAACAGGGGTCCTCCGGAAGAGCAGCCAGTGCTCTTAACCGCTGAGCCATATCACCAGTCACCTTGACATATTTTTTAACACAAATGAAGGGAATTTTATAGCAATGCAGAAAATGATGATGATGATGATGATGATGATGATGATGATTTCTAGGGTTCTTATAGTTGAAATGGAAGGAACCAACATGTTTAATATACAAATGATAAATCTACAAACCAAAATACCACTAGTTGAAAATTAGATATTAGATATATGTATAAGCCTAGAAAGCCAAAAGGACAGTGGTTACACTTCATAATGTATCATGAGCCTGAAATAAAAGATGGCATATTTTTGAATTCAGCTAATCTAAACCAAACTAGTACAAGCCTGGGAGTAGAAGCTATTACCTGGTAAAGACCACGGTCCCAGACAGACACTGTCAGCTACACTCCTCTACACTCCCACAGAGCATTACATGTTGTATGCCTTCATGATGGGTTACAGCAGGGCAGAGGAGGCTGACAATGGCCCAGGAAGATTTAAAGGACAGTTCCTGGCTTTGGAAAAAAGAAACTTCACTTTTATTGGAGGAACAGCTGTTTGTGGATTTTTCTCTGCTAATTTTATTCTTCTTACAAAAAATCCACATATACCACTGTGATATCTGTTAATGAAATTGTATTTAGATATAGATTATTATTATTTTTTTTTGAGAAAACATTTTGTTATTTAGCCCTAGCTAGTCAGAAACTTGCTGTACAGACCAGACTGGCCTTGAACTCTCAGATTACCTTCCGCCTCTGCTTCCCCAGTGCTGGGATTATGTAGGGTTGTTGGAGTCCCCACCAAGCATAGTCGCTGGGGAGGCGGGACCAGGAAGTTTCACTGAGCTTACCTGATGTTGCCGCCCCAGGACACCACTCCAGGGGTGTGAAAGCGCAGTCTGAGGTGGAGGACAGCTGGAGCTGGCTGGGGAGTCCCCGTGCTTGCAAGGTGGCCTGGGCCGTTCATTTTCAGGCTCTCGATACACGTGGAAGGACGGAGTGGGGGCCTGTGGACTGGATCTAGCCCAGGGTGGGGAGCAGGGGGCAGCTCCGGCTGGTCCTGAGGGTATTAGTCCTTGCCTTGATGGTGGCTGTGGGTTTGGCTTGGTGGTGGCGTGTCTGGAAGCACAGAGGGCTCTGTAGGGGAAGGCCTTCTGCATAACTCACCACACAGATCCAGATGAAAAGAGATAAGTAAAACCGTACCCCAGTTCTCAGGGCGGAGTATCTGGGAAGGAGAGTTTATTGGCTAAGCCTCCAGGCCTTTAGGTACCTCATTAAAATGGAGATCTGTCTTGAGGTTACATGACCACAGCTCAAGTCTACTTGTGGAGGGGTTTGGGGCGTTGCCCTTATGCGACTGGTGGACTGGTGGCTGCAAATCTGTGAAGAGCTGTGGTCCTGAGCCAGGAGCCTGGTGTCTGTCCTTTCAGGGTCACTGGGGTTTCTAGCCAGCAATCAGGCTGCCTTTCAGATCTTGGTACCCCAATAATCTTCACTGTTGTTATTTTCCACAAGGTGTATGTCATGGTAAATTAGCCTAGACATATACCATGTGATTAAAAAATAGAGGGAGATGATAAAAGTGAATTTGTTTTGGACTTTTTTTTTTTTTAAATTTAGCATATAATATTGGCAAATTTGGTATTTGATGGCAAAGTAGGAGCTTTAATTCTGAGCTACACCAAGCTGTCAACACTGACAAGCTAGATGTATCATTTGAAAGTAAAAGTAGATGAGGCTTTTCATCAGTCAAGTAGCATGAAGTTAGTCTGTGAAACTCGCACTTTTTTTAAATAAATGTATGCTTGTGTATGAATATTTTGCCTGCATGTATACCTGTGCACCATATGCATGGTTGGTGCTCCCACTGAGGTCAGAAGGGATTATATCCCCTGGAACTGGAGTTTCAGACAGATGTGAGGCCCTGTGTGGGTGCTTGGAACGGAATCCAGGTACTCTTAACTGCTGAGCCATCTCTTCAAGCCCCAAACTCACAGTTCTTAAGTTTAGCTGATTCAGTGGGTTTTGTGGGTAACCTATCTGAGTCAGCCTTATGGAAATTTATCAACTAATGTTTAACACCAACTCATCACTTAGAATGGATCCTTCAGGCTTTGGTCACATAACTCCTACTGTATGTAGATGATGGAGCTGAGGCAAGCCATTACCTGATATCCCTCAACTGTAACAGTCATGGTTAAGGAGTGAGGGGTTGAAAGGGATGTCTAGAGTCCACACTTGCAGCTCAGCAGCAACCCTCTGCTGTGGGTAGTGGCACATGTTGTTCATGCATTTCAAAGGCCACCTTCACTGATTTGCTGTCCCAGGATCCCAGTGAGCAATTGTGAAACATCATGAGGAAATACTGATGTAGCAAAGAAGGGTGAGGTTCCTTTTACTCCAGAATCTATTGTCACAGACTCTAAATCTGGCTATTAACGTGAAATCTAGGTCATGCACACTGGAGAGATATGTTTGTCCTTTTCTTGATATTTCTTCACATCATTAAGGAAGTGAGTGTGTTAGGCAGAAAAACCAACCAACCAACCAACCAACCAACCAACCAACCAACCAACCAACCAACCAACCAGGTTTGTTTTGTTTTGAGACAGGGTTTCTCTGTGCAGCCCTGGCTGTTCTTGGATGCACACATCAGTTTACCTCTGCTTTCTGAGTGCTTGAATTAAAGGTGTGCCCGCCTCTGCTTATCAGCAAAGGGAGATTTTTAAAGGCTAAACAGAACATGTCCCCTTTTAAGATTTCTGAAAATTCTGGGTCTTTTACTCAGATGTGAAGCAGAGGTTACAACATGCCAGTAGTCTGTACTGATAAAATTAAAACACAAATAGTTGTGAACTAAAATCAAGACCATGGTATTGACAAGTAATAAAAAGAATGAATCTATAAAACTCTCTTTTAATGAAAAATAACGGTTAGAATTTCCTTAAAGGTTGAAGAAGAGAGGAAGTATGGACTCCCGGAACTGGAAGTAGCCCTGGAGAACTCTGACGAGCGATCAGCTTGTGCTGTTGCTTCTGCCTCTGCTGCTGCTGCTGCTGCTTCTGCTTCCACTTTCGCCAAATCTGCTTCCACGTCTGCTTCCGCGGCTTCTAATATTGCCTCTGCCGCTTTTGCTTCTGCTTCGGCCGCTTCCACTTCCGCATCCGTTGCTTTTACATCCGCTTCTGCGGCTTCCACTTCCGCGGCTTCCGCTTCCGCTTCCGCTGCTGACGCTTCCGCGGCTGCTGCAGCTGCTTCCGCTTCCGCCTCCGATGCTTCAGCTGCAGCTGCTGCAGCTGTTTCTGCTGCAGCTGCTTCCGCCGCGGCCTCCTCCAATGCTACCGTTAATACTGTGGTCGCTGCTGCTGTCACCGCTGCCTTCGCGGCTGTTACTGCTACTGCTGACCGCAATGGCAATGAACCAACTCCTCAAAGGCACAGCGGGGCTACTAATGACAAGGATTTTGCTCTTAAGGAAAAAGAAGAACACGAAAAGTAAGACCATGGCATTAGTTTAAAGTAGATAATCATTTTGACTTACAAAACAAACTCTCCTTTTGGCTAACACCCACGATGAACGCATTGTTCTGTACTTCGTATAGCGATAGACAAGCACTGCCCACTCTTAGAAACATTTAAATAGTTTGATTCCATTTTCTAGTTATTTCGAGAGCAGTGTTAGATAAACAACCATTGTAGCTGGCAAACACAAGGGAGGACTTGCCCGTGGTTAATGAATTCAATGACATGGAAGTCAGACGGTTGTTCCTGACCCAGAGCCCAAACCCACCCACTCCATTTCTACTCAGAGTGTTGGCCACAGTGACTCAGGAGACACACACATCAGCCTCCTGTTTTATCTCTGACTTGAACTAGAATTTTTCTGTCCTGGTCACTCTACCCCAGCTACGCCGAAGACTCAGGCATCTTTCTGAACTTAGAGGTTTTCTGTCTCACAGTTGCCTGCCATGTTGGGCTGTTTCCTTAGTTTTTGCTTACAAGCCATATCCTCAGCATAGCCATTTGGTCCCGCTGGGCAATGCTCCTTCCACGGCACCCTTATAGTACATAAAAGTTTATTTTCCTCCTGTAACATACTATATGTCTGTCTTTCTGTCTCATTTATTATTTCATGTGCACTTCAATGTCAGAGGAGATATCTCTGCTTACCTTAATAACCTCATGGGTTAGATAGTGGGATAGCAAAAGTCATTTAGATGCAATGACAAAGTAAAACATAAAAAGTGAATGTAGTAACAGCTATTGTGGAAGTGGGAAACAATCCGGGAGGTCCCTGTTGCTCTGATAAGCAACACTGTGGGAACAGTTCAAGATATGGGATCGAAGAGACTTCAGTTTCTCCCTCAAGACATATTTGAAGTTATGGGTGTCTGTATTGGTCAAGCACAGGTCTAACACTGAATCCTGCTAGTTTGTGAAGTGTTCTGGGAATAGTGATGCTAACAGACATGCCCACTTCAACCAGGTGAGCAGGCTGGTATTCGGAGGCATGGCGTTTAAAAGTGAGCCGTACCCCTCCCCTCCCCCCCCTGCAGCGCATGTTCAGCGTTACACCCACCGACATTCCAATAGGCGGCTCTGTGCTGTACCGTCAGGCTTTAACAGGAAGGTCCTGCTTTGAAGACTTTTTATTTTCTGCCTGTGCTCTTTTAAATGTAATTTAATGTTATATTTAAAACAAAACTAGGGTGTAGCACAGATCAGTTTTTAATATCATTCCTATGTCTGGCATTCATTCTTTGGCTGGGAAGATGGCCCAGGCAGTAACATGCTTGCTGTGCGAGCAGGAGGTCCTGAGTTCAGATCCCAGCACCCGAGAAAGGCCAGGCATGGTAGGATGATGCTCCCACACTTCCCGCCCTGGAGTCGGGGCGGGGGAATGCTGGCCGGTGTGGCCAGCCAGGGGTGGCGGTGGCAGCTTTGAGCTCAGGGAGCATTGCTGTCTCTACAGGCAGGATGGAGGAAGAAGGCGAGGGTTGGCTCCATTTCCCACCCTCTCACAGCGTGCAGACGGCAACGTCTAACCACGGCACAGGGCACACAGGCAGCACGGCATCCATCTCTGAGGACTTGTGGGTGTTCCATGGTTCCTCTTAAGATGTTTGGGGGCCATGCTCCTAGCTTTGTGCTTACATCCGGTTCTCTAAGTAGAACAGCTTCCTGTCATGTTTGTGCCTATGAGCCGCTCCTTTTAAACTGTTTTACTCTTCTGTAAAGCTGTCCTACCCAGCTCCACACTCACCCATCAACTCCTCTACAGAAAACACACCTTTCATTGCCTTTAGCTGGAACATTTTAGTCTTTTTTAAGTGAATAAATGAGTTAAAATGTGGAAGATAGGGTTTCCTTCAATTGTTTTTTTAACCTTATTCAGTAGAATTACTAAAAACAAACCAACCAACTACCAATCAAAACCAAAAACCAAAAGCCAAAAACCAAAAAACAAACGAAACCACTGACTTTTCTGATTCTCTTAAAGGAGTGAACCTGCCACACATTTGATGGAAATGAACAGAAGTGAAAATAAAGACTGTTTTCCCAGAGATTCTATACCATCATTTGGGACGTGTTCTGCAGACCCGAGTGCCGTGCCGCAGGTGAAGCAGAGCTGTGCTTGTCAACTACGTCAGGATGAACAAAGGTAACAGTGATATCTTTCATCCCCTGTAAAGGAATATTAACAGCGAGCACTTTTATGGAAATAAAACAAATGACTATGGTAGTCACTCAAGGCAGAGGGACACTCAGCTGCACCGATGCTGCTGCTGGAAGGCTGAGAGAGAGTGGGCCGGTCAACAAGAGCTCTCCATGGAAGCCCAACAGCTCGGCAATGCTTACTCAGAGAAGCACTGCGGGAGGATGTAAGATTGAGGTTTTTCTTATTAAAACGAACACTGTGGAGTATGCATATTTGCATGCTCTTTGAAAGGAGAGGGAGATAGTACAGGGAGTTGTCAAACTTTATTTGTTTAACATTGGAATACACAGGCAGGAAAGCAGAAATGGAAAAAAAAAGTCTTCTTAAATAAAATAAACCATTTTGGGCAGTAAAATGTGTCCTAATGCCCAATAAGATACAAGACCATTGTGGCTGTTTGAAAGAAAAGGATATGCAATTTTTCAAGGTAACAATAATTACAGAATTTCACTGTGGGCTGTTTTACAGAAATCAAATCTAAAAGACATATAATAGTCTAGCCATAGACGGTATGACCAAAATGATGAGGATTGTTTACCTGATTCTGCCAGTTATTTTAAACACAATTTAAAAATATAACTGAAAATCAATTATTTCTTTTATGTTTGCCTCCACTATATTAGATAGGTGCTCAACACACAAAGGTGACTATGATATGTGTGTCTAGAAATCTGTCTCTCTTGTTAGTTCTCCAGGCTCTGGCCTTTCTTCTGAGTACACAGGACTCTATCAACCTTGTTGATATTTCCAAGTGTTAGAGATCTTGGTAAAGTATGTTGGATATTTATAGTTTTGTTTAGAAAGGTGGGGGCAGGTAGTTGTTGGTCAATGTGGAAATTTGAATGACAATGGCTCCAATAGGCTCATTTGAATGGTTGGTGTCTTGTTGGTGGACTGTTTAGGAAAGATTGGGAGGTGTGGCCTTGTTGTAGGATGTATGCCACTAGGACTGGGCATTGTAGTTTCCAATCCCACATTAGCCCTGGCCTCTCTTTCTGGTGCCTGTAGCTACTGCTCTAGCCCATGCCTATCTGCCAATGCCATGCTCCCTGAAAGGATGGTCATGGACTGACTCTTTGAAACTGTAAGCAAACCCCTACTTAAATGCTTTCTTTTATACACTGGCTTTGTCATGGTGACTCTTCACAGCAATAAAACACAACTAAGACATTCTCTTTAATGGTACTTACATATGATTGACATACAAATGATAGCCTAACATTAAACTATTAGGCATGGAGTTCTTTCAGTGATAGAATAAAAGGCCTTCAGGCTAGCTAGAATACTGTGTAGAAACAATCCTGTCATTTCTGTTGCTTTTCATAACTGATTCAGATCCAAGTTATATTAGATTTATAGTTCCATGGATTTTGGGTACAGGAAAGGATTTAATGAATGTTCAAAAGTAAACTGGACAATCAAGCAGAAGGGATTGTTTTGGGATTATAGCATTCTAAAGTAGAGAATGCTCATTAATGTCATTGACATCTGCTATATTCAGCTGAACAAACATGAACCACTGACTTGATTAATGCTTCCCGTTGACATTTTTTTTTTTTTTTAGAAAGAATTTTTTTGACTCACTGAAAGCTGGGTTTCAAATCTCCCAAGTATCAAGCTTTGAAACATTTCAGAAACTGTGCATAATACAGAAGTAAATATTTATGAATAGAAAATAAATGATAATTAGATTAACCTTCTCTTATACCACTTAACAACACTTTTGTAGTGCCAAAGTTCATGGGACTGGATTCTGGGTCTACCATCAACCAGATATATGGTTTTGCTTAGGTCCTTCCTTTGTAAAACATCTGCTATGTTCCCTGTCTCATGGAATTATGGAGAGCTTTATTTTGTTTTTTGTTTTTTTTTTTTTTGATTTAAAACACCTTTTTTTTTTTTTGAGACAAGATATTTCCATGTAACTCTGGCTGTACTGGAACTCACTACATAGGCCTGGCTGGTTTTGATCTCGCAAGACATCCACCTGCCCTGTTTCTCAAGTGCTGGGAGCACAAAGGTGTGCTCCACCATGCCCAGCTATGATCTTCATGTTGTTCTCCTCCTCCTCCTCCTCCTCCTCCTCCTCCTCCTCCTCCTCCTCCTCCTCCTCCTCCTCCTCCTCCTCCTCCTCCTCCTCCTCCTCCTCCTCCTCCTCCTTTTCTTTTAGCAATTGCGTATGAGGCCAAGAGAAAGCGAACTCCTAGTGTTGTTTTTAAAAGGGTTTTCTAAGATAATCCTTTAATCAATAATATTTTCTAAATGGGTTTTAGCGCTCATGAAAGTTTGCTGGTGTGTTTTTACTTTATTATTTATTTAAAAAATTAGAAGCTGGGCATGGTGGCGCATACCTGTAATCCCAGCACTTGGGAGGCAGAGGCAGGCAGATTTCTGAGTTCAAGGCCAGCCTGGTCTACAGAGTGAGTTCCAGGACAGCCAGAACTACACAGAGAAACTCTGTCTCGAAAAAACAAAACAAAGCAAAAACAAACAAACAAACAAAAATAGAATTGGGTTTATACTTTTATTTTATGCATGTTCTGCCATCTGCCTGCATGTATGTATGTATGTATGTATGTATGCATGTATGTGTGTACCACATCTGTGCTTGTCGACTGTGGGGGTAGAAGATGGCATCACAACCTCTGGATTTAGAGTTACAAGGGCTGAGAACCACCATGTAGATACTTGAAATTGAACTCAGGTCCTTTGCGAGAGCAACAAATGCTCTTAACCTCTCAGCTGCTTTCCAGCCCCGTTTTGTTTTGTTTTGTTTTGTTTTGAGACAAGCTTACTTGTAGCTGTGACTGGCTCAGAACTCACTATGTAGACAAGGCTAGCTTCAAACTCACAGAAACCTGCCTTTTTCTGCCTCCTGATTGTTTGGACTAAAGGCATGTACCAGTGTGCCCAGGCCTGATATATTTTTAAATGACAAAGCAAAAAAGAATTGGTATATTTCTATCAAATAATACAAGTAATGTTTTCTTTTCCTTTGGCAACCAGAAAGTTTGACTAAAGTTAACTGTTGGTCATGATAATAATAGCATTATATGTTCCTTAAGTTTATTTTCAAGTCCTTTTGTGGCAATAATTGTATCTTAAGTATCCTATAACAGTTAAGTATCCTATAACAGGGTAAGTTACAACTTCAGATTGTTATATGTAAGGAAAATGTAATTTGCATTCAAAATATTTCCTAGTCACCTGAAATAATTTTGTGTTTCATTACTTTTTAAGCCCTGCAAAGAGCGCATCTGAGGAAAAGCACGAGGTATGGTAATGGACTCATGAAACACTGGTGGCTGGAGCAGAGCAAACCACAGAGAGCCCTGGTCAGCTATGTGACCACACGGGGGAGCTGCTGAGCCTCCCATCTGCACCTCTTTCCTTCTGCGCAGCAGTGCAGAGACTTAACCTCGGAGCACCCAGTGGGCTCAGAGCTGCTCCCCCTAGGGCTGCTGCTGTGTGGGTCCTGGAGGGCTGGGAGGGCTGGATGGTCTCCGAAGCTACTGCTTGTCATAGCAGGCAGTTTTGCAATCCGATGTTTCAGTGTAAAACAAGGATAAGAGGAATGGCACCCGTGATGGCACACTAGTATGCCAGCCTGCTGCTCAGAGGAACCAGGTTTGCTTTGCCCTTCAGGAGATGGAGAAACTATGGAGCTTGATGTCGTTGGAGGGAAAAGGAGTGTGGAGGCTGTTCCAATTCAAGAACTCTTCATGTAACTCTTGTTGTGCTGGCTACTGTCATATCAGCTTTGCACAGCGAGAGCCACTGGGGAGACGGGAGACTCAGCTGAGAAATCCCTTTAGGGGTTGTGGTTCTGGGTCCTATAAGAAAGCAGGCTGAGCAACTTAAAGAGAGCAAGCGAGGAGGCAGCATCTTTCCCTGGCCTCTGTCTCAGCTCCTGCTGCCCACAGGTTCCTACCTTGTTTGAGTTCCTGCACAGAGAGACCCTGCCTCAAACAACAACAAAAAAATTTTAAAAGATAACATAATCTGCGATAAAAATATAAATTAAAATACATGATAAAATGTCAAGAGCAAAAAAAAGAATCTTTTTGTTATATAAAGACTTGTTTTTGACAAAGAAATTATAGGACAGTAACTATCCAAAAGGGACCCTCTGACAAAATTCCATTCTTTTCAGAAGTAGCTGTACTTCTGCACACACACACACACACACACACACACACACATTTTTATATTTTATTTTATTTTATTTTATTTTATTTTATTTTATTTTATTTTATTTTATTTTATTTTATTTTATTTTATGTGTGAGTGTTTTGCATGATGTATATACATATTCCACATGCATGCTGGGCCCTGCAGGGGTCTGAAGAGGACATCAGGCACTGGAGTGATCTAGCTTGTAGGTGCACGGGATTCGATCCTGGATCCTCTGCAAGAGCAGCCAGTGCTCTTAACTACTGAGCCATCTCTCCAGCCCAGTATCTTTTAAGATAAAATTCTATTACATCCACACATGTCATATATGGTATAAACATTTTGTGAACACTTTGTCTGTTTATTTTACAGGCCAAGAAGCAAATAACTGGTGTGGAAGGCCTGGAAGACAGGACCCTGCCGGGTGAAGCGGCCTCCGAGGACTGTGAGTGGCAGATCCTAATGCTGAGCATGCCCTGCTGCTAAGCACGCAGGCTGGAATGGAGAGTGAGACAGAGTGGGGATGTGAGGTCTTTGTGTGTGGCTTGTGCTAACCCGTACAGGCTGAGTAGCACTGTCACAGAGAACAGTGAGGGCTACAGTTTCGCTCATGCTACACATGCACTTGTTAGTAAAATAGCGTGGCACTGTGGCCACCCCATCGCGCTTTTCCCAGAGTGTGTGACATCTTTTCTTGGCTGTGTACTCTCCTGCCCCTTCAGCATGATTAGGGCAGGCTGACCACGGTCTCGACCTGGAATACTGTAGTAGGTGGGGCTGTTCCCTGCTATCCCTGCCTCCTGGAACCACCATCTCCTCTGCAAGCATTAAATGTTTTTTAAGAATTCACACTTACACAGAGACTCTGTCTCAAACAAAACAAAACACAACAGGATGTAACTATTCTACCATGTCCTTCGTACAGTCCAGTATGACTTTAAAACTTACAATATTAAATGTGATTTTTCCCATTAGTGTAATTTTTTTTTTTTTAGCAAATAGCCTTTTACAAATCCTTTCATCTTTAAAGAAATTAAGTTTTTTTTTTGATTTGTTTTTTTTCGAGATAGGGTTTCTCTGTATAGCCCTGGCTGTCCTGGAACTCACTCTGTACACCAGGCTGGCCTCGAACTCAGAAATCCGCCTGCCTCTGCCTCCCAGAGTGCTGGGATTACAGGCGTGCGCCACCACTGCCCGGCTTAAATTGTTTTTATTGTTGCTTTCCCAAACTTCAGTGTATATTCAGGATACATTTATTATCATATATATAATATAAACATATATATATTTGCAATGACTCTCTTCTTGTTTCAGGCTTGAATTCGATGCTTTCTGGCTGGTGGCCCCTCCTAGGGTGTCCTGCACACTTGGTAGACTGGCTGGTGGTCCTCCTAGGGTGTCCTGCACACTTGGTAGCACTGGCTGGTGGTCCTCCTAGGGTGTCCTGCACACTTGGTAGCACTGGCTGGTGGTCCTCCTAGGGTGTCCTGCAGCTTGGTAGCACTGGCTGGTGGTCCTCCTAGGGTGTCCTGCACACTTGGTAGCACTGGCTGGTGGTCCTCCTAGGGTATCCTGCAGCTTGGTAGCACTGGCTGGTGGTCCTCCTAGGGTGTCCTGCAGCTTGGTAGCACTGGCTGGTGGTCCTCCTAGGGTGTCCTGCAGCTTGGTAGCACTGGCTGGTGGTCCTCCTAGGGTGTCCTGCAGCTTGGTAGCACTGGCTGGTGGCCCTCCTAGGGTGTCCTGCACACTTGGTAGCACTGGCTGGTGGTCCTCCTAGGGTGTCCTGCAGCTTGGTAGCACTGGCTGGTGGTCCTCCTAGGGTGTCCTGCATGCTTGGTAGCACTGGCTGGTGGTCCTCCTAGGGTGTCCTGCAGCTTGGTAGCACTGGCTGGTGGTCCTCCTAGGGTGTCCTGCAGCTTGGTAGCACTGGCTGGTGGTCCTCCTAGGGTGTCCTGCACACTTGGTAGCACTGGCTGGTGGTCCTCCTAGGGTGTCCTGCAGCTTGGTAGCACTGGCTGGTGGTCCTCCTAGGGTGTCCTGCAGCTTGGTAGCACTGGCTGGTGGTCCTCCTAGGGTGTCCTGCACACTTGGTAGCACTGGCTGGTGGTGGTCCTCCTAGGGTGTCCTGCAGCTTGGTAGCACTGGCTGGTGGTCCTCCTAGGGTGTCCTGCACACTTGGTAGCACTGGCTGGTGGTCCTCCTAGGGTGTCCTGCACACTTGGTAGCACTGTTGCAGTCCCACCTCAACCACACCTCATCTCCCCACGTAATCTAATTATTAGTGTTTAGTACTCACATGAAGCCGTTGGTTTCCTTTGGACGTTTTCCTGCATGTGAGTAAGATGCTGTAATCTCCTCTTGCACTTTTCATTGTGTGTGTGTGTGTGTGTGTGTGTGTGTGTGTGTTTTTTCCGAGACAGGGTTTCTCTGTGTAGTCCTGGCTGTCCTGGAACTCACTCTGTAGACCAGGCTGGCCTCAAACTCAGAAATCCGCCTGCCTCTGCCTCCCAAGTGCTGGGATTACAGGCGTGCACCACCACGCCCGGCTTCATTGTGTTTTTATAAAAAAGAATCTGGCTGTTTTGCATCGGCTTACTCTGTCCTTTGCACTGTGGTCCCCTTTAAGAGTTTTATACTGATGTCAGGCTTCCGACTTTTCTAGCCTGTGGTAGGCTAGAAACAATCCTGGCTACCCTGCTACTGCCCCGGATCTGGAGACTATTTTGGCCACTGTGGATGTGCTGTACTTTTTTCTTTTCAGCAGCAGTGAGGTTTAAACCCAGGCTTTGTGCATGTTAGGGAACTGCTCTCCCATCAAACGGTACTCCCAGACCTCCCTCCATAGGAGTTTTATAAATGTATATTTAATTAAGAGTGTTTTGCAGGCATCGTAGTTTGGATGCGAATGGCCCACATGGTTTCATATATCCCAGGGCTTGGTCCCTGCTTGGTGTAGCTGTTTGGAAAGGGTAGGAGGTCTGGCCTTTTTGTACAAGGTGTGTCTTTGGGAGTGGATGTTGAGGTTTCTAAAGCCCATGCCATTTTCAGTGCATTCTCGCTGCTTCCTGTTTGTGAACCAAAATGTAAGCTTTCAGTTACTGCAGAAGCACCCCGCCTGCCGCCGCCATGCTCACCAGGACGATGCCCATGGAACCACGAGCCCTAAATTAAATGGTTTCTTCTATAAGTTGCCTCTGTCACTATGTCTCTTTATAGCAATAGAAAAGAGACTAAGATATCAGGTAAAGGCACCTATGCCAAACCTGATGTCCTGAGTTTGATCCGCAAAACTCAGAGGTGGGAGGAGAAAACCAGTTTCTATAGTTTGTTCCCTGACATTCGTACATGCCCTCTGACACACATGCACCTGTACATACATATACACACATATAAATAAATGTAAACAAGAAAGACTTTCCAAAAAAGCCTTCAGGGAGTTAGAATGTAGAGAATTAACATTTAAATAAAAATTTTGACTCTAGCAAAGTTTATGATTATTTACACATGATTCACTTACATATCTCAGTAATAGTTGTAGTATTTAGTGTATTGATCTTTATCTGCTCATCACACTTTCTGAATTGATGCTATTCTGATAAAGTATAGTTTTACCTTCTGTCTGTATGTTTCTGTGTTTAAATGATGTGGTTGTGTGTACACGTGGTCGACATCTCCATGCAGATACATGATGTGGATGACTGTGATAGAATGATGGGCGTGGTTGTCATTGAGGCATCATCAGTGTGCCCCGCTGTTCTGGAATCAGCAGGCGGTTGTTGTCACTCAGTTATGTTATTGTTCTTCTGTGTGCCATGGGATATCAGGAGTGATTCTTCCTACTCCACTGGACTCTTTCCAGGCACGCTTTTTAATATTCCTCTGAGATCTTATAAACACTCTACATCTGTAAGCTGGAAATTTTCACAGAGGCTAGTTAGATGTTTATCACTTTTGCCATTATCTGGAAAATACTTTCTTTTTTGTTTCTTTCAGTTCCAGTGATTAAACCTTAGATCTTATAAATGCTAATCAGATACTGAGGTATAATCCTACCTTTTAGTTTTAGAGAGGGTCTCAGTAGGAACCTTTCTACAGAGGAACCAGACAATCTCTCTGGTTCCAGTTCAGTCCCTTCCTTTTGCAAGGTTTGGGATCACAATCATTGCTGATAATACCTTATCTTAAATATTGTTGACAAAATAATCTCATCTATTTGGCCCTAGTGGTCTCAGGTAAAATTATAAGTCTATCCCTCTCACCCCATCCTGGATGAGACCAGACTGCAATGGAGTCTCAGAAAATGCTGCAGATTGGCTAGACGGTCCTTACCTTCTGCCTGAATCCTGGTCGTCATTGACCTCTTAGTGTAGCGATGTCTTCATTGGCCCAATGAAGACAGTCCCCTCTTTTTTTTTTACAGCATCTATCTGGTTTTATAAGGGTCATAAGGCTGAACATGAGTAGGATGTCACCAATCCTATCTAAAAAGTCAGATATAATCTTTCACATTGTCCACACTCAAGGAGCTGGTAGCTCAGTGAACAGACTAGAAGGCGTCAAAATGTACAGTCCATCCCACATCAAACAATGCTCAGGTAGTTTGCTTCTATATTGTTTTCTCCTAGACAGAGATTCGGATTGCCTTTTGGGACTCTGCGATGAATTATATTTGTGCAAAAGACTGCTAGAAATTAAAAATTGTTGTGGTGATATACTTAGAAGAGAAATTAAAAAAACGGAAACTAAGCATGGTGGAGCACACAAAGAACTCTCCAAAATTACAAAAGTGTTATCGCAGCTAGAGCAACAAGAAACAGAATGGGAAGAACTTTGCAATTTGAGGTACAACAGATAAGCTGAAAATAAACTTGATGCTATAGAATTGTAAGGGATATTTTGTAATTATTGACTTGTCTTCCGGAGTCTTTTTTTTTTGTTTGTTTTGTTTTGTATTTTGAGACAGGGTTTCTCTGTGTAGCCCTTGCTGTCCTGGCACTCACTCTGTAGACCAGACTGGCCTTGAACTCAGAAATCCACCTGCCTCTGCCTCCCAAGTGCTGGGATTAAAGGCATGGGACACCACTGCCCGGCTCTCTTCTGGAGTCTTACATGGAAGAAAATTTCTTAGTCCTGTGGACTATAAAATTCTTGAACTAGTTTAACATTGTGGTGCATACCTTAAATCCCAGCCCAGTCTATGTAGCAAGCTCTAAGGATAGCTAGAGATACACAGTGAGACCCCTAACTTAAAAGTTTCTTTTTTATTATCAATAGGGGCTGAGGAGATGCTACGCAGTTCAGAGCAGCCCTGGCTGCTCTTCCAGGTTTGGTTCCCAGCATTCACACGAAAGCTCACCGTCTCTAGATCCAGTGCCTGGGGTTCTGATGCTCTCTTCGGCTTCCATGGGCACCAGGCGTGCATGTGATGCATAGATCTACATGCAGGGAAAACACTCATACACATAAAGTTTTAAAATAGTAAAAACAGTAAAAGATATGGTTGGTAATATCAGCTTTTAACAAATAATTTTAACAATTAAATGACTTTTATTCTTTCAGAATAAGAACAGTAAGATTTTATAGCAGTTTTCACCACTTTGTTGCTATTAATACTTAAAGAAACATCATTTTTATATTTTTATATTTCTATATTATTTATTTTGAGTTAAAGATTCAATGTAAGTATTAACTGAACATGTAGGAACTTTAAAGAAGGGATTAAGTTTTACTCAGGCTAGTTCACATTAAGTTAATCGTATACCACAAGAATATAAAATGATCATTTTCCTGAACTCAGATTTTTTTCCCCCTAGAATGTAAACATTTGTAGTTTTTGATTTTCAGTGGTTGGGATCCACTAGAATCTTATATATATGCTAGACAACCCAGACCTATTAATACTTAGGTTTTTGGTATACAAGAAATTAAAAACATAACAAAACACAGAAACTCTGGAGGGCTGGGAAGATGGTTTAGTAAGTTTTGCTTGCCGTGTGAACAGAGGCCCGAGTTTGTTCCATAGGGAACTTAGGAAAAGTTTGGTGTTGTGCTGAACATCTGTAATACCAGTACAAGGGAGGCTGAGAAGAGAGAATACATGGAGATCAATGGCTGGCCAGTCTGTGGAAATAAGTGAGCTTTAGGTCTAGAGAGAGACTAACTCAAAAAATAATATGAAGAATAATTGAGAAAGATATCTGACATTAGCTTCTGGCCATGTCACGTGTAGATACATGCACAAGTGCACCTACACAGGAACATACTCACATCATGCATACACTCAATATTAAAAGGAAATAAAAAAACTAGTAATTAACCTATTGTACATGGTTCTCTCATACACCAACGATTCACCTTTCTATGGTGCAAGTATATGTTACTTTTTATTATTGGATTAACTAGATCCTATACTGTTAAACTTTGGATTTTGAAACTGCTGATGAGATATATAACACTCAACAAAATAGGCTGTAGTACTAAAAAAAATGGGATAACAGATTTAGACTCCTTGTTCTAGTCAGATTATGGCAGTGGGCAGGCAGCTGTTTGCAGTGGCATCGCAAGGTGCTATCAACGCTGTAAACTATTTCGGGGTTACTTTTTTGTTTTTGTTTTTAAACTAGATATTTGCTTTACTTACATTTCAAATGGTATCCCCTTTCCACATTGCCCCTTGGAAAACCCTCAATCCTCTCCCCTTCCCCCTGCTTACCCCTTTCCTAATTTCCTGACTTGCATTCCCCTATTCTGGGGAATCAAGCCTTCACAGGACCAAGGGCCTCTCCTCACAATGATGTCTGAAATGGTCATCTTCTGTTACATATGTAGCTGGAGCCGTTGGTGCCTCCATGTGTACTCTTTGGTTGGTGGTTTAGTCCCTGGGAGCTCTGGGGGTACTGGTTGGCACATATTATTGTTCCTCCTGCAGGGCTGCAAACCTCTTCAGCTCCTTGGGTCCTTTCTCTAGCTCCTCCATTAGGGACCCTATGCTCGTTCTATTGGTTGGCTGTGATCTATGGGTATTTTGATCCACTTTCCAATAAGGATCAAAGTATCCACACTTTGGCCTTCCTTCTTCTAGAGCTTCATGTGGTCTGTGAGTTGTATCTTAGGTATTCTGAGATTTTGGGCTAATATCATCTTATCAGCGAGTGTGTATTGTATGTGGTTTTTTATGATTGGGTTGCCTCACTCAGGATGATATTTTCTAGCTCCATCCATTTGCCAAAGAATTTCATGAATCCATTGTTTTTAATAGCTGAGTAGTACTCCATTGTGTAAATGTACCACATTTTCTGTATCCATTCCTCTGTTGAGGGACATCTGGGCTCTTTCCAGCTTCTGGCTATTATAAATAGGGCTACTATGAACATAGTGGAGCATGTGTCCTTATTTCATGTTTGAGCATCTTCTGGGTATATGCTCAGGAGTGCTATAGCTGGGTCCTCAGGTAGTGCTATGTCCAGTTTTCTGAGGAACCACCAAACTGATTTCTAGAGTGGTTGTGCCAGCTTGCAATCCCACCAGCAGTGGAGGAGTGTTCCTCTTTCTCTACATCCTCTCCAGCATCTGCTGTCACCAGAGTTTTTGATCTGGTGTGAGGTAGAATTTCAAAGTTGTTTTGATTTGCATTTCCCTGATGATTAAGGATGTTGACCATTTCTTTAGGTGTTTCTCAGCCATCCAGTATTCTTCAGTTGAGAATTCTTTGGCTCTCTGGAGTCTAACTTCTTGAGGCCTTTGTATATATTGGATATTAGCACTCTATTGGATGTAGGGTTGGTAAAGATCTTTTCACAATCTGTTGGTTACCCTTTTGTCCTATTGACAGTGTCCTTTGCCTTACAGAAGCTTTATAATTTTATGAGGTCTCATTTGTCAATTCTTGATCTCAGAGCAGAAGGTGTTGGTGTTCTATTCAGGAAAATTTCCCCTGTGCCCATGTGTTCCAGGTTCTTCCCCAATTTCTCTTCTATTAGATTCAGTGAATCTGGTTTTATTTTGAGGTCCTTGATCCACTTGGACTTGAGCTTTGTACAGGGAGATAAGAATGTATCAATTTTCATTCTTCTACATGTTGACTGCCAGTTGACCCAGCAACATTTCTTGAAAATGCTGCCTTTTTTCTACTGGATGGTTTTAGCTCCTTTGTCAAAGATCAAGTGACCATAGGTGTGAGGGTTCATTTCTGGGCATTCAGTTCTACCCCATCGATCTACCTGCCTGTCCCTGAACCAATACCATGCAGTTTTATCACTATTGCTCTGTAGTAGATCTGGAGGTCAGGAATCGTGATTCTTCCAGAAGTTCTTTTATTGTCGAGAATAGTTTTTGCTATCCTTTTTGTTGTTGTTGTTGTTGTTGTTCCAGATAAATTTGGAAAATTCTCTTTCTAATTCTATGAAGAACTGAGTTGGAATTTTGATGGGGATTGCATTGAATCTGTAGATTGCTTTAGGCAAGATGGCTGGTTTTAATATAGTAACTCTGCCAATCCATGAGCATGGGAGATCTTTCCATCTTCTGAGGCCTACTTCGATTTCTTTCTTCAGAGACTTGAAGTTCTTGTCATACAGATCTTTCATTTGCTTGGTTAGAGTCACACCAAGGTATTTTATATTATTTGTGACTATTGCAAAGGGTGTCATTTCCCTAATTTCTTTCTCAGTCTCTTTATCTTTTCAGTACAGGAAGGTTACTGATTTGTTTGAGTTAATTTTTATATCCAGCCACTTTGCTGAAGTTGTTTATCAGCTGTAGGAGTTCTCTGGTGGAATTTTTGGGGTCACTTAAGTATACTATCATATCATCTGCAAAGAGTGATACTTCCACTTCTTTCTTTCTTTCTTTGAATCCAGTTGACCTCCTTTTGTTGTCTAATTGCTCTGGCTAGGACTTCAAGTACTATATTGAACAGGTAGGAAGAGAATGAACAGCATTGTTTAGTCTCTGATTTCAGTGGGATTTCTTCAATTTTCTCTCCATTTAGTTTTATGTTGGCTACTGGTTTGCTGTATATTGCTTTTACTATGTTTAGGTATGGGCCTTGAATTCCTGAGCTTTCTAACTTTTATCATGAAGAGCTCTTGGATTTTGTGAAATGCTTTCATTAGCATCTAATGAAATGATCATGTGGTTTTTTTTCTTTGTGTTTGCTTATATAGTGGATTACAATGATGGATTTCCTTATATTGAACCATCCCTGCATCCCTGGGATTAAGCCTACTTGTGGTGGATTATCATTTTGATGTGTTCTTGGATTCAGTTGGTAAGAATTTTATAATTTTTTATCAATATTAATAAAGGAAATTGGTCTAAAGTTCTCTTTATTTGTTGGGTCTTTATGTGGTTTAGGTATCAGAGTAATTGTGGCTTAAAACAATGAATTGGGTACAATAAACAACCATCTGTTTCTATTTTGTGGAATAGTTTGAAGAGTATTGGTATCAGGTCTTCTTTGATGGTCTGATAGTGCTCTGCATTGAACTCATCTGGTCCTGGGCTTTTTTTGGTTGGGAGACTATTAATGACTGCTTCTATTTCTTTAGGGGTTAAGGGATTGTTTAGATTATTTATCTGATCCTGATTTAACCTGGTACCTGGTATCTGTCTAGAAAATTGTTCATTTCATCCATATTTTCCAGCTTTCTTGAGTATAGGCTTTTGTAGTAGGATCTGATAATTTTATTTTTGATTTCCTCAGTATCTGTTGTTATGTCTCCCTTTTCATTTCTGATTTTTCTGATTTGGTACTGTCTCTGTGCTCTCTGGTTAGTTTGGCTAAGGGTTTATCTATCTTGTTGTTTTGTTCAAAGAACCAGCTCCTGGTTTGGTTGATTATTTGTATAGTTCTTTTTGTTTCTACTTGGTTGATTTCAACCTTGAGTTTGATGATTTCTTGCAGTCTTCTCCTCTTGGGTGTATTTGCTTCTTTTTGTTCTAGAGTCTTCAGCTGTGCTGCTAGTGTATGCTCTTTCCAGTTTCCTTTGGAAGCACTCAGAGCTATGAGTTTTCCTCTTAGCACTGCTTTCATTGTGTCCTATAAGTTTGGGTATGTTTTGCCTTTGTTTTCATTAAATTCTAAAAAGTCTTTAATTTCTTTTCTTATTTCTTCTTTGAACAAGTTATCATTGAGTAGAATGTTCATTTTCCATGTGTATGTGGGCTTTCTATTGTTTTCGTTGTTATTGAAGACCAGCCTTACATTGTGGGATCTGATAGAGTTCATGGAATTATTTCAATCTTCTTATATCTGCTGAGGTCTGCTTGTGACTGAGTATATGGTCAATTTTGGAGAAGGTATCGTGTGGTGCTGAGAAGATGGTATATTCTTTTGTTTTAGGATAAAATGTTTGATAGATTTCTGTTAAATTCATTCGGTTCATAACTTCTGTTAGTTTCACTGTGTTGATGTTTAGTTTGTGTTTCCCTGATTTGTCCATTGATGAGAATAGGGTTTTGAAGTCTCCCACTATTATTGTTTGTGGTGCAAAATGTGCTTTGAGCTTTAGTAAAGTTTCTTTTATGAATGTGGGTACCCTTGTATTTGGAGCATAGATCTTGGTAGATTTTTCCTTTGATGAGTATGAAGTGTCCTTCCTTATCTTTTTTGATTACTTTAGATTGAAAGTTGATTTTATTCGATATAAGTATGGCCACTCCAGGTTGTTTCTTGGCACCATTTGTTTGGAAATTGTTCTCCAATCTTTTATTCTGAGGTAGTGTCTGATTTTTTGCTTGAGGTGAGTTTCCTGTATGAAGCCAAATGTTGGGTCCTGTTATGTATCCAGTCTGTTCGTCTATGTCTTTTTATTGGAGAATTGAGTCCATTGATATTAAGGAATATTAAGTAGAAGTGATTGTTTCTTCCTGTTATTTCTATTATTAGAGGTGTAGTTATGTTTGTGTGCCTCTCTTTGGTTTTTTAAAAAGAAGATTAATTTCTTGCTTTTTCTAGTGTGTAGTTTCCCTCCTTTTTTTTGGTATTTTCCATTCATTATCCTTTGAAGGGCTGAATTTGTGTAAATGTATTGTGTAAATTTGTTTTTGTTATGGAATACCTTGGTTTATCCATCTGTGTCAATTTAGAGTTTTGCTAGGTATAGTAGCCTGTTTTGGCATTTATGTTACCTTAGGATCAGCATGACATCTGCCCAGGATCTTCTGGCTTTCATAGTCTCTGGCGAGAAATCTGGTGTAATTCTGGTAGGTCTACCTTTATATGTTACTTGACCTTTCTCTCTTACTGCTTTTAATATTTTCTTTTAGTGCATTTGGTATTTTAATTATTATGTGATGGGAGGAATTTCTTTTATGTTCCAATCTATTTGGAGTTCTGTAGGCTTCTTGTATGTTCATGGGCATCTCTTTCTTTAAGTTAGAGAAGTTTTCTTCTATACTTTTGTTGAAGATGTTTACTGGCCCTTTAAATTGGAAATCTTTACTCTGTTCTATACCTATAATCCTTAGATTTGGCCTTCTCATTTTGTCCTGGATTTCCTGGATGCTTTGGGTCAGGAACTTTTTGCATTTTGCATTTTCTTTGACTGTTGTGTCAATGCTTTCTATGGTATCTTCTGCATCTGAGATTCTCTCTTCTATCTCTTGTATTCTGTTGTTGATGCTTACATCTATGACTCCTGACTTCTTTCCTAGGTTTTCGATGTCCCAGTTGTTTCCCTTTGTGATTTCTTTATTGTTTCTACCTCCACTTTTAGATCCTGGATGGCTTTGTTCAGTTCCTTCACCTGTGTGGTTGTGCTTTCCTGTACTTCTTTAAGGGCTTCTATCTGCTTACCTGTGTTCTCCTGTATTTCTTTAAGGGAGTTAGTTATGGCCTTCTTGAAGCCCTCTATTAGCACCATGAGCTGTGATTTTAAATCCAGATCGTGCTTTTCTGGTGTGTTGGGGTGTCCAGGACTTGCTATTGTGTGAGAATTTCGCTTGAATGGTATCATGTTGCCTTGAGTTCTGTTGATAACGTTCCTATGTTTGCCTTTCATCATCTAGTTATCTCTGGTGTTAGATGGTCCTGTTGTCTCTGACTGACACTTGTCCCTCCTGTGGGCCTGCAAGCCTGTCTCAGCACCCCTGGGTGACCAGCTCTCCCCTGGCACAGAGTGCTGTGACTCAGCCCAACTCTTGGGTGCAGATGTAGCCTGGAAGGACCCTATCCCAGATGCTCTGCCACTCCTGTGTTCCCTGTGCTCCTGTGCCTCCTCAGTCGCTGGTGAGAAAATGGTGGTCTCACCTTCAAACCCAGGAATCACCCCACTCCCTGCAGAACAGTTCTCCCCTGGCAGGATTGGTACACAGGCAGCTGTGGCACTGCCCAGTTCCTGGGTGCAGGTGGATCCCAGATGGACCCTGTCTTACCTGCTTTGCCACTCCTGTGTTCCCTGTACTCCTGGTCATATTCACCTGTTCAGTTGCTGGAGAGAAAATCTACTTTTTTTTTTTTTTTTTGAAACAGGGTTTCTCTGTGTAACCCTTGCTGTCCTGGAGCTTGTTCTATAGACCAGGTTGTTTTGGAACTCAAAGAGCCACCTGTTTCCTGAGTTCTGGGATTAAACACATGTAGCGCCATTCTCAGCTATTTACATATTTTAGGAAGATAAAATTTAATTTCTAATTATTTTAAAAACTTGTTAATAAGCAGTAACTTTAAAAGTTGATTAAGTTCAAATTACTTGTTTTATTTGAGAAATAACTGCAATAGTGTCAAAAGATGATTTTCAGTTTGCACCATAGCTGAGTAATTTTAAAATGACTTTTTAATATTCTTTACCAGAGTTAATTTTAAGCGAACTTACCAATCAAGAAAATATTCTTTCTCTATTATCTTTCGAGTATACATAATCTTTCAAGGAGACTGGAATACAAAATAAAAACATGTAAACTAAATGGGAAAAATAATGGGGACATAGCTGTTTTATTAAATCAATAAGGTATTGATTTATTACTGTGATGAAAATTTCAATTATAAATATTAACATTTTCTTTCTAATGAGTGAATGTCTTAGTTTTCTATTGGCAAAATACCATGACCAAGGCAACATATAGGAGGTGTTAATTTTTGGGGCTCATGGTTCCAAAAGGATAGAGTCCTTTTTGGAAAGGGGCATGACATCAGGGAGGCAGGCATGTGCTAGAGTGGTAGCCAGAAGCTTTCATCTTGAGCTGCAGCATGAGGCAGACAGAGAGTGAACTAGCTGGGAGGAGTGTGGGAGTTTTAAATTTCAAATCCCATGCCCAGGGACACATCTCCTCCAACAAGGCCACACTTCCCAGTCCTCCCCAGGCAGTTCTACTAACTGAGGATCAAGCATCCAAATATTTGAGCCTGTGGGTCCATTTTCATTCACACACCACAGTGAATATTAATATGAGCATATTTAATTGCAGGTCTTCCTTAAAACAAAATGAGAAAATAATAAATGATGATTGTCCTGATGAAATAGTGAAAACTGAGTTAAGAGGTGGGGACAGGCAATATTATGAAGAATTTGGAAGGCAGCTATGGTCACCACTATACCATCCATGCTATAATGAAGAATTTGAAGTCAGTAAACATGAAATGTTCCTAGGGAATCTAAATATGAACTTAAAAGCTTTACACAACAGAGTGGCACAGGTAAATTAATTATTACTGTAAAACATATCTGATTAGCATTATTGATATCAATTTGTGTATTTTGTATATATATTTATATTCATCTGTTTATTCATTTATATACCCATGTATGTATGTATATATGTATGCATGTATGTATATATGTACATGTGTATGTATGTGTGTATTTGTGTGTCACTAAAGGGATACTATTTAAGAAACATGTTTGTTGACAATTTCCTCATTTGTACACATCAAAGGCTCTACTTACACATCTGTAGCACTGTTGTAACACTGGGCAGGATCATGTGTGGGCATCACATATATGCAACAGTTGCTGACCATGATGCTGTTGTATGACCAGTGTATTGTTGTATTATTAGGTGATAAATTCTCATCCTATGATGCAATTATAATACAGCTAAAGTTATTGATCCTACTATTGTCAATCATTGTTTGTAACAACTTAGCCTATAATTTCACATTGCTCTTTCAGTTTTTGCATTGTTGTTCATTTATTTAAGAGATAATCTTGTATAAGTATACATTTACTGAAGGAGAAATTATATTTGATAAGCATGTAACTTTTACTTAAACTGAACACATTTTTGCTTAACAATCTGTTAGGATAATATCAGAGCCTTCATTAAATGTGGGCAAGCCATTAAGTATGAAAATTAAAAGCATTTATTCTAGTAGGAGATAATTATTTTGTCAAAGACAAAATGTGTTTTTCTAACTATGGAGACAAATGAGATTTGGATTCCTTGTTATGTAGCCGAATGAGAAGGAAGATTTGCAGCATTTTTCTCTGACTACTGCTTTCCTGATTTGCATTCCACTTATCCTTCTTTTACTATTCAGAGTTCTGGATGAGGCAGCTCAGCATGAATACTCACTAGGAATGCATTGATTCAAGAATTCTGATCTCAAAATAGAGCTCAATACTATTCTGGTCTTTATCAGGCACTACATCAGTTTAGTACTGCTTAGTGTAGGAGTTTATGTTTGCATTTTACTACATGATCATTTTACTGAAAATTAAGTACTGAGAAAAAGTTACTTATGAAATATTATAAGTAGGAGAAATTGCTTTTTTAAAAAAATAAAGCCCCAATTGTTTGATTTTGCTAATGAAGACCTGGGAGCCGGATGCTGGGGTGTAAGCCTGCCAGCTCAGAGGGTCAGGAAAAGCATCCTGTCCACCTTCTTCCTCAGCTGCTGGTCCAGAAGCCATTCCCTCTAACACACCATCTCAAAAATCCTTCAAAAAGAATGTCTCGGTACAAGGAGATAAGAGTGGGTCAATTCGCATTCTTCTGCATGTTGACCTCCAGTTGAACCAGCACCATTTGTTGAAAAGGCTATCTTTTTTCCACTGGATGGCCGTAGCTCCTTTATCAAAGATCAAGTGACCATTAGTCTGTGGGTTCATTTCTGGGTCTTCAATCCTATTCCATTGATCTACTTGCCTGTCACTGTACCAATACCATGCAGTTTTTAGCACAATTGCTCTGTAGTACTGCTTGAGGTCAGGGATATTGATTTCCCCAGAAGTCCTTTTATTGTTGAGAATAGTTTTAGCTATCCTGGGTTTTTTGTTACTCCAGATGAATTTGAGATTTGGTCTTTCTAGATCTATGAAGAATTGATTTGGGATTTTGATGGGGATTGCATTGAATCTGTAGATTGCTTTTGGCAAGATGGCCATTTTTACTATATTGATCCTGCCAATCCAAGAGCATGGAACATTTTTCCATCTCCTGAGGTCTTCTTTGATTTCTTTCTTCAAGGACTTGAAATTCCTGTCATACAGATCTTTCATTTGTTTGGTTAAAGTCATGCCAAGATACTTTATATTGTTTGTGGCTATTGTGAAGGGTGTGGATCAAGGACCTCCACATAAAACCAGATACACTGAAACTAATATAAAAGAAACTGGGGAAGACCCTGGAGGATATGGGCACAGGGGGAAAGTTTCTGAACAGAACACCAATAGCTTATGCTCTAAGATCAAGAATTGACAAATGGGACCTCATAAAATTACAAAGTTTCTGTAAGGCAAAGGACATTGTCAGAAGGACAAAACAGCAACCAACAAATTGGGAAAAGATCTTCACCAACCCCACATCCGACAGGGCACTAATATCCAATATATACAAAGAACTCAAGAAGTTAGACCCCAAAGAACCAAATAACCCTATCAAAAAATGGAGTACAGAGCTAAACAAAGAATTTTCACCAGAAGAAATTCGGATGGCTGAGAAGCACCTTAAGAGATGTTCAATATCATTATTCATTAGGGAAATGCAAATCAAAACAACCCTGAGATTCCACCTCACACCAGTCAGAATGGCTAAGCTTAAAAACTCAAGGGACAACAGGTGCTGGTGAGGATGTGGAGAAAAAGGAACACTCCTCCACTGTTGGTGGGATTGCAAGATGGTACAACTGCTCTGGAAATCAATCTGGTGGTTCCTCAGAAAATTGGGCATGACACTTCCAGAGGACCCTGTCATACCACTCCTGGGCATATACCCAGTGGATTCCCCTGCATACAATAAAGACACATGCTCCACTATGTTCATAGTGGTGTTATTTATAATAGCCAGAAGTTGGAAGGAGCCCAGATGTCCCTCACAGGAGGAATGGATACAGAAAATGTGGTATATTCATACAATAGAATACTACTCAGCAATTAAAAATAATGAATTCATGCAATTTGTAGGCAAATGGTTGGATCTGGAAAATATCATCCTAAGTGAGTTAACCCAATCACAAAAGAATACACATGAAATGGAATCACTGATAAGTGGATATTAATGAGCCCAAAAGCTCTGAATATTCAAGGCACAATTAGCAAATCAAAAGATTCCCAAGAAGAAGGAAGGAAAGGACTCTGGTCCTTAAGACTGGATCCAGTTTTGTAAGAGAGTATCAGAACAGAGAAATGGGGGGGGGGTTGGGGAATGGGCTGAGGGAAGAGGACTTATGGGACATATGGTGAGGGGGGGACTGGGAAAGGGAAAAGCCTTTGGAATGTAAACAAAAAATATAGAAAATAAAAAAATGGGACCTCTTTTTTTGATATATATTTTTTTATTTTCTATATTTTTTTTGTCCCATAAGTCCTCTTCCCTCAGCTGTTTTGAGTAGAATTTTAGTATGAAAATAGGTGATGGGAAGACATGTTCTACATGACTACCATAGTTGGTTTTTTGTTTGTTTGTTTGTTTTTGTTTTAGTTTCAGGAAGCACAGTTGCAAGAAGATCCACAGAGAGAAGGTGTCCTGAGTTCTGCAAGAATGGAGCATCTGCTATGGAAGTGTGTATGATTTAAAGCCAAGTGCAAAAATGCCTTAAATATCTGTAAATCTGATCAGCAATATAGTGTGGCAATAAACACAGCCATCTTAAGCCATAGAGACTTTGTTATGTGCAATGCCTCATTTCAGGCTGAGATTTAAGTCGGTGCTATGCTACGTAACTTAAATGGGCGAGACCCTGGATCCCACCATCTTTCTTTTCTCTTTCTTCAGAATGGAATCATTAAGAATTGAGAATAATTAGTTATTGTGTAAAATACCTTATAGGCTGGAAGTTGACTGTCTCAAGATAGAAGACTCAGTAAAGAACCAAGCAGAAGAAATAGAAGAGCTTGAGAATCAACTATTAAGAGAAGATTTGGTAAATTAGACTCATTCATTTCTGCCCCACAGAGAGAAACTGTCCTGTCCTCAGGGTTACTTTATGGGAAAATGATAGGAAACAGGAAAGAGTTAATTGACAAAAGTTTCTGTGTTCATAGAAGTAATGTGTGTAAGACTGTAAGTCCTCTTAACTTAACAGAAACATTTAAATTCACAGGATTAATAATTTGTGAAGCATTTCACAAATGTTGTGTTTCAACTGTCATTGTCCTGTCTAGCGAGACATGTGAACATTACAAAACACTGATACTTGTAAACACAAAATTAGGAATATTTTAAAAAAGAAATTGGGATCCTAAGATTGTACTGTGAGACTAAGTTGGTAAAATGATGTATTTGTTTCTATTTACTTGTCTCTTTGTGTGACTGATAACCTTCATAACTGAAGAGCCATTGAAAAAGGTTTTTATTATTCTTATTAATCAGCCCACTCATTACTATGCATTTCCTGCATCTATAATATGACAATACATCAATTAGGAGTATTCTGTCAATAAGAGTTTTAATAGACATTATTTACATAGTGTCATAGAGAAATATATTAGGATATCAAAATTGAAACTTTTATTTTAGTACCTCAAGCCTTAAACTTATTCAATTGTAATGAGGGATTTTCTATAGATGCCCAAAGGAATGATTTAGAAACATGCAACTAAATTAATTATTAGCCATTTCAAGTCTACTCAACTCTATAGCATGTTCTCAGATCATAGGTTTCTTCACTAGAGAGTAGTTAATACATACATTCTGAGGTGAAGTGTCTAGACAGGGAAGATGAGATCTCTATCTGACACAGGCTTCCATACAATATGGTTGAATGCCATGTGAGAAGACTCTCCTCATCACCATGTCTGTTCAGAAAAAAGTAGATTATTCAAAAGAAAAGAAAGGAAATGCTTGATATTCTGGTGCTCATAGAAAAGTCTAGCATTCTAAATGAATAACTACAGCTGGGGCAGTACCACAGTTGTAGAACACAATCCTCGCATGCAAAAGGTCCTGGGTCTAATGCCCAGCCCCGCACGAAAAGGCTCATTTGGTAACGGGGTCTTTTGGGGCTGTAAAAATGTCTGAATGTGGGGCAGGAGGCTAGTGGGCTCAGGCAGATTTTTTTCATGGACTCACACAAGTTATCAGGGTCCATAAAGCAGATAAAATGGGAGTTGCTCTGTTACAAGCAAAGGTCAAGGCTGTGGTACTTCCTTCCCGTTCCCTAAGTGGTGGCTGGCATCCACTGGAGTTGTGTTACTTGAAAGTCTTGCTTGGAAATTGTTTTCTTCTATTAAAAATAAACTTTTTGCAAGCAACATATTCTGAATATGGGTTTTCCTCCTTGAACTCCTCCCCACCCCACATCTGAATCCAAACCCTTTCTTTTTTTCCTTAGGAAAAAAAATCCCTGGCATCTAAAAAGAATAATAAAACAAAACCAGACAAACTGGAATAGGGCAAAACAAACTTTTGACAGTTTGATGAGAAGAGCATGGGTTAAGAGGATAGTTTACACCAAAGACTGGCAGACAAAGGGGTCCCGGGATCCCAAACAGAGGAGAGTAACCATACCCACTTCTTCTCCAGTGCAAGTGAGGGACTGTGGGGCCTGGGGGAGCACAAAGGGTAAAACTTCCCCCGCTTTGAACTGTATTGGTGGCAAACTTTATTTCCTGAGTGCAGTTACCTTTTGGTTTGTGTGGACATCTGGTCTTTGCCCCGCAGCTGCATGGTCCAGCATTTGGCCAGCATTTGAGCCATGTAATCTCAAGGAATGGACTACACTGGAAACAGGTTTAATGTTTATTGAAATATCAAACAACGAATTCATTGCAAGTGACTTTGTCAGAATTATCCTAGATTAAAATCAGAATGCTGCTCCATCCTAGGAGAGAAGCCTCGCCGCTGGATGACCAGGTGTTTTGGCACAGTGCTTATTTAGTAAAGGGTGGGTGAAAATTAGAGCTGTTTTGTGCATGTGATTCAATGAGGAGACCTTGGCCTTACTTTTAGGCAGATGAGTGGCTGATACTTTAGAAGCACAACCTTTCCCTAGAATCAGTTTCTAAAACAGACTGTGGCAACGGATTGTGAGTCACAGAGGAAAGGGTGGAGCAGGGGCAGAGGTTCGTGCCTGGCGTACAGTTGGCACAGGGACAGACTTCCTCCTACTGATCTGGGTTCTGACCTTCCTCTCGTGGAACTTAGTCTTTCCTGTGTTCTCAGGATTCAGACTATCGTTCTTCTCTCTATGAAATTCCTTTATGTACTTTCTGAAGTTCTAGCTTGGTCATCATGAACTGCCTTAGCCTGTGCTGTTGTTGAAATGTCCTTATGTTTCCATTAATTTATAAAGATAACTTTTGGGATTGAAATACATCATCCCACACTTTCCTTGGTTTGATGGGTGCGAGGTCTAGTGTTTTTCTGGTATTTCTGCCTTTCTAGGCAAGGTGACTTTTCTTTTACATTTAATAATTATTAGCTTAATTGTTACTATTGAATAATATTTCCTGTTTTTAAGCTAGCAATTTAGTAGCTTTAATCTGCATAGAGTATCTTCATAGCGTATAGGTATATCTTGGGAGTAGGTATATCATTGTGATTAAATTTTTCCTCTTCTTGCCAAAAAAATGTCTTGGAGACTTTGATTTTATTTATTTTTTGTAGAACATGATTTTTAATATTTTCAACCATTAATATTTAACAAACAGAATAATTATTTTAAGATATAGTTTGTTGTTATGTCTCCCTTTTCATTTCTGATTTTATTGATTTGGATACTGTCTCTGTGCCCTCTGGTTAGTCTGGCTAAGGGTTTATCTATCTCGTTGATTTTCTCAAAGAACCAGCTCCTTCCTGGTTTGGTTGATTCTTGGTATAGTTCTTTTTGTTTCTATTTGGTTGATTTTAGCCCCGAGTTTGATGATTTCCTGCAGTCTTCTCCTCTTGGGTATATTTGCTTCTTTTTGTTTCAGGTGTGCTGTCAAACTGCTAGTATAAGCTCTTTAGTTTTTTTTTTTTAAGCACTTAGAACTATGAGTTTTCCTCTTAGCACTGCTTTCATTGTGTCCCATAAGTTTCAGTATGTGTCTTCATTTTCATTAAATTCTAAAAAGGCTTTAATTTCTTTATTTCTTCCCTGACCAAGTTATCATTGAGTAGAGCATTGTTCAGCTTCCATGTGTATGTGGGCTTTCCATGGTTTTTGAGTCCATTGATGTTAAGAGATATTAAGGAAAAGTGAGTGTTACTTCTTTTCATTTTTGTTGTTAGAGGTGAAATTATGTTTGTTTGGCTATCTTCTTTTGGGTTTGTTGAAAGATTACTTTTCTTGTTTTATTCTAGGGTGTAGTTTCCCTCCTTATGTTGGTGTTTTCCATTTTTTTTTTCTTTTCCGAGACAGGGTTTCTCTGTGTAGTTCGGGCTGTCCTGGAACTCACTTTGTAGACCAGGCTGGCCTCGAACTCAGAAATCCGCCTGCCTCTGCCTCCCAAGTGCTGGGATTAAAGGCGTGCGCCACCACCGTCCGGCCTCCATTTTTTATCCTTTGTAGGACTGGATTTATGGAAAGATATTGTATAAGTTTGGTTTTGTCATGGAATATCTTGGGTTCTCCATCTATGGTAATAGAGTTTTGCTGGGTATAATAGCCTGGGCTGGCATTTGTGTTCTCTTAGCGTCTGTATGAGGTCTGCCCAGGATCTTCTAGCTTTCATAAGTCTCTGGTGAGAAGTCTGGTGTAATTCCAATAGGTCTGCCCTTATATGTTACTTGACCCTTTTCCCTTACTGCTTTAAATATTCTTTCTTTGTTTAGTGCATTTGTTGTTTCAATTATTATGTGGCAGGGGGAATTTCTTTTATGGTCCCGTCTATCTGAAGTTCTGTAGGCTTTTTTATGTTCATGGACATCTCTTTCTTTAGGTTAGGGAACTTTTCTTGTATAATTTTGTTGAAAATATTTACTGGTCCTTTAAGCTGGGAATCTTAACTCTTCTATACCTATAATCCTTAGGTTTGATCTCATTGTGTCCTGGATTTCCTGGATGTTTTGGGTTACAACATTTTTGCTTTTGCATTTTCTTTGGCTCTTGTGCCAATGTTTTCTATGGTATCTTCTGTACCTGCAATTCTCTCTTCTATCTCTTGTATCTGTTTGTGATGCTTGCATCTGTGACTCCTGATCTCTTTCCTAGATTTTCTAACTGCAGGGTTGTCTCCCTTTGTGATTTCTTTATTGTTTTTATTTCCATTTTTAGATCTTGGATGGTTTTGTTCATTTCCTTTGCCTGTTTGATTATGTTTTCCTGTAATTCTTTAAGGGATTTTGTGTTCCCTCTTTAAGGATTCTAACTGTTTATCTATGTTCTCCTATATTTCTTCAAGGGAGTTGTTTATGTCCTTCTTAAAGTCCTCTATCATCATCATCAGAGGTGATTTTAGATCTGAATCTTGCTTTTCCAGTGTGATGGTGTATCCAGGACTTACTATGGTAGGAGAATTGGGTTCTGATTATGCCAAGTGGTTTCTTACGCTTGCATCCCACCATCTGATTATCACTAGTGCTACCTGTCCTCGATATATCTGACTGAAGCCTATGCTTCCTGTGATCCTGGTTGTGTCAGAATTCCTCAGAGTTCAGCTGCTCTGTGATCCTCTGTTTCTGGGCTCCTGTGATCCTGAGATCGTGGGAGTGTCAGAGCTCCTGAGAGTCAAGCTGCCCCTGGGGCCCTGAGATCCTGGTGTCACCAAGCTTCTGTGATCCTGGGATTCTGTGATTCTGTGGTTCTGGGTGTGTTAAAGCACCTGAGAGTAGAGCTTCTTCTGGGTGTTGTGGGAATAACTACGGATTTAGTGCCCAAGGGGTCTGTTCAGGGTACCTCTGATCCTTTGATCTTGGGCGTGTTAAAGCAACTGGGAGTGGAGCTTCCTCTGAGTGTTGTCGGACTGGCTGCAGAGTTCACGCCCAAGGTCTGCTCAGGGCACCAGTCCAGACCAGAAGGAACCCGTGAATATTGTTTCTTCACTTTCATTTTTGCATTGTGACTGTCATATATTGTGGGAAATTTCTTGTGTTATATTTACTTGAGCTTCTACATATTTCTAGTGTTTGAATGTCCATATCCCTACATTGGGGTATTTCTTCCATAATTTCACTGAATAGATTCTTTATGCCTTCTCTGTGTTTATCTTAGTTTGGCCTTCTGTCTGTAGATTTATAGCTTTGTCCTCCTGATTGTATCTTGGAGTTTTTGAACATGTAATGCTCATTTTTCCCCTTGCAGATACTTTTTCTACACTTATTTCATGTGTATGTGTACTATGCGTGTGCATTTGTGTGTGTGTATGTGTATGTGCTTATTTGTGTATGCACCACATGTGTGCTATCCCAGCAAAGGTCAGAAGATAGCGTTGATACTGAATTTCAGGAGGTCATGATCCACATGATGTAGTTGCTTGGGAATTCAACCTTGGTCTTCTGCAAGATCATCCTCTTTTTTTTTTTTTAAGTTTAGTTTATTTTTTAAAAATTTTTCAGCAGGAAAAGTTCCTTTATTTAAGTCTGTTAATTTCTCACTATGGATAGTGATGCTATTTTAATCAAAAATTCCATAGCCTTGCATTTAGATTATTATAATAATGTTCTGAAATGCTAATCCTCATTCTGTATTATTTTCTTTTTTTTATTCAATATATTCTTTATTTACATTTCAAATGATTTCCCCTTTCCTGGCTCCCCCTCTCCAAAAGTCCCATAAACCCTCTTCCCTCCCCCTGTTCCCCCATCCACCCCTTCCCTCTTCCCTGTTCTGGTATTTCCCTACACTGCTGCACTGAGCCTTTCCAGAACCAGGGGCCATTCCTTCCTTCTTCATTTGATTGTGTCTTGGGTATTCCAGTCTTCTAGGCTAATATCTGCTTATCAGTGAGTGCATACCATGAGTGTTCTTTTGAGACTGGGTTACCTCACTTAGGATGATGTTCTCCAGCTCCAACCATTTGTCTAAGAAGTTGATGAATTCATTGTTTCTAATGGCTGAATAGTTTTCCATTGTGTATATATACCATATTTTTTGTATCCATTCCTCCGTTCAGGGACATCTGGGCTCTTTCTGGCTTCTGGCTATTATAAATAGGGCTCAAGAGCATCCTCTTATGGAGCCATTTGTTCAGGCCCAGAGTAAAGACTTTTATTTTTACTAGTATGTGTGTGTGTGTGTGTGTGTGTGTGTGTGTGTATGTATGTATGTATGTATGTATGTATTTTTGTTTTGTTTTGAGACAGGGTTTTTCTGTGTTACCCTGGCTGTCCTGGAACTTGTTCTGTAGAGTAGGTCGGCTTTAAACTCACAGAGATCTGCCTGCCTTTGTTGCTTGAGTAATGAGATTAAAGGCATGTGTCACAACTGCCTGGCTGATAAATAAAAGCTCTTACTTAAAGGTCTTGATGACCTTCAACTTTTTATTGGAGTTGTTGGATTAAAAATTAGATTTTAGGCCAGGGGGTGCTAGTGCATACCTTTAATCCTAGCACTCAAGAGGCAGAAGTATGTGGATCTCTCATAGTTTAAGGCCAGCCTGGTCTACAGTGTAGGTTCCAGGATAGCCAAGGTTACACAGAAAAATCCAAACTCATGAATAAAAAGAGAGGAGATTTTAGTGTGAGATGTTGAGCAATTTAAAAATAGTCTTGCAGATGAGAGCCTTTATCCAAGAATATTAGAGTCCAATCAAAGGAGAGAAACAGATTGATTACTCTGGTCCTTCTTAGAAGGGGGAACAAAATACCCGCAGTAGACACAGAGTCAAACTGTGGAGTTGAGACTGAGGGAAAGACCATCCAGAGACGACTCCACCTAGTGATCCATCCCATATACAGTTACAAAACCCAGACAGTACTATCCATGCCCATAAGTACTTGCTGACCAGAGCTGGATATAGCTGTCACCTGGGAGGGTCTGCTAGTGCATGACAAATACAGAGGCGGGACACTCTCAGCCAGCCATTGAACTGAGCACAGGGTCTCCAATGGGGGAGCTAGAGAAAGGACCCAAGGAGCTGAAGGGGATTGCAGTGCCATAGGAGGAACAACAATATGAGCCACCCAGCACTCCCAGAACTCCCAGGGACAAAAACATTAACCAGATAGTATGCATAGTGCTACCCATGACTCCAGATGCATAGGCAGCAGAGGATGGCCTTGTTGGACATCAAAGGGGGGAGAGGGCCCTGGTCCTGGAAAGGCTCGAAGCAGCAGTATAGGGGAATACCAGGACAGGGAAGCAGGAGAGGATTGATTGGGGAACAGGGGAGGGGAGATGGCTTAGGGACTTTCCGTGGGGGGGAACCAGGAAAGGGGAAATCATTTGAAATGTAAATAAAGAATATATCTAATAAACAAAACAAAACAAAATGCTGCTGTGTGACTTCTCCTCAGGAGACATGAACAAAGGCCTTTTCATTTCAGATATGGTACCAGAATCAAAGAAATGGTTCTAAGTGTTGGTAAAACAGTGAACTTACTGAGGTTACTTATAGGAGCATTGGTGATTCAAAGGTAGAGGCATCACGGAGAAGTCAATGCCAGCCCAGTGACAACTTATGAGCTTCATTCATAGTGATCACTGCATAAATCAGAGTGAGACCCACTACAGCATCTGCACTCCCTGACAACTGTTTACACTTTCATAAAACTGGGGTGAGGCCTTGTGACTCTTATAAGTTTCAGAGCTTTCTGAGTCTTTAAGGTTTTGTTAACTTCTTGAATCTTAAGAATCATCTTCTTCCCTTCTGGAAGGAGTGAGTGTTTGAATCCTAAGGAAACAGGCAGATAACAGGTGTCGAAGTTACTTTCCTGTTGCTGTACAGCATGACTGAGGGCATTTATAAAAGAATGTATCTAATTGGGGGCTTGCTTACAGCTTCAGAGGGTCCATCCTTAACCATCATGACAGGGATCAAGGCAGCAGGCATACATACACGGTGCTGGAGCAGTAGTTTATTCAAAAGCAGCAGGCAGAGTGCAGAGACACTGGGCCTGAAACCTCAAAGCCCACTCTAGTGACATACCTCCTCCAACAAGGCCACACCTCCTAATCCTTCCTTAACAGTTCCACCAACTGGGGACGAAACATCCAAATATATTAGCCTATAAGGGCCATTTTCATTTAAATCACCGCAACAAATATGATAGAGAAGACTTAGAGAAAGCAGTAGGAACTCCTGGGCTAATATATGTAGGAATGAGATTTTTTTCCTTTTCTTCTTCTTCTTCTTCTTCTTCTTCTTCTTCTTCTTCTTCTTCTTCTTCTTCTTCTTCTTCTTCTTCTTCTTCTTCTTCTTCTTCTCCTCCTCCTCCTCCTCCTCCTCCTCCTCCTCCTCCTCCTCCTCCTCCTTCTTCTTCTTCGTCTCCTCCTCCTCCTCCTCCTCCTCCTCCTCCTCCTCCTCCTTCTTCTTCTTCGTCTCCTCCTCCTCCTCCTCCTCCTCCTCCTCCTCCTCCTCCTCCTCCTCCTCCTCATTCTTTTTTGAGACAGGGTTTCTTGAGACAGGATAGCCCTGGCTGTCCTGGAACTCACTCTGTAGACCAGGCTGGCCTTGAACTCAAGAATCCCCCTGCCTCTGCCTCCCAAGTGCTGGAATTAAAGGCATGTGCCACCATTGCCTGGTGAGAATTCTTATTTCAAGTTTCATGGTCATGAAAAATGTAATAACTGAATAGGAATGTTCTAAAGTTATCTTAATAAGGTATGGTTTTAAGCATCTTAGAATATCTAAAACTATTAATGAAAGTTCTGTAGCATCTTTTAAATTTTTATTTTATGTGTATGTGTGTCTAGCCTACATATATGTTAGTGCACCACATGCATACTTAACAGAAGTTTGTGAGCTACCATATGGATCTTGGAAATTGAACCTGGGCCCTCTGGTTCAGTTAGTGCTTTTTGCCTCCAATCCATCTCTCCTGCATGGTATAACATCTTAATCACGAAGTCATTTCATTCATTACAGAATTTTACTGGCATTTATTTATTTTTCTATCATTGTGGCAGACAGCATGGCAGTACGCAGGTAGGCACAGGACTGGAGAAGTGGCTGACAGTTACCTTCTGATCGGCAGGCAGCAGGCAGAGAGGCACATGGCCTGGAGTTAGCTTTTGAAACCTCAGAGTCCTTTGGTGACTCATCTCCAGCAAGGCCACACCTCCTAATCTTTCCAAGGATTATCCTTATCAGCTTCTGACTAACCTGACTATAGGGTCAATCTTATCAAACCACCAAGTGACACACCTGTAATCTTAGCTCCTTCAAGGTGGAGACAGAAAGTCACCCTTGGCTATACTGTATACCGTAAGCCAGCTTGGGTGACGGCCTGTCTAAAACCAAACCCCAAACTTGAAACCTGCAGTCTCTTTTGTAGCCTGCAGGTTTGCGTTGGTTATTACCCTGTCTAATGTCTGTGTGTGGACAGGAAGTGAACACCCAGGCCTAGCAGAGGGGTTTATGACTGTCAGGTCAAGCATCTGTAAACGATACTCATGGGCTTTATGAGTAATTCTGTTTTCTCCTTCTTGTTCACCTGTCAGCTTCCAAGTATTCAAAACTTGTATTTTAGCAAATATATCCAGTAGTTTAACTTCTATGACAAAGGTGTAATTCAATGAATTTTTTTTAAACAAAAGTCATTATTTGGATTTTTCTAGTTGGCATTTTATAAGCTGTTTCTAAGGCATTTTGGTCCTAAATTTATGAGAAATGCTGTTTTAAGAAATAAGGATAAGTCTCTGGGTATTTAAAAAAGTCTACTTATAAATATTTTGTCAAAGACTGGAGACAGAAAGAAAGAACGAAATGAAGCGAGCCAATCAACACAATCTCTGGCACGTGCTCTGGACCAGGAGATGGAGAAGAGTGAGGAATTAGCAAAGGAACTGCAAGGGTAAGACTTCGATGTCTTAGATCTTTTCAGCTCTGCAGCTATTGATTGAACCTTAGCTTAATGCGTACCTGAATAACAGTCAAGCGTCTGCCATTTTGTAACCAACAGTTATTGTGTTTTAAATGAACTTCAGAACCTAAGGACAATGTAGAACATTTTTTGAGTACCAAAAATCACTATTAGCTTTGGTGGCAGTAATAGCAATGCCTTTGGTGTAACTGTTACTGTACCCTTTGTCTTTACCTTGCATTTTGTATTTCTGAAACATTGTGTGTGTATGTGTGTGTGTGTGTGTGTGTGTGTGTGTGTGTGCACGCGCGCATGCATCTGTATACATGTGTGTATGTAATAGGTACATGTGCATGTATACATGTGTGTGCCTGTGTAGTGTGTGCATGTGTGTGTATGTGTATGTATGTGTGTGTATGTATGTGCATGTACATGTGTGTGTGTACATGTTTTGGTAATTTCCTTCCCTTCAACATGCAAACCTGCTCATATCTAAAACTCTGTCTTTGTTCTTTCCCAGCACAGTTACATTGATTGTATTTCCTTTTTTCTACCTCTTTCTCCTTTTCAGTTATGAAATACATGGAGAAGATAAACTTTTTTGAACTAGTGTCTTTCATGTTCACATGAGATTTATATGTTCTTAAGCTTTAGTTTGTTAGCTATATATATGCTCATATATATATATTTATGTATGTGAATATAGATGTTTTCCAAGAATTTTTAATTTATGGATAATAAGGTTGACATACTATATATATATTAGATATCAAATACAAAAAATTAAATGAACAATCATGTTTATACCAGCAAATCTTAAAACAGTAAACATTTTCCAATGTTTCTGAAGCCCCTCCAAGACTGATTTGTATTTGTTTCTGAGTTATTCACTTATTCTCTGATTCTAATCAACAGTTTTGTGTCATTTAATTGTCTTTCTGCACATGGTTTTGCATCTCCTGCATTGTGTTGGTTTTGTGCTAGCAAAAACCTGCAAAGTTTTTATTAAAACTGTCTTTAACACTCTTACCTGTTATTTTTCTCTTGATTCTCTTTCTTCTAGAACAGCACTCTGTCTCCTTTCTTCCTCAATATAGACTTACAAACACGTCCATACTTTGCCTGCTTTGTGTGATCTCTTTGTACTGCTGTGTGTTTTGTGCTGTGATTAAATACAGGGACGTGGACATGTGTTTCCCTGATACACAGTTTTAATTCTGGATTGCTTTGGATGTGTGTCCTTTGCGTCTTTGTATATTATGTTCAACGGGTACCAAAAGTACATTTTTATGTATTTATATATTTTATATATTTATATATATGTATTTTTCTTCTTTACTTTGGTTATTGGTTTCTGGGTTAGAGCCAATTTAAAAAATTAATTAGTTACCCTTTCATATTAACATAATCATGACGTTACTTTTCACTGTAAACCTGACTAAATTTAGAATCACCTAGGAGACACACTTCTGTGATGTTTGATAAGATGTAATGTGATAGTTTGATTAAAAATAGCTCTTGTAGGCCCATAGGGAGGCACTATCATGAGGTGTGGCCTTGTTGGAGCACATGCAGTGTTGTTGGAGGAGGTGTACCAGTAGGAGGGTCTTCACAGCAATTACAACCTTAACTAAGACAAACTTTTAGAGAGGTTGAAATGAGGAAGACCTACTCTGAATTTGAATGTCACTATCTAAAATAAATATCCTGGAATTAATAAAAATAGTAAAGGGAAGAACTCATCTGAGTACCAGCATTCATCTCACTACTGGCATGTGACCAGCACCTCACATTCCTACGTCTTCCCACGGTAGATGCAGCTACCATGTCTACCTGCTACAGTGGACTGCTTCGTCTCTTAAACATAAACCAAAAACTCTTTATTTTTTATCAGGTACTTTGTCACAACAAGAAAAATAAATAATACAAAAAAATAGTTTCACGAAGTAGGGCTGTTGCTGTGATAAACCTCATGTTGGCCTTGGGATAAATCCCCACCAATGGCTGTATGCCTTTGTTCCAGTTCCATGGCTTCCTTGGCTTGAGAAGGACCCATGTGACTCAGCCACACTCACTGAGAAACCAATCCTCCCACCTCCTAATCTCAGGTCACGGTACATGGGTCTTCCATTTGGAATCTCCCACTAATTTTTAAAAGTGAGTTCTTGCCTACAGGTTGGACACCATCTGTTGTGGTAATCTGTTAAACTGTGTTGAGCTCCTAGTGGGTGCATTTCTGGTCACCTGCCAGAGTTCTCTAGATTCACACACACACACACACACACACACACACACACACACACACACATCCTTTATATTTTGATATGCCTTAACTAGCTCAATGGTTGGGCGCTTCCACGTGGCTAGCACACTCCCCTCTGATATTCCTGAGTTAATACTTGCTACATCTATACTAATCTCTGCTACCCCAGACCCAATTCCGGGAGTGGACCCTGGAGCTGCTTTGCTGATACTTAACATGGCTGGATTATTTCTCCTTTGCAGCTCTTGGCTGATCTCTCTGTTTCCCCGTTATGGTGATTCTGCTCCTTCTATTTTCCTTTGTTCCTTGTCTGGGAAGTCTAAAAGTCTCACCTGTGTCTCCCTGCTCATTCATTGGCTGTTAGTAACTTTATTGAACAATCAAAAACAAATTGGGGACAGGGACCCTCAGTGCCTGTGTCATTTTGGGAGCCAAATTAAGACAGAGCATTAGAACCAATCCCGAACATGTGGTCTATGGTTTTGCCTGTTCAGTTTAAGTCTGACATTTCCCCAACCTTTCCTTATTGTGGCTTCATCCTTTTCTTTTGGAATGGTAAGGCTTATTCATTGCAATTGTATTCTGGAAGTACGTAACTTAGGCTTAGGCTTTTACAGAGGTTCATGAGTCTCAGAACAGTTTCAAGCTTTTGAACAGTATGAGAAATGTTAAGATTTTGGAAGATTTTTACAGAATGGTATACCTTTGGTTTGCATTATGAGATGCCCATGAACCTTTGAAGACTCAGAGTAGAATGATGTTATCTAAAAGTGTGTTTGGGTGTCAAGCTGACAGGGGATACACTTGTTTTCTTCTTCTTTTTTTTATTAAATATATTATTCATTTACATTCCAAATATTATACCTTTTTCTCATTTTCCCCCTTCCAGAAAACCTCCAACCCATACTTCTACCCCATGCCTCCAAGAAGATGCCCCTCCACCCAACCCACTCCCACCTACCCCACCAATATTTCCCCACCCTGGGGCATTATTTGAGCCTTCATAGGACCAGGGACCTCTACTACCATCAATGCCTGACAAGGCATTCCTCTGCCACAATTGTGGCTGGAACCATGTGTACTCCTTGGATGATGGCTTAGTCCCAGGGAGCCCTGGGGGGTCTGGTTGGCCAACATCCTCACCGTTCTTCCCATGGGGTTTCAACTCCTTCAGCTCCTCCAGTCTGCCCTCCAACTCCAATTGGGGACCCAGACAGAGCTCAGTCCAAATGGCTAGCTGAAGCATTTCTCTCTGTATCTGTAAGGCTCTGACAGAGCACCTCAGGAGACAGCCATTCGAGTTTCCTCAGTTGGGAATTCTCTGTTTAGCTCTGTACCCCATTTTTTATTTAATTTTTATTTTCTATATTCTATGTTTACATTCCAAAGGCTTTCCCCTTTCCCAGTTCCCCCCACCATATGTCCCATAATTCCTCTCCCCCCCAGCTATTCCCCAATCATTCCCCCCCGCAACCGCCCCCCCCCCGATTTCTCTGTTCTGGGTCTACAATACTGGATCCAATCTTTACAGGCCCAGGGTCCTCTCCTTTCTTCTTCTTGGGAGTCATTTGACTTGCTAATTGTGCCTTGAGTATTTAGGGCTTCTGGGCTCATTAATATCCACTTATCAGTGATTGCATTTCATGTGTATTCTTTTGTGATTGGGTTAGCTCACTTAGGATGATATTTTCCAGATCTAACCATTTACCTACAAATTGCATGAGTTCATTATTTTTAATTGCTGAGTAGTACTCCATTGTATAAATATACCACATTTTCTGTATCCATTCCTCTTTTGAGGGATATCTGGGCTCCTTTCAATTTCTGGCTATTATAAACAAGGCTGCTATAAACATAGTGGAGCATGTGTCTTTATTGTATGCAGGGGAATCCTCTGGGTATATGCCCAGGGTATGCCAGTGGTATGCCAGGGTCCTCTGGAAGTGACATGCCCAATTTTCTGAGGAACCGCCACACTGATTTCCAGAGCGGTTTTATCATTTTGCAATCCCACCAACAGTGGAGGAGTGTTCCTCTTTCTCCACATCCTCGCCAGCACCTGTTGTCTCTTGAGTTTTTAATCTTAGCCATTCTGACTGGTGTGAGGTGAAATCTCAGGGTTGTTTTGATTTGCATTTCCCTGATGACTAATGATGTTGAACATCTCTTAAGGTGTTTCTTGGCCATCCGCATTTCTTCTGGTGAAAATTCTTTGTTTAGCTCTGTACCCCATTTTTTGATAGGGTTATTTGTTTCTTTGGGGTCTAACTTCTTGAGTTCTTTGTATATATTGGATATTAGCCCTCTGTCAGATGTGGGGTTGGTGAAGATCATTTCCCACTTTGTTGGTTGCCGTTTTGTCCTTCTGACGGTGTCCTTTGCCTTACAGAAACTTTGTAATTCTATGAGGTCCCATTTGTCAATCTTGATCTTAGAGCATAAGCTATTGGTGTTCTGTTCAGGAACTTTCCCCCTGTGCCCATGTCCTCCAGGGTCTTCCCAAGTTTCTTTTCTAATAGTTTCAGTGTGTCTGGTTTTATGTGGAGGTCCTTGATCCACTTGGAGTTGATCTTAGTACAAGGAGATAAGAGTGGGTCAATTCGCATTCTTCTGCATGTTGACCTCCAGTTGAACCAGCACTATTTGTTGAAAAGGCTATCTTTTTTCCACTGGATGGTTGTGGCTCCTTTATCAAAGATCAGAGTTACTTGATATTGATCATACAGATCTTTCACTTGCTTGGTTAGAGTCACACCAAGGTATGTAATATTATTTGTGACTATTGTGAAGGAGGTCATTTCCCTAATTTCTTTCTCAGCTTGTTTATCCTTTGAGTATAGGAAGACTACTGATTTCTTTGAGTTAATTCTACATCGAGCCACTTTGCTGAAGTCGTTTATCAGCATTAGGCATTCTCTAGTGGAAGTTTTGGCTTCGCTTAAGTATATAATCATATCATCTGCAAATAGTGATATTTTGAATTCTTCCTTTCCAATTTGTATACCTTTGACCTCCTTTTGTTTTCTTATTGCTCTGGCCAGGTCTTCAAGTACTATATTGAATAGATATAGAGAGAGGGCAGCCCTTTCTGTACCTTGATTTTACTGGGATTGCTTAAAGTTTCTCTTCGTATAGTTTGATGTTGGCCACTGGTTTGCTGTATATTGCTTTCACTATGTTTAGGTATGGGCCTTCAATTCCCAATCTCTCCAAGACTTTTATCATGAAGGGATGCTGAATTTTGTTAAAAGACTTTTCAGCATCTAATGAAATGATCATGTGTTTTTTTCTTTTAGTTTGTTTTTGTAGTGGATTACACTGATGGATTTCCGTATATTGAATCATTCCTGCATCCCTGGGACAAAGCTTGCTTGATTGTGGTAGATTATTATTTTGTTGCGTTCTTGAATTCGGTTGGCTAGAATTCTGTTGAGTATTTTTGCATCAATGTTCACAAGGGAGATTTGTCTGAAGTTCTCTTTCCTTGTTTGGTCTTTGGTTTAGGTATAAGCGTTATTGTCGCTTCATAGAATGAATTGGGTAGTGTTCCTTGAATTTCTATTTCGTGTAGTAGTTGGAAGAGTATCAGCATTATCTCTTCTTTGAAGATTTGATAGAATTCCCCACTAAATCCATCTGGTCCTGGGCTTTTTTCTGATGGGAGACTATTAACAACTGCTTCTATTTCCTGAGGACTTATAGGACTATTTAGATGGTTTATCTGATGCTGTTTTAATGTTGGCACCTGGTATGTATCTAGAAAATTGTCCAGATTTTCCAATTTTGTTGAGTATAAGCTCTTATAATAGGATCTGTTGATTTTTTGAATTTCCACAGTTTCTGCTGTTATGTCTCCGTTTCATTTCTGATTTTTATTAATTTGGGCAGTGTCTCTGAGCCCTCTGGTTAGTCTGGCTAAGGGTTTATCTATCTTGTTGATTTTCTCAAAGAACCAGCTCCTAGTTTTGTTGATTCTTTGTATGGTTCTTTTTGTTTCTATTTGGTTGATTTTGGCCCTGAGTTTGATTATTTCCTGCCATCTACTCCTCTTGGATGTATTTGCTTCTTTTTGTTCTAGAGCTTTCAAGTACATTGTCAAGCTACTGGTGTAAGCTCTCTCCATTTTCTTTTTGGAGGCACTTAATGCTATGAGTTTTTTCTTAGCACTGCTTTCATTGTGTCACATAAGTTTTGGTATGATGTGTCTTCATTTTCATTAAATTCTGAAATGTCTTTTGTTTCTATCTTTCTTTCTTCCTTGACCAAGTTATCATTGAGAAGAGCATTGTTCAACTTCCACGTGTATGTGTGTTTTCATTTGTTTTTGTTTGAACTTAAGACAAGCTTTAGGCCGTAGTGATCTGATAAGGTGCATGGAATTATTTCAGTATTTTTGTATCTGTTGAGGCCTGTTTTGTGACCAATTATATGGTCAGTTTTGGAGTGGGTACCATGAAGTTCTGCAAAGAAGGTATATTCTTTTACTTTAGAATGGAATGTTCTATAAATATCTGTTAGATCCATTTGGTCAATAACTTCAGTTAGTTTCACTGTGTCTTTGTTTAGTTTCTGTTTCCATGATTTATCCAATGTTGAGAGTAGGGTGTTGAAGTCTCCCACTATTATTGTGTGGGGTGCAATATGTGCTTTGAGTTTTATTAAAGTTTCTTTAATGAATGTGGGTACCCTTGTGTACAGAGCATAGATGTTCAGAACTGAGAGTTCATCTTGGTAGACTTTTCCTTTGACCAGTATGAAGTGTCCCTCCCTATCTTTTTTGACAACTTTTTGTTGAATGTCAATTTTATCTGATATAAGAATGGCCACTCCAGCTTGTTTCTTGGCACCATTTGCTTGGAAGTTGGTTTTCCAACCTTTGACTCTGAAGTAGTGACTGTCTTTGTCACTGAGGTGGGTTTCTTGTATGCAGCAAAATGTTGGGTCCTGTTTACGCATCAAGTCTGTTATTCTTTTTTGGGGGGGAATTGAGACCATTGATGTTAAGAGATATTAAGGAAAAGTGGTTGTTGTTTACTGTTATCTTCTTTTTTAAAAGTGAAATTCTTTTTGTGTGGCTATCTTCTTTTGGGTTTGTTGGAAGAAGATTACTTTATTGCTTTTGATAGGGTGTGGTTTCCTGCCTTGTGTTGGTATTTTCTAGCCATTATCCTGTGTAAAGCTGAATTTGTGGAAAGATATTGTGTAAATTTGGTTTAGTCATGGAATATATTGTTCTTTCCATCTATGGAAATTGAGAGTTTTGCTGGGTATTGTAGCCTGGGCTCACATTTATGTTCTCTTAGGGTCTGTATGACATCTGCCTAGGATTGTCTAGGTTTCATAATTTCTGGTGAGAAATCTGGTGTAATTCTGATAGGTTTGTCTTTATATGTTGCTTGATCTTTTTCTCTTACTGCTTTTAATATTCTTTATTTGTTTAGTGCATTTGGTGTTTTGATTATTATGTGATGGGAGGAATTTCTGTTCTGTTTGGAGTTCTGTAGGCTTCTTGTATGTTCATGGGCATTTCTTTCTTTAGGTTAGGGAAGTTTTCTTCCATAATTTTGTTGAAGATATTTACTGGCCCTTTAAGTTGTAAATCCTTGCCTCTTCTATACCTATAATCCTTAGGTTTGGTCTTCTCATTTTGTCCTGGATTTCCTGGATGTTTTGGGTTACAACCTTTTTGCATTTTGCATTTTTTGACTGTTGAATCAATATTTTCCATGTTATCTTCAGCACCTGAGATTCTTTCTTCTATCTTTTGCATTCTGTTGTTAATGCTTGCATCTATGACTCCAGAATTCTTTCCAAGGTTTTCTATCTCCAAAGATGTCTCACTTTGTGATTTCTTTATTGTTTCTGCTTCCATTTTTAGATCCTGGATAGTTTTGTTCAGTTTCTTCACTTGTTTGTTTGTGTTTTCCTGAAATTCTTTAAGGCATTTT
>OZ030013.1:105309417-105541917 GCA_964023405.1 Apodemus agrarius | reverse complement strand
TCATGGATTTGTTCTTAAGTTACAACGTTAGATGCATCACCCCATAGATTTGTCCTTAAATTATGATGTTCAAGTTTTAAGTTAGAATCCAGAGAATCAAAGAATTCCCAATTTTTGAAAGATTCCATCAATTAGAGTTATCTGGAAACAGGAGTACTAAAATGAGAGTGGTTCTTGGCCGAGGCCACAGCTCAGTGGCAGGGAATGAAAGTCTCCCGATTAGACTTCCTACAGCACCAAAGAAAACCAAAAGAAGAGTCAGTTGTATTTCCTGACTCAGATGCATTTCTGTAGAACTGAAGGTAAATATTCTCAAGTCCAGCATGTTATATCACATCTATAAAATCACTGTGTGATTCATGAGTTCTGGAGATACATACGCCATACTCGCTTTGGGTATAGTTATTTTAAAAACATTTACTTTTAATTTGTTTTAGATACAAGCAGAAGAGGAAAAAAAATTAGAGAAAGTAAGAGAGAACAATGATTCAAGAATGAGTCAAATGATTCTCAGAGTCAAAGATTTAGAATCAAGACTCCCTGAGATAAAAAGTCAAGCGGACTCTACCAGAAGAGAAATGGAAAAACATAAACAACTCTGTGAAGAAGAAAGCAAAAGCAGAAAGTCCCTTTCTAATACATTAAATAAGTAAGTCAAAACACTAACAGAAAGGAATTCAGCTCATTCATTGGTCTAGTAAAACAGGATTTTTTTTTAAAATAGTTAAATGTGCTTATTATCTTAACCATAATATATGTATATATATTTATTGGCTATTTTCTTTATTTACATTTCTAATGTTATCCCCTTTCTAGGTTCCCCCCAAGAAACCCCCTATCCCATCCCATCTCCCCCTGCTTTTATAAGGGTGTTCCCTCACCTATCAACCCAGTTCCCCCCCCCCTTGAATTGTATCTTGATGCCCTACACTGGGACATCAAGCTTTCAAGGACCAAGGGCCTCTCCTCCCATTGATGCCTGACAAGATCATCCTCTGTTACATATGCAGCTGGAACCATGGGTCCCTCCATATATACTCCTTGGTTGGTGGTTTAGTCTCTGTTTAGTCTGGTTGGTTGATATTATTGTCCTTTCTTTGGGTTTGAAACCCCTTCAGCTCCTCCAGTCCTTTCTCTAACTCTGCCACTGGGGACCCTTCACTCAGTCCAATGGTTTGGCTGCTAGCATCTGCCTCTGTATTTGTCAGGCTCTGGCAGAGCCTCTCAGGAGACAGCTATACCAGGCTCCTATCACCATGCACTTCCTGGCATTCACAATAGTGTCTGGGTTTGGTGACTGTATATGGGATGGATCCCCAGGTGGGACAGTCTCTGGATGGTCTTTCCTTCAGACTCTGCTCTAAACTTAGCCTCCGTATTTGCTCCTGTGAGTATTTTGTTCCCTTTTCTAAGAAGGACTGAAGCACCTACACTTTGGCCTTCCTTTCTTGAACTCCATGTGGTCTGTGAATTGTTTCCTGGGTATTCTGAGCTTTTAGGCTAATATCTACTTATCTGTGAGTGCATACCATGTGTGTTCTTTTGTGATTGGGTTATCTCACTTAGCATGATATTTTCTAGTTTCATCTATTTGCCTAAGAATTTCATGAATTCATTGTTTTTAGTAGCTGAGTAGTACTCCGTTGTGTAAATGTACCACATTTTCTATATCCATTCCTCTATTGAGGGACATCTGAGTTCTTCCCAGCTTCTGGCTATTATAAATAAGGCTGGTATGAACATAGTGGAGGATGTATCCTTGTTATATGTTGGAGCATCTTTTGGGTATATGCCCAGGAGTGGTATATCCAGGTCCTCAGGTAGTACTATGTCCAATTTTCTGAAGAAGAGCTAGACTGATTTCCAGAGTAGTTGTACTACCTAGAGGGCTAATATTCAATATATAAAAAGAACTCAAGAAGTTAGATGCCCGAGAATCAGATCACCCTATTAAAATGCTGTACAGAACTAAACAAAGAATTTTCAACTGAGGAATATCAAATGGCCAAGAAGCACCTAAAGAAATGTTTAACATCCTTTGTCATCAGGGGAATGCAAATCAAAAAAACCCCGAGATTCCACCTCACACTAGTCAGAATGGCTAAGGTCAAAAACTCAGGTGACAACAGATGCTGGCAAGGATGTGGAGAAAGGGGAACACTCCTCCATTGCTGGTGGGACTGCAAGCTGGTAAAACAGGATTTTTAGATTATTAGAATATAAATTCCTGAGTTCAAATCCCAGCAACCACATGGTGGCTTGCAATCATCCGTAATGAAATCTGACACCCTCTTCTGGTGTGTCTGAAGACAGCTACAGTGTAATTAGATATAACAATAAATACGTCTTAAACAAAAGTAATGATAGTGAGCCATACTTAATATGTTACTCTGTAAGGGTCTCCCTTTCTTCTCAGTTTTCTAAGTTTTTTCTTATGTTGTGGATGCTCCTTTTATATTCTCACATGGTCAGCTCGCTCTATTAGTCATTTGTTGTTGTTGTTGTTGTTGTTGTTGTTGTTATTTGAGACAAGATGTATGTGTAGCTCTCACTGGCCTGAAATTTATCATGTAGATGAGGCTGGTCTTAAACTCACAGAGATGCCTGCCTCTGCCTCTCAAGTGCTAGGATTTAAAAGCAGGAGCCACAACACCCAGTTTCATTAAGGTTTTGTATACCTATTTTTTTTTTAAATAAAAATACTTCTGAATTCTTTCCACAGAAGTATTATCAGGCCTATTTGTGGAAAATTGAAGCTTCAACCCAAATGGGTCAGGAGCAGCAGTCACATTACTGTGCTTAGTCGTGGTGTTGCCAGTGTGCATGGCGTCTGGAGACAGGCTTCCCCTTACACTACTGTGCTTAGTCGTGGTATTGCCAGTGTGCATGGCATCTGTAGACAGGCATCCCCTTACACTACTGTGCTTAGTCCTGGTACTGCCAGTGTGCATGGTGTCTGGAGACAGGCGTCCCCTTACACAACTGTGCTTAGTTCTGGTACTGCCAGTGTGCATGGTGTCTGGAGACAGGCATCCCCTTACACAACTGTGCTTAGTCCTGGTACTGCCAGTGTGCATGGTCTCTGGAGACAGGCATCCCCTTACACTACTGTGCTTGGTCGTGGTGTTGCCAGCATCCATGGCGTCTGGAGACAGGCTTCCCCTTACACAACTGTGCTGAGTCGTGATATTGCCAGAGTCCATGGCGTCTGGAGACAGGCGTCCCCTTACACAACTGTGCTTAGTCGTGGTATTGCCAGTGTCCATGGCATCTGGAGACAGGCTTCCCCTTACACATTTTCTATTTTCGTAAAGACAAACTCATGAAAAAATGTGAAAATAGGAATACATTAATATGTAATTCACAAAGTGGTTAAAGTAATTCCTTTGTTAGTGCAAGAGGGTGTGTTCAACACAGAAAGCACAGGACCCAATGTTTATGGCTTTGCAATGAGATCACTCAAAGGTTTATTTACTTCTTGACAAAAATTTTAAATGTGGGTGATGTCTTCAGAAAATAGGATCTTTTATCATGTTCTTTGAGGCAACCAAGAGTAATAACAATAGCCTATATTGTTTTGGAAACCTATTGGATCCCCCTAATGAACATTTAAAGGGAGGTTTCCCAGGCTTGGCACTGGGGGGTTTTCTTAGCTAGTCTGTGACTACTGCAAGGGCATTAGTTTTTTTTAATCACCTTGTTGGCTATTTCTACTTCCCCTAAAGATGATGCTTTGAGTTATCATTTGGGGATAAATCTTAATTTATGCATTGATTTTCTTAGGGTTTCCATTGCTGTGAAGAGATGCCATGACTAAGACAACTCTTATAATGGCAAATGTTCATTTGGGCATGGCTTACAGTTTCAGAGGTTCAGTACATTGTCATCATGGCAGGGAACATTGCAATGTGCAGGAAGACATGCTGTTGGAGGCGCCCAGACTTCTACATCTTCTGGTTTCTGAATGTATTCAGGAGGAGGCTGTCTTCCACACTGGGCGGAACTTGAGTAGCAGGATCTCCAAGCCCACCCCCATAGTGACATACTTCCTCCAACAAGGGCACACCTTCTAATAGTGCCACTTCTTATGGGCCTAAGTATTTTTAAACCACTACATAGGTTATGGACAAAGTTCACAGATGGTGAACATAGAAGACAAATGATTTCAAGGGACACACACACACACACACACACACACACACACACTCAAACTGGTTTACTGACCACAAGGATTTCTGTCTCTTGTTTAGTTCTTATTAATTGTATACATTTAAGGGGCACAGCATGATATATTGACACATTCACATATAGGGAACTCACTGTTATTGCTAAGTAAATTAACATACCCACAGTTTCACATAGTTTACTTTTATGAGTGCAAATATTTCTGCTGTCATCTTCGTGGATCTTGTAAGATCATCTTCAGCAAGTAGGTAGCAGTGCTACCTGTGAAGTTGTGACTCCCTGATAACCAGTTCTTACTCTCAGACTTCTTTTTTATTAGTAGTGAGGAATTCCTTTGGGAGTAAATTAATTCATTCACAACAATTTTTTTTTTTTTTTTTGGTTTTTCGAGACAGGGTTTCTCTGTGTAGCTCTGGCTGTCCTGGAACTCACTCTGTAGACCAGGCTGGCCTCGAACTCAGAAATCCGCCTGCCTCTGCCTCCCAAGTGCTGGGATTAAAGGCGTGCGCCACCACGCCCGGCTCCCATTCACAACAATTTTAAACCTGTATTGTGTGCAGTAGGTATGTTCTGATATATTTTCAGCTCAGAGACTATGTAACAGGACATTCTGATTATTTCTATAGCCCTTTTTTTTCAACACAAAACAAGTCATTCAAGAGTTATGTAGGAAAAAAATGAGATGCTAAATTTGGCCTTGTTGTAATCTTTATAGGACAATGGAGAAGCTAGAGGTGTCTAAAACAAAGCTTATGCACTTGAATCAGCAGAAGATGACTTTGGAAACTATTCTGAGTTTGCTGCCTGCGCAACAGCACCTCCATGTTGCCAAGTTTAATCCTGCTGTGGGACACAACCCAAGGTTCCCTCCAAGAGATGCCTCCTGTCTTCCTGCCTCTGAGCCTCAACCTGTTTTCGAGAGCATGAGAGAGGGCCTGTCCAGGGTGAGTAAAATTGTCTTGTTTCTTTGTGAATTTTCTAAGATAATCCTTTTTTTGTGAAATTTATTTTATTTTATTAGATATTTGTTTTATTTACATTTCAAATGGTATCCCCTTTCCGAGTTACCGCTCTGAAAACCCCCTATCCCATCCCTCCCTCCTGCTTAACAACCCGCCCTCCCTCTCACTTTCCTGACCTGGCATTCCCCTACACTGAGGCATCAAGGCTTCACAGGACCAATGGCTTCTCCTCTCCTTGATGTCTGAAAAGGCCATTCTCTGCTACATATGTGGCTGGAGCCATGGGTGCCTCCATGTGTACTCTTTGGTTGGTGGTTTTGTCCCTGGTACCTCTAGAGGTACTGGTTGGTTCATATTGTTGTTCCTCCTATGGGGCTGCAAACCTCTTCAGCTCCTTGGTCTTTTCTCTATCTGCTCCATGGGGACCCTGTGCTCATTTTATTGGTTGGCTGTGAGCCAGTCAAAGACTACATGAAGGTAAAGAAGAAAGAAAACCAAAGTGTGTATACTTTGATCCTTAGAAAGTGGATCAAAGTATCTACACTTTGGTTTTCTTTCTTCTTTACCTTCATGTAGTCTTTGAGTTGTATCATGGGTATTCCGAGCTTTTGGGCTAATATCCACTTATCAGTGAGTGCATGCCATGTATGATCTTTTGTGATTGGGTTACCTCACTCAAGATGGTATTTTCTAGTTCCATCCATTTGCCTAAGAATTTCATGAATTCATTGTTTTTAATAGCTGAGTAGTACTCCATTGTGTAAATGTACCACATTTTCTGTATCCATTCCTCTGTTGAGGGACATCTGGGTTCTTTCCAGCTTCTGGCTATTATAAATAAAGCTGTTATAAACATAGTGGAGCATGTGTCCTTATTACATGTTAGAGTATCTTCTGGGTATATGCTCAGGAGGGCTATAGTTGGGTCTTCAGGCAATACTATGTCCAGTTTTCTGAGGAACTGCCAAACTGATTTCCAGAGTGGTTGTACCAGCTTGCAATTCCCACCAGCCATGGAGGAGTGTTTCTCTTTCTCCACATCCTCTCCAGCATCTGATGTCCCGTGAGTTTTTCATCTTAGTCATTCTGTTTGGTGTGAGGTAGAATCTCAAGGTTGTTTTGATTTGCATTTCTCTGATGATTAAGGATGTTGAACATTTCTTTAGGTGTTTCTCAGCCAACTGGTATTCCTCAGGTGAGAATTCTTTATTTAGCTCTGTACCCCAATTTTTAATAGGGTTATTTGGTTCTCTGGAGTTTACCTTCTTCATTTCTTTGTATATATTGGATATTACTCCTCTTTCAGATGTAGGATTGGTAAAGATCTTTTCCCAATCTGTTGGCTGCCCTCTTGTCCTATTGACAGTGTCTATCTTTCAGAAGCTTTGCAATTTTATGAGGACCCATTTGTCAATTCTTAGAGCCTAAGGTATTGGTGTTCTATTCAGGAAAATTTCCCCTGTGCCCATGTGCTCCAGGTTCTTCCCCCACTTTCTTTTCTGTTAGATTCAGTGTGTCTGGTTTTATGTAGAGGACCTTGATATACTTGGACTTGAGCTTTGTACAGGGAGATAAGAATGGATCAATTTGCATTCTTCTACATGTTGACTGCCAGTTGACCCAGCACCATTTCTAGAAATGCTGTCTTTTTTTCACTGGATGGTTTTAGCTCCTTTGTCAAAGAAAGAGTCACCATAGATGTGAGGGTTCATTTCTGGGTCTTCAATTCTATTCCATTGATCTACCTGCCTGTCACTGTACCAGTATCATGCAGTTTTTTTTAATCACTATTGCTCTGTAGTATAGCTTGAAATCAGGGATGGTGATTCTGCCAGAAGTTCTTTTATTGTTGAGAAAAGTTCTTGCTATCCCAGGTTTTTTGTTATTCCAGATAAATTTGGAAATTGCTCTTTCTAATTCTATGAAAAATTGAGTTGAAATTTTAGTGAGAATTACAATGAATCTGTAGATTGCTTTAGGCAAGATGGCCATTTTCACTATATTAATCTTGCCAATCCATGAGCATGGGAGACCTTTCCATCTTCTGAGATCTTCAATTTCTTTCTTCAGAGACTTGAAGTTCTTGTCATATAGATCTTTCATTTGCTTGGTTAGAGTCACACCAAAGTATTTTAAATTATTTGTGACTGTTGTCAAGGATGTCCTTTCCCTAATATCTTTCTTAGCCTGTGTATCCTTTGAGTATAGGAAGACTACTTATTTGTTTGTGTTAATTTTATATCCAGCCACTTTGCTGAAGTTGTTTATCAGGTTTAGGAGTTCTCTGGTGGAATTTCTGGGGTCCCTTAAGTATACTATCATATCATTTGCAAATAGTGATACTTTGATTTCTTCCTTTCCAATTTGTATCCCTTTGACCTCCTTTTGTTGTATAATTGCTTTTCTTAGGACTTTGAGTACTATATTGAACAGGTAGGGAGAAAGTGGACAGCATTGTCTAGTCCCTTATTTCAGTGGGATTGCTTCATGTTTCTCTTCATTTAGTTTGATATTGGCTACTGGTTTTCTGTATAGTGCTTTTACTATGTTTAGGTATGGGCCTTGAATTCCTGATCTTTCCAGGACTTTTATTATGAAGAAGTGTTGGATTTTGTCAAAAGCTTTCTCATTTCACTAGAGTGAAATGATCATGTGATTTTTTTTTTTGAGTTTGTTATATAGTGGATTACATTGATGAATTCCCCTATATTGAACCATCCCTGCATCTCTGGGCTGAAGCCTACTTGATCATGGTGGATGATTGTTTTGATGTGCTCTTGGATTCTTGCTAGAATTTTATTGAGGATTTTTGCATCAATATTCATAAGGGAGATTGGTCTGAAGTTCTCTTTCTTTGTTGGATCTTTGTGTGGTTTTGGTATCAGCATAATTGTGGCTTCATAGAATGAGTTGGGTAGTGTGCCTTCTGTTTCTATATTGTGGAATAGTTTGAAGAGTATTGGTGTTAGGTCTTCTTTGCAGTCCAATAGAATTCTGCACTAATACTATCTGTCCTGTGCTTTTCTTGGTTGGGAGACTTTCAATGACTGCTTCTATTTCTCCTTTTTCATTTCTGATTTTGTTAATTTGGATATGTCCCTGTGCTCTCTGGTTAGTCTGGATAAAGTTTTATCTATCTTGTTGATTTTCTGAAACAACCAGTTCCTGTTTTTGTTGATTCTTTGTATAGTTCTTTTTGTTTCTACTTGGTTGATTTCAGCAATGAGGTTCATTATTTCCTGCTGTCTACTCCTCTGGTGTGTATTTGTTCTAGAGCTTTCTTATGTCAAGCTGCTAGTGTATACTCTCTCCACTTTCTTTTTGGAGGCACTTAGAGCTACATGTTTTCCTCTTACATTCATTTTGTCCCATAAGTTTTGGTATGTTTTGCATACATTTTCATTAAATTCTAAAAAGCCTTTAATTTCTTTTTTCCTTCTTTGACAAAGAATCATTGAGGAGAGTGTTGTTCAGCTTCAATGTGTATGTGGGCTTTTGTTGTTGTCATTATTGAAGAGCAGCCTTAGTCCATGATGAACTGATAGTATGCATGGAATGTTTTCAATATTGCATTTGTTGAGGCCTGTTTTGTCACCAGTTATTTGGTCAGTTTTGGAGAAGGTACCATGAGGTGCCAGAAGTTTATTCTTTTGTTTTAGGATGAAATGTTCTATAGATATCTGTTAAATCCCTTTGGTTCATAACTTCCATTAGTTTCATTGCGTCTCTGTTTAGTTTCTGTTTCCATGATCTGTGAGAGTGGGATGTTGAAGTCTCCTATTGTTATTTTGTGAGGTGCAATGTGTGCTTTGAGCTTTAGTAAAGTTTATTTTATGAATATGGGTGGCCTTGCATTTGGAGCATAGATGTTCAGAATTGATAGTTCATCTTGGAAGATTTTTCCTTTGATGTTTATGAAGTGCCCTTCCTTATCTTTTTTGATAACATTTGGTTGATATTTGATTTTATTCAATATTAGAATTGCTACTCCAGCTTGTTTCTTGGGAATATTGTCACTGAGGTGTGTTTCCTTTATGCAGCAAAATGTTGGGTCCTGTTTATGTATCCAGTCTCTTAGTCTATGTCTTTTTATTGGGGAATTGAGTCCATTTATATAAAGAGATATTAAGGAAAAGTGATTGTTGCTTCCTGTTATTTTTGTTGTTAGAGGTGGAATTAGGTTTGTGTGGCTATTTTCTTTTGTTTTTGTTGAAAGAAGATTACTTTCTTGCTTTTTCTAGTGTGTAATTTCCCTCTCTGTGTTGGAGTTTTCCATCAATTATCCATTTAGGGTTGCATTAATGGAAAGATATTGTATAAATTTGGTTTTGTTATGAAATATCTTGGTTTCTACATCTATGGTAAGTGAGAGTTTTGCTGGGCTGGCATTTGTGTTCTTTTAAGGTCTATATGAGATCTGCCTAGGAGCTTCTAGCTTTCATAGTCTCTGGTGAGAGGTCTGGTTTAATTCTGATAGGTCTTCTTTTATGTGTTACTTGTCCTTTTTCTCTTACTGCTTTTAATATTCTTTCTTTGTTTTGTGCAATTGCTGTTCTGATTATTTTGTGACAGGAGGAATTTTTTTCTGGTCCAGTCTGTTTGGAGTTCTGTAGACTTCTTGTAAGTTCATGGGCATCTTTTTAGTTTATTGAAGTTTTCTTCTATAATTTTGTTGAAGATATTTACTGGCTCTTTGAGTTGGGACTTTTTACTCTTTTTTGTTCCCATTATTCTTAGGCTCGGTCTTCTCATTGTGTTCTGGAATTCCTGGATGTTTTGGGTTAGGAACGTTTTGCATTTTCTCTGACTGATGTGTCAATGTTTTCCTTGGTATCTTCTGCACCTGAGATTCTCTCTTCTATCTCTTATATTCTGTTGGTGATGCTTGCATCTATGATTCCTGATCTCTTTTCTTGGTTTTCTATCTCCAGGGTTGTTTCCCTTTGTGATTTCTTTATTGTTTCCACTTCCATTTTTATATTCTGGATGGTTTTGTTCAATTCCTTCACCTATTTTGTTGTGTTTTCCTGTAATATTTAAGGGATTTTTTTGCATTTCCTTTTTAAGGTCTTTTCTGCCTGTTTACCTGTGTTAGCCTGTATTTCTTTAATGGAGTTATTTTTGTCCTTCTTAACGTCCTCTATTATCATCATGAGATGTGATTTTAAATTTGAATCTTGCATTTTTCACGTATTGGGGTATCCAGGACTCACTGTGGTGGGAGAACTGGGTTCTGATGATGTGAAGTAGCCTTGGTTTCTGTTGCTTATATTCTTGTACTTGCTTCTCTACATCTGGTTGTCCCTACTGCTACTTGCCCTCACTGTCTCTGACAGGAGCCTGTCCCTACTGTGGTCTTGGTTGTGTCAGAAATCTTTGGTGTCTAGCTGTCTTTGTGATCCTGTGATTCTGGGATCCTGTGATCCTGAGATCCTGGGTGTACTGGCTAGTTTGGTGTGTCAACTTGACACAGGCTGGAGTTATCATAGGAAAAGGAGCTTCACTTGGGGAAGTGCGTCCATGAGATCCAGCTGTGGGGCATTTTCTCAATTAGTGATCAAGTGAAGGAGGGCCCCTTGTGGGCGGTGCCATCTCTGGGCTGGTATTCTTGGGTTCTATAAGAGAGCAGGCTGAGCAAGCCAGGAAAAGCAAGCCAGTAAGGAACATCCCTCCATGGCCTCTGCATCAGCTCCTGCTTCCTGACCTGCTTGAGTTCCAGTCCTGACTTCCTTTGGTAATAAACAGCTGTGTGGAAGTGTAAGCTGAATAAACCCTTTCCTCCCCAACTTGCTTCTTGGTCATGATGTTTGTGCAGGAATAGAAACCCTGACTAAGACACTGGGTGTGTCTGCACTCCTGGTAGTCAAGCTGCCTCTGGCATCCTGAAATCCTGGTGTAACCAAACTACTAAAATCCTGTTGTGTCAGAGCTTCTTGTAGTCAAACTTTCTCTGGGTGTTGGAATAGTTTGTGGTGAGCCAGAGCCCTGGGTCTTCTCCAAGCATAGGTGCAAGCTGGAAGGAACATTTACCTCTGCTTGGGCAGGGGACTTTTGCTTCCCTGGTTCCCATGTGGGTCCCAATTATGCTGGGTGTTTAGAAAGTTGTGGTCTCAACTGTTATCTTGAGTGTTTCAGAGCTCCAGTGTTCCTGGGTACATCAGAGCAGCTATGATCCTGTGATCATGTGATCCTGGGCTTGTTATAACACCTGGGAGTCAGGCTCCCTCTGGGTGTTGTAGGAGTGGGTGCAGAGCCAGGGCCCCAGGTCTGCTCCAGGCGGAGGTTCAAACTGGAAGGAACCAACATTTTCAATGTAATCTGAAGTATTTTTAACCATTTTATAGTTGACTAGATGAATATAAATGGCAAGCTTTAGGAAAAGATTTTTAAAGTTTACCTTATATACAAATCTGCATTTATTTATGTGAACCATAATATTTTGTATAGAAATTTACCAGAACTAATAAAATAGTGCATTCAGTATAAATATTTATTTATTCAATCTTTGTATCTATAAAACATTCTGTTAAATAATGCATAGCTAATATGAATATATTGATTGTATTTTTGTTCAGATATCAATAACAGATGTTATCTAAATGTAAAATTAAGTAGAAAATTTTTATATCAGTTTGTTTTCTTAAATCAATCTCATTAATTCTAGTCTCTAAAATCTTACTTACAAGCATGTCTTCCAAATATTTATCATGTTCATAACAATAACTTTTAAACATTCTATAAATAACATTTGACTTATTCCAGAGGCATATGGGATTGGAAAACCACATGACTGTAGAAGCAGAAGAAGGTACGCATGCTTTCTAATGTAATAGTTAAGTGTAAGTTAAGTAATTGATCTCTAAAATGAATTATAAGCAGCAAATACAACCTCTTCCTTTTGGTTGGAAACTTCTACATTAGCTTTCTTTCTTTCTTTTAATCTTTTATTGATTCTTTGTGAGTTTCATATCATGCACCCCAGTCCCACTCATCTCCTCACCCCCTCATATCTGCCATTCGCCCTTGCAATCTCCCCCCAGAAATAAAAGCCAAACAAGAAAAACCAAAGCATAGAAAGCATCTCATCATGGGATCTGTAGTATGTACCAGTGTGTCCCACACTATATTCCTGTCTCCACACATTTTCACCTGCAAATGTTTGTTGCAGTGAGTCCTTGGTCTGCTTTGAGATCTCTGGCTTTCTGTTGACCATCAATATTGGATCCTAACCTGGACTACTGATTATCCTGTTGTTGCCCTGCATCATGGAGAGCCTCCAACTTTGGATCAGCAAGACTGGCCATTTCACTCATCCCAACCCTTTATAGACGATATAGATTTGGAGGTGGGCCAACTAAGGAGGCCTGGCTATAGATCTCAGTGGTAGTAGCTGACCTGGTCAGCACATTGCTACTGGAGCCACCAGGGCAAGCTCTTCAGCATTGCTCAGCTAGGCCACCCAATACTTCCCTCAGTAGGAGGCAGGGTCAGCTCTCCTATTTTCCTTTCCTTGGGACTGGCTCATCCACAACCATGTCTCTAGGGGAAGCTTTTACTATGTTGCCCAGTCAAGGGGCTGGGACAATTCTCCTGATTTCACACCCTGAGGGCTGGATCACCCATGCTTTTACTATCTGGGCCAGCTTCACCATGTTGCATAGTTGAGGTGAAGAGTTAGCTTTCCAAAGTGCTCCAGCCAGTGAGGTAGGCAGGACCAGCTTTCCTGCTCTCGTGCCTCCTGGCCAGCTCTCCTGACTACCACAGGTGGTAAGGGGGTAGGGGAAGGTCATCACCACTACACCCATACCATCTAATGGCAGACTAGTGGCAAGGCTGGTTTCCCCTCCATCTTGCCTTCAGGGCTGGCTCACCTGCTCCTTCTGGACCAGGCCCAGCACCACTGAGCTTAGTGCTGCAGCCATCAAGGGGCGAGGCTGGCTCTCCCAACTGCTGCAAGTGGCAAGGTATAGGGATGGTGGTGGTGGTGGTGCTGTTAACTTGTTTCTTAAGTAGACTGAACAAAAGACGTGAACATCCCTAATAAGAAACACATTTATTTCTTGTTTTTAGTCACCTGTGACTTTTATGTTTCTGAATCATTGTGTTTCCAGTACTTTACTCACTTCTGTCACCATAGCCCTTGCAGGATGATGCTAGAAAAACCAGATCCATCCAGCAACAGTTAGACAAGGAGTCACCATGCAAGTGTCCTCTGCACATGACATTTGAGGCCATGCCACTGCTTTCTTCCTGCTTTGCTTTTCCCCTTAGGAAAAGTGCCATTTTCTTAGCCTGCACTAACACATTCTTATCTATTAGGTAGTTGTCCTTTCAGATCAAGTTTAATTCTTGCTTCTCTTTCTAGATTCTGCTCCAGTTGATCCTTGGTCCTTTGAAGCTTCTCCCCTGTGATCTACAGATTGATATACCAATTCAAATCTATATCAAGAATAAAAACATTGGAAACTTTAAAAAAATATTTTTTCTAAAAGATAATTATTTATTGAACTTTGTATGTTATTTTAATAGTTTTCTATTACAATGTACTAAACAAAAGTCATAAATTTTAAACAATTGAATGATGGCTTATCTGATGTTTTTCCTTTTTAAAAATTTTATGATGCTCCTCTTCCCCCTCACATTAATAGCCCATAGTCACTCACTGAGGGTTGGGGCTTAATGATTCCCTCCTCATGGATAATGAAATGATGCCCCATCTTTTAAAGGATTTCTGCGGGAAACACAGCTTTGTTGAATTCATGAGAGCAGTCACCGTGTCATGTCCAGAAGAATCTATTTTACAGCATTTCTCCCCAAACTTTGACTCTTACATTCTTTCTGCTTCCCTCTTTCATAATAGTACCTGATCCTTTAGGGGTGTTGGGCTGGTTGGTTAGACATAACCAGGGAAGAGGGAATATCGATTGAGGGATTGTCTTCATCAGATTTTCTGGTAGGATGTCTATGGGGGCATTTTCTTGATTGATGATTCATGTGGGAAGGCCCAGCTTACGGTAGGTGATGACATTTCTGAGCAGGTGGTCATCTTAAGTTGTATAAGAAATCAGGCTGAACAAGCCATGGGAAGCAAACCAATGAGCAGAGTTCCTCTGTGGCTTCTCTCTCTCTCTCTCTCTCTCTCTCTCTCTCTCTCTCTCTCTCTCTCTGTGTGTGTGTGTGTGTGTGTGTGTGTGTGTTTGATGTGTATGGTGCATGTGCATGTAAGGCACATATGTAGAGGCCAGAAGCCAAGTTTTGGGGAGTTAGTTTGATCTTCCTGTCATGGATTCTAGGGATGGAGCTCAGTTATTAGGCTGGTATGGAAAGTGATCTTCTATGCTGAGCCATCTCAATGCCACTCTCCCTGAGTTCTTCTCATTAACATTCTTATGAAAAAACAGAGAAGTCATTTTTTATTACTCTCTCCATCAAATACAGCAAAACCTTGGAACATGCTAACTATTAAGGAACACTTATGGCCGAGCATGTAGCTCAGGAAAAGGGTGAGCTTGCCTCGCACATACAAGGCTCCAGGTTCCCTCTCTTAACACAGTGAAAAAAAAAAGCATAACATTTTAAGGGAATATGTTTCAGTACAGTCAGCAATGAACTGTATAATATAAAACTGCCCAAGTTCCTGATTTTGCACTCATTTGTGTTCAGAAGAACTCAACATATTTTTACTGCTCATTGAAATATTTCCATTTATTGTATATAAAAAGACTCATAATATCCTTGTATTCAGAACATCTAAAGATTTTTATAACTCAACACTAAAAGGACAATCCAGTAACAGAGGGAAATGGATCTCAAAAGACATTTCCTCAAAGAAGACATACAGATGCCCAACACTGTCAGCCCTCAAGAAATACAAATCAATGCACAATGAGATACTACTGAATATCATTAAGATGGTAAATAAGAAAGGTAAGTCAGTTGTGTTGGCACAACCCTGCAATCCCAGAACTTGGCAGATGGAGAAAGGCATATGAGTTTGAGGTAAGATCTATTCTGAAAATTAAAAAACAAATGTTGCAGGCTGAGGATATAACTCAGTGGTCGAGCACTTGTCTAGCATGGAGAAGTGGTAGGGAACACGTGAGAGTATGCAGGAATGGAAGAGGAATCTTCTGTTATTGGTGGAACTGTAAATATGAAATGCTATAGCCTCTAGCACCTTATTGGGCTCAATGTGATTTATAATAGACAAAAAGGAGGAAACTGAGATATCTACCATTAGATGGATGGGTAATCCAAGTGTGGTGTGTTAACACTTTGGGGAATATTAAATAGTCACAAAAGGGGAAGAGTATTGATGCATCCTGTAACATGAACAAACCTTAGAAACTTTAGAAGTACATTCTTCCATTTCTGATAAGATTCCTGAGCTTATGATAATCTCCTTGTCTTTGAGCCTTGAGTGTTGGAATTATGAGTGTGCACCACCACACCTGGCAATGGTGATTATCCCATTATTAAGTCACTCACCAGTGTGTTTCTCATTCCTACTGCTTTGCTGTCTTAAATTTTGTTATATTGATATTTTAAACTGAGGGATATTTAAGTGAAGTTGAATATAGGGAAGGATATTAAATTAAGAAAAAGGGGTGCATAAGTACTAAATAAATAAGTTCATGGGAGTCAAGGACAAAGACAGATATGATCCTTGTGAGTTTGAGGCCAGCCTAGTCTGCAGAACAAATCCAAGTCTGCCTGTCCTACACAGAGAAACCTCGTCTTAATAAATAATAATTGTGGTGACTGAATGGACAGGTGCAGCCAGGAACACAGGGAACACCTGAGTGTAAGATCACTTGGGACACAGTCAGCCAGGGCCCCACCTGCACCCAGGAGCTGGGCAGTACCACAGCACTCTGTGCCAGGGGAGAGCTGGTCATCTAAGGGTGTGAGACAGGCTTTCAGGCACAGAGGAGGGACAAGCACCAGCCAGAGACAACAGGTCTAACATCAGACATAACCAGATGACAAAAGGCAAACATAGGAATGTTAGTAAAAGAAATCAAGGCAACATAGTACCATCTGAACCCAATTTTCCCACAACAGCAAGTTCTGGATACCCCAACATACCAGAAAAGCAAGACTTGGATTTAAAATCACAGCTCATGATGCTGATAGAGGGCTTCAAGAAGGACATAACTAACTCCTTTAAAGAAATACAGAACACAGGTAAACAGGTAGAAATCCTTAAAGAATTTCAGGAAAGCACAACCAAACAGGTGAAGGAATTGAACAAAACCATTCAGAATCTAAAAACAGAGAAACAATAAAGAAATCACAAAGAAAAGCAACTCTGGACATAGAAAACCTAGGAAAGAAATCAAGAGTCATGGATCCAAGCATAAACGACAGAATACCAGAGATAGATGAGAGAATCTCAGATGCAGAAGATACCATAGAAAGCATTGACACAACAGTCAAAGAAAATGCAAAATGCAAAAAGTTCCTGACCCAAAACATCCAGGAAATCCAGGACACAATGAGAACACCAAACCTAAGGATTATAGGTATAGAAGAGAGTCAAGATTTGCAACTTAAAGGGCCAGTAAATGTCTTCAACAAAATTATAGAAGAATACTTCCCTAAATTAAAGAAAGAGATGCCCATGAATGTACAAGAAGCCTACAGAAGTCCAAGTAGATTAGACCAGAAAAGAAATTCCTCCCATCACATAATAACTAAAACACCAAATGGACTAAACAAAAAAGAATATTAAAAGCAGTAAGGGAAAAAGATCAAGTAACATATAAAGGCAGATCTATCCGAATTACACCATACTTGTCACCAGAGACTGTGAAAGCCAGAAGAGCCTGGGAAGATGTCATGCAGACCCTAAGGGAACACAAATACCAATCCAGACTGCTATACCCAGCAAATCTCTCAATTACCATAGATGGTGAAACCAAGGTATTCCATGACAAAAACAAATTTACACAATATCTTTACACAATTCCAGCCCTTCAAAAGATAATGAATGGTAAACACCAACAAAAGGAGGGAAACTACACACAAGAAAAAGCAAGAAAGTAATATTCTTTCAACAAACCCAAAAGAAGATAACTACTCAAATATAAAAATAACATCAAAATTAATAGGAAGCAACAATCACTATTCCTTAATATCTCAACATTAATGGACTCAATTCCCCAATAAAGACATAGACTAACAGACTGGATACCTAAACAGGACTCAACATTTTGTTGCATACAGGAAACACACATTCAGTGTCAAAGGCAAATACTACCTCAGAGTAAAAGGCTGGAAAATAATTTTCCAAGCAAATGGTCCCAGAAAACAAGCTAGAGTAGCCATTCTAATTTCCAATAAAATGGACTTTCAACCAAAAGTCATCAAAAAAAGACATGGAAGGACACTTTATACTCATCAAAGGAAAAATCTACCAAGAAGAACTCTCAATTCTGAATATCTATGCTCCAAATACAAGGGAACCCTCATTCATAAAAGAAACTTTACTAAAGCTTAAAGCAAAGCCGGGCGTGGTGGCGCATGCCTGTAATCCCAGCACTTGGGAGGCAGAGGCAGGCGGATTTCTGAGTTCGAGGCCAGCCTGGTCTACAGAGTGAGTTCCAGGACAGCCAGGACCACACAGAGAAACCCTGTCTCGAAAAACCAAAAAAAGCCGGGAGTGGTGGCGCACGCCTATAATCCCAGCACTTGGGAGGCAGAGGCAGGAGGATTTCTGAGTTAGAGGCCAGCCTGGTCTATAGAGTGAGTTCCAGGACAGCCAGGACCACACAGAGAAACCCTGTCTCGAAAAACCAAAAAAAAAAAAAAAAAAAAAAAAAAAAAAAGAAAGAAAGAAAGAAAAGAAAAGAAAAGAAATTGGGGAAGAGCCTTGAGCACATGGGCACAGGGAAAATGTCCTGAACAGAACACCCATAGCTTATGCTCTGAGATCAAGAATTGCCAAATGGGACCTTATAAAATCCCAAAGTTTCTGTAAGGCAAAGGACACTATCAAAAGGACAAAACAGCAACTAACATATCGGGAAAAGATCTTACCAACCCTACATCCGATAGAGGGCTACTATCCAAGATATACAAAGAACTCAAGAAGTTAGACTCCAGAGAGACAAATAACCCTATTAAAAATGGAGTACAGAGCTAAACAAAGAATTTTCACATGAGGAATATCGAATGGCTGAGAAGCACCTTAAGAAATGTTCAACATCCTTTGTTATCAGGGAAATGCAAATCAAAACAACCCTGAGATTTCTCCTGACACCAGTCAGAATGGCTAAGATCAAAAATTCAGGAGGAAAGAGGTGCTGGAGAGGGTGTGGAGAAAGAGGAACACTCCTCCACTGCTGGTGGGATTGCAAGCTGGTACAACCACTCTGTAAATCAGTCTGGTGGTTCCTCAGAAAACTGGGCATGATACTACAGGAGGACCCCGCTATACCACTCCTGGGCATATTCCCAGAGGATCCCCCAGCATGTAATAAGGATACATGCTCCACTATGTTCATAGCAGCCCTATTTATAATAGCCAGAAGCTGGAAAGAACCCAGATGTCCCTCAACAGAAGAATGGATACAGAAAATGTGGTACATTATACAATGGAATACTAGTCAGCTATTAAAAACAATGAATCTATGAAATTCTTCGGCAAGCGGGTGGAACTGGAGAATGTCATCCTGAGAACATCACAAAAGACCACACATTCTATGCACTCACTGATAAGCCAATATTAATCCAGAAGCTCAGAATACCCAAGAAACAATTCACATATCAAATGATGCCCAAGAAGATTGAAGGAGAGGCCCCTGGTCCTGGAAAGGCTCAATGCAGCAGTGCAGGGGAATACTAGGACAGGGAAGTGGGAAGGGGTTGATTGGGGAACAGGGGGAGGAAAGAGGGCTTATGGGACTTTTGGGGAGGGGGATCTAGGAAAGGGGATATCATTTGAAATGTAAATAAAGAATACATTGGGAAAAAAAGAGAAAAGTATGTTTCTCTAATTGCATGGCCTTATAACCAGGCTCTGTATTGTATTCCATTGATCAGTGAGTTTGCTTTTTTGCCAGTAACATGCTGGTATTATTACTATGCTTGTTCAACATAACCTTGAATCACAAATGAGAGTATAGTAGTGACATGAAAATAAATGATAAAAATTACAACATTACAATCAATTCAGTCTGAAGCATAGTCAGCAGAAATGATTTGCCCGTGATCTACTAGCCACCATCATCTGGCTCACATCTCACCTTGCTGTCCCAAGGAGCCTTTTGTGGTTCTAGAAGCATCCACCTTAGACACCTCCCTATCCAATCCTCTATCTACTACATCCACCTGGGACACAACCAGCAGAAGTGAGCTGACTTCTGTTTCTTGAGATCCATTGTCAGGCTCAGGCTCCCTCCCTGAGGAGTCCTTCTGGCATCGGGAACATACAGGGAATACCATGAACAACCAGATGTTAAAAGACAGCATAAGAACACAGTCAGCAAGAACCAAGGCAGTATGGCACCACAAGAGCCCAGCTTTCCTGCTACTGCAAGGCCTTGATATCCTAACACAGCAGAAGCTCAAGGTGGTTACTTTAAATCCAATCTTATAAAAATGATAGAGGCTTAAAGAGAAAATGAATAAATCCCTTAAAGAAATTCAGGAAAATATAAAGAAATGAATAAAAGTGTCCACGAACTGTAAATGGAAACAGAAGCAAAGTGAAGTAAAGCAAAGCAAAACAAAACAAAATCTTCATGAACTGAGAAAATCCTGGACATGGAAAAACCTAGGAAAGAGAACAGGAACTGTTACAGATGCACGGATCATCAACAAAATACAAGAGATAGAAGAGAGAACTTCAGATGTAGATGATTGAAGAAATGAATACATTACTCAAAAGCAATGCTAAATCTAAAAAGTTCATGACACAAAGCATCCAAAAATCTGGACCACTGTAAAAAGACAACACTTAAGAACAATAAGAATAGAAGGAAAAGCTTCCCAGCTCCAAGGAGAAGAAAGATTTTCAATGAAATCAAAGAAGAAAATTTTGCCAACCTAAAGAAAGAAATGCCTACATACACACAGGAAGATTACAGAACACCAAATAGATCGTGCCAGAATACAAATCCTCCCTCCACACAGTTCTCAAAACACTAAATATAGAGAACACAAAGAATGAATATTAAAAGTTGCAAGGGAAAAAGATCAGCAAACATTTTTTGGGGTCTGTGCCCCAAAAGCAGACTAAGAGAATGGTTGCAAAAACAGCATCCTTCATTCTGCTGCATACTATAAACACTCCTCAGCAACAAGATAGACATTATCTCAGTGTAAAGGGCTAGAAAAAATGTTTTCCAACTATACAGACCTAAGAAGAAAGCTGGAGTATCCATTAAAATATCAGATAGAAGAGACTTTCAATCAAAGTAATAAAAATGGTGGTGAAGGACCCTGCATACCCATCAAAGGAAAAGTTCAAGTGATGCCTCAATTCTGAGCATCTATGCCTCAAATGCAAGGGCACATACATTCATAAAAGAAATATTACTAAACCTTAAATCACAATCCAACCTGACACATTGATAGTGGGAGACCTCAACACCCTCCTCTCACCAATAGACATGTCATCAAAACAGAAACTAAAGCAATATAACCAAGGCTGTGAAACAAATGTACCTGTCAGATACCTATGGAACATTTCTCTCAAACATAAAAGAATATACCTTGTTCTTAGCTTCTTAAAGAACCTACTCCAAAATGGACTGTATAGTCGGGGCAAAGCAAGCTGCAACAGATACAACAAAGTTAATATAACCCATTGTATCTTATCAGATAACCATGGATTAAAGCTGGACTTCAACAACAGCAGAAATAATGGAAACCTCACAAACTCATGGAATCTGAACAACTCTCTACTGAATGGGATACAGTGAAATCAGTGCTTAGAGGAAAGTTCATAGCATTAAGTGCCTCCATAAACAAAGTGGAGAGATCTTATTCTAGCACCTTAAGAGACCACCTGAAAGCTCTACAAGAATCAGACACACTACTTTGGAAATTCATAGCCATGACCCACATGTGAGATAGATGAGGCACATAAACTATTGGTCCATACATGGTTCTTTTTCTTCTGACTCCTAGATCCTTATAATTTGTTCTCCAGGTGCACTGCACATGGTTCCTAGCCATGAGCAGATCTCATACCTCAGTCTCTTCTACTGGTTGGAGGTTTGAAACAGTGCTCCTTTTCTTTTTTCTTTTCTCTCTTTTCTTTTCTCTTTTTCTTTTCTTTCTTTTCTTTTTTCTTCTTTTCTTTTTTCTTTTCTTACCTTCCCTTCCATTTTCTTTTCCTTTCTTTTCTTTTTGTCACCATTTTCTTTTTTTCACATAGGGTCTTCTGAAACTCAAAGAAAGACCTTCATAATCTCTCAGTCTCCATCTCTGTCTCCATCTCTGTCTCCTTTCAGTTTCCCTCTCCTTCCCTCCCTGCCTCCCTCCCTCTCTTCTTCCCTCCTTCTCACTCTCCCCCTATCTCTTCTTTCTGCACTTTCCTCTATATACATAAAGACAGTTTTCAGACGAGTTCAGGCACATGCCTTGCTCCTAAACTCCAGTGTGGCCTCAAGTTGTTAGTCTCTACAAGACCCTATTTAAAAATAGAGTTGACATCTTCCTTTACTGGATACAAAAGATACAACATACGAAAAGATACAGATCACCTCACAGCTCTCATCAGATGTAGAGTTTAAACGCAATGCTCTAGAGAAAAAACCCCCCAGAGATCTGAGTAATACTTATTCCCGACTGCCCATGGGCTGACCGCCCTTTATAGCAACTCTTAGAATAAGGAGAAACATGATGTCGGCTTTAATAAGGTTGTATACTGCAATATCTCAGAGTCTCTCCACTTGCTAGCCTCTTACCTGACATTCTCATGTTCTTCTAGTGGATAATGTATACAAAGCTAGTATTAATGTGATTTGCCACAGTGGGTCTGGACCAATATTTTGGCATTTCTTTGCTGATTGAAGCACCATAGCAGTGATTTCTTTTCTGATGACTCACCTGGGCTGACTCGGGATGTAGGTGTGTCTAGTCAGACCTGTGAAGAACTTCTCATTATATTCGCTAACATTCTCAAAGCTGGAGTGAACTCTGTTGAGGCTCTCAGGGAAATTCTTATCACTATGTATGCAATTTTTCTTCCTTTGACAACTCATCCCAAAAGTGCAATAGTCCTAGAATATTCCCCCAGATGCTTGCTTGTTCATTTCAGAGGTCTTATCCCTCTTCCTCCTTAACAATCCGATCTAAATTCTCAGCATATTTTGCTTATCATTTTCCTCAATATGGATGTAAGAATGGGAAGAGTCATTCCTGGCAGTGTTTTGGAAACTGAACTTTTAGTTTCCAACAGTAAAAGTTTTTAATACAGCAGAGTGCTATTGGATGGAGGGGGGGGCTGAAGGGCTTCCTCTGTAACCTAGGAGGGGCTTCTGGAAAAGGTTCCTTTGATTCAGGTCAATTTGGGGTGAAGAAGTTAGCAGGGAGGTAAGGGCTGTACCATGTGACATCAGCAGTCCCCTCCCTGAACACTGTTCTGTCATGGAGAACCCCGGCATCTCCTGTGATGTCACCAGTGTTGTGCTGACAACAAATGCTCTTGGGGCATTCCTTCAGTGCCTATGTGGCTAAGCCATAAATCTGTTGTCAAGACTGAGGAGGCTGCATGGGAGATAAAATGGAGAACTTAAGAAGTCAAGAGAAAGGCAGAAAGAAGATGGATTTTACTCTCAGCATGAAAGACCAGGACAGAAATGGTCCTGGGGAAGGCACAGTGTATCTATGGATCGGATGCTTCCAGGAGAGAATGGGTTTGACCTGGGCCTTCCAGGAGTGGCATTTGAGACCTGGGAGCTTCTGAGAGGCAATTGGACATTTTTTTCCCTCTGAATTACTAAAGAGCTGACTGAGAGTCGATGATTTCTGATGTGTAATTTGGAAGGGAGGCGTCAATTGTCAAGGTAGCAGCTATTATGCTGCATAAAGGACTAATGAGGACTTAGAACCAGCATTGTACTTCATCCTCACCAAGATCCTTTATGCTGGGTGGCACTTGGGATGGAAAATAAAGAGTTCCCAGCCAAGACAGAGGTTCTCACTCTCCATCAGTGAGTCTAACGGGGCAGAAGCAGCAAGCCTGCCAGTGACTCCCATGGTTTCTCCTTCCTGTCCTTGCTCTAGCCAGTCATCTTTCCTCAGGTGTAGTTTTGGACCATCGTCTTCCTGCCAGTGTTTGCTCTGGGTGTCTGAGGGCTAGCCTGGGAAGCACCAGGCCTTAGGTATCTCCAGCCTGACTTGTCATTATCTGCTGAAATGTATTCTGCTAAGATTTGGGAGGAAATTTCCATCATTACGTGACCTACCTTTGTTCTGACAGTATACCCAAGATTCTCCCCACCACCCTGACACACTGTAACTGTCCTATGGATCTTTCCATGAGTGCATGTTCACTGCAGGGGACTGATCTTTCCTGTCGTTATCCCAATCTGATTTCTTGTCATCCTTTATTTTCTCATCTTATTCATTAGATATTTAATAATGGGATGAGCCATTCTAGGGAACAGTTTAGAAAGTGAGTCTTCCCCTCTCCATAAGATGAAGCAGTGAAAAGCTTCTAATAATGCTGAGGGATCTCTGGTTTTGATAAGAGGAGATGCTTAAGGGCTTTTCCGGGGTCTTAGGGAAGGTCTCTGGAAAGTGAAGATTAGCTTATGGTGAATTGGGGAAGACCTTGTTAGCAAATAGATGTGTGCCCCTGGTGCTGTCCCTTACCCGAACATTCTATTGTATCCCGGAGAGCCTTTAGCATCCTTTGTGAAGTCATCAGTTTTGTGGTAACATCACCTATTTTTTGGGGGGAGGAGCACTTGTTCATTGCTTATAGGGTTAGCCATAGACATGTTAGATGACTGGGAGACTGCTTCAGAGAGACAATGGGGAACATAGAGCAGAGACAGGCACAAAGAATCTAGCCTTGGTCTTGATGTAAAACAGCAAAAATTAAATGGTCTTTGGGAAGGTGCAGTGAATCCTGAGCAAGGGATGGGGAGTTACCTGGACTGGTTGTCCTTGATATGGGCCTTCTAGGAGTGGTGAGCTTCTGAAATGAAAGGGGTCTCTTCTGTCTCTCAGGGTTATTAAAGAACAGACCCAGAGTCAAGGATTTCTGATTGCTAGCTTGGAACAGATGCAGGAATTATCAAGACAGAAGCTACTGTGCTGGGAGCTTCTCATTTTAATTCTGAGGAAGAAATAAGTCAGGAGTGGCCACAGGCTGATTAATGTGGAGTCTGGGCATAGTTTCTGCACTTCATGCTTAGTGGATGTCCTTGTGTTCCAAGGACATCTGATGCCAATTACAGGGAGAGAAACTCCCTTGGCCATCCACAAAGGTCTCACACATGCAGTTTAGTTTATTCCTGGGCTCATGTAAGCATGGCTTTGTGGTGCTAAATAGTAGGGACTGTAGAACTTATGTGCATCATATCACATATTAGCTGACATTGTGCTCCATGGTAGTATGGATGGGTTGGCTTATGCTTTCCAAGTGCAGTGGGACTGAAGCAGAGGCTGAGGCACAGGCCTAGTGGCAGTAGTTGGAGACAGGAGCCTGTCTCCTGGGGCCCAGTTTCAGGCATGCTGCCCTGCTCTTTCAGAGATGTATTTTATTTTTTTTATTTTTTTGGGCAGAGGGCTTTATGTGTTTCCTTCTCCTCAAGCTTTTTCTAGGGACTTAGTATGGTCTTGTTCTGGCCCTATACCATTCATCTATACAGGTTCACTTGTGTTCTTCCTCCTGCAGGGAGCACTGGGGAGGCAACATCCAGACCCTTGCTCCTCAGTGAGCAGGTTCAGCAGATGAACAAAGTGGATACACTGACCCTTCAGGTCCGAATGCTGACCTATGAGAGGAATTAACTGCATTTAATCTGGTCCATTACAGCAACAATGATTTGAAGAACAGGTAGTCATGCCCAGTCCTCTCTTTTCTGTCTTAACCTCATTGTGTCAACCCTAGTGTTTTTCAGGTCACAGGAAGCTGCACATCAAGGATGTACTCATGCCCAAACCAATTTTCCTGAGTGTATTTGAGAGGCAGCGCTGAAGCCTGAATAGGAGTGATGTGGAATCACAGGCTCTTACATCCAAATGTAAGGCAAAGCCTGTGGCCAGGGTCACATTCTCAGGGTGTGGGCAGTAGTGTATGATTTCACAAAGTGCATTTCAGAGGACTTGACTGGGGCTTTGGTCCAGATTCCCCCTGTTTCCAGCAAGGATGGCCATTTCTTCCCCAATCTATCTCACAGTGTGAATGTATTTCATCACTGTTCCTCTCTGGTCTCTCTTATATTCTGACATAGTACCACCTCCCTGCATTTCCTGGGTATCCTAATTGTGTGTGAAATGTGTGTATGTGTGTATGTGTGTGTGTGTGTATGCATGTATGTGTTTATGAAATGCATGTGACTCCAAATTTTGGTAGTCAAGGTTTTGGTCAGCCTGATGATTTGCCTTTCTTTTCTTTTCTTTTTTAAAAAAATATTTTCTTTATTATATTTCAGATGTTATCTATCCCCTTTCCCCACTCCGCCTCTGAAAAATCCCTATTCTATTCCCCTCCCCCTGCTCACCAACCCACCCACTCCTGCTTCCCAGTCCTGGCATTCCCCTACACTGGGGCATAGAGCCTCCACAGGACCAAGGCCTCTCCTCTCATTGTCCAACAAGGCCATCTTCTGCTACATATGCGGCTGGAGCTATGGGTCCCTCCATGTGTTCTCTTTGGTTGATGGCTCTCTCTCTGGGAGCTCTGGAGTTACTGGTTGGTTCATACTGTTGTTCCTTCTATGGGGCTGTAAATCTCTTAAGTTTTTTGGGTCCTTTCTCTAGCTCCTCCATTGGGGACCCTGTGTTCAGTCTATTGGTTGGTTGTGAGCATCCACTTCTGTATTTGTCAGGCACTGGCAGGGCCTCTCAGGAGACAGCTATATCAGGCTCCTGTCAGCATCACTTATTGGCATCTGCAACAGTGTCTGGGTTTGGTAACTGTATATGGGATGGATCCTCAGATGGGGCAGTCTCTGGATGGTCATTCCTTCAGTTTCTGCTCCACACTTTGACTCTGTATCTCTTACGATTTGCCTTTCTTAAAGGTTCCAGGTGAAACCAGTGCTGAGTGCAGGGAGCCCCAGTTTGATTACCACTTCTTTTGGCTTGTGTGCCCACTCTGGAGACATAATAGAGGTCTTTGTGGGAGCTAACCCAATCATCATTATTGAGTCATCTCCCTGAAAACACTGAATATGTGCTCTGGGCATCTTCTTAGCAATAGGAATTCAGGACCAAAAATTCTTTGTTCTGTAGAAAAATGTTACCACAGGTTTCAGGTGAGCCTATTTGTGTGTGTGTGTGTGTGTGTGTGTGCGCGCGTGCGCACACGCACCAGACTCCTGGGAACTTCCAAAAGAGCTAGACTATTCCTCCAGGACCATTGAAGATGCTCATTCAGCCCTGTCTCCCTCCCTCTGTACTCCTTTCCTCTGCTGTCCTAGGGCCAGGAGAGTATGTTTAATATGTACCAAAAGGGCCCAGTGCATAGGTGCCAGGATGTGGCATCTCTTGTGTTGGGATATATAGTCTAATTGTCAGCTTGAATTTATATTATGCTTGAGGCCTGTGTTCATGTGGTTCTTTGCTCATGGGCCCAACACCTACCACAGGATGCATGATCTGGAGATGCTGGAAATGGAGCATAAGAAGGTGATGTTAAACCTGCAGACATTGCCCAAGGAGATTAGTGAGGCCTTGGAAAAATGCAAAAAGCTGTCTGAGAAGACCAACTTCTATGGGTCAGGACCACGTTTTCTTGGCGGACGCTGGGGCGCTCTCCTAGCTTTTCTACCCCACGGTGAGCTCTGTCTCTCCTCTGTCTGCAGCCTCCTCAAGATCATCTCCTCCTGTAGAGTGCCTTATTGGGATGCCATGCCACCTGGCAGGAACTTGACATTGACCAATATGAAGTTCCTCTCCCAGCCTTTGAGCTGGAACTCCTGTGTCAGCCATAATCCCCTCCACCTAGGGTGGAGCACTCAGACCAAGGTGAAGCCCATTGTTCTTCAAGGACCTGCAGCTTCCTGAGAAACACTTGTCACCTGCGGAGCAACTGAACCTGTTCCCAGAGAAGTTTCCAGGGGGAAGGGGGAAGGGTTTTCCTCAGCCTATATATTTGGAGTCCTCCATTAAACCTTGAGACCTTGAACAGCAGGTGTTGTCTTGGTCTCCATCTGTTTTCACTGCCTTCCCATACATCTCCAGCTTCCCTTCCAGGTAACCAGTTCAATGTAACTGCGGGCAGTTACATCCTACCAGTCCTAAGACTGGGAAATTCTAAAATCCTGCCTCTGTCTGCCCTCCCAAGCTATTGGCTGTTGGCATCTTTATTTACGAACCAGAACCAACTGGGGCCAGGTTCCCAGAAGGTATGTGCAGACTTTCTCATGCAAACAGTTTTTGGGGAACATAATTAATATTTATAACACAAGCAGCTATAATTTCCCCTTTATTTCCAATTAAAAAGGCTCTTTTCTCTCAGCTATACACTGAGCATAATTTATAACAATTATGTAATTTGTAAGGTATGATATACACTTATAACATCAAGTCCATGATATTTGGCAATTTATTATTATTTTTTTTTGCTGGGGGGGGGATTTGGTTTTTTCGAGACAGGGTTTCTCTCTCTGTGTAGCCCTGGCTGTCCTGGAACTCACTCTGTAGACCAGCTGGCCTCGAATTCAGAAATCTGCCTGCCTCTGCCTCCCAGAGTGCTGGGATTACAAGCATGTGCCACCACCGCCCAGATATTTGGCAATTTAGATAAAGTATTCTATCACCTATCCTTACTTAAAGAGTTTAGAATTCTGCACCTCAATTATGTTTGATTTTTAACTTGCATTACCATCTGAAGACCATCCTTTCAAATCTAGATCTTCCTCTTTAATGCTAGACAACTTAAGTTTGATTATTATACTAGTTATTATTATATCTTATATAATAATATGCTATATTATTATATATTATACTAGTTATTATTATATCTTCCTCTTTAATGCTAGGCAACTTAAGTTTGATTATTATACTAGTTATTATTATAACTAGTCTTTGACTTCATCAGATATCTAAGAAGGGATTAAATATTACATGAATATGTAGGAAGCACAAAGACACAGCTTCCAAAGTTTATACAAATTGTAGAGATAGCTGAATGCCTGGACAGTCCCCTAATTTCTTATAACTTTGGAACATCTGTCTTCAGCCTTCTGGCTCAGAATAATCTCACAGACCTTAAGTAAAGCAGGAATTATGAAGGACTAGCTTACCCTTTCTTAGCAGAACTTAGCAACAGTGTATCCCACATCCATTTGTCCTTTCTGGACAGTATTTATTCTGCAGAATTAAATTAGGGTACTTTTACCCAGTGGCTACAGATTGCATGGAAAAAACCTTTCATCCTTGATTTCATGAAGGCTCTTTAAGAAGTCTTAGTAGATGTTTGTTGCCATCTTGTCTATCACAATTTATTCTTCATTCTCTACCACAATGTATAGCCTTGCCTCAGGCTAAGTATGTTTTACCACAGGATGTCTATATCAGGACCCTAAGGTCAGCCCCACAGAAGTTGAGTCTTGGCAACTATTTAAAAAAGAGACTGATGTCCTGGCTCATTTCCCAAACATTATCACCCTCCTCTTATCGTGTAATTATTATTGTGAAATGTTAGCCAGATACTCATTCTGCTTCTGCAATATCCTTCAACTGCAGGTTTTTCAGAGTAAAAAATTGTAATGACTCTGTGGATTGTAGCATGGTCATCCTGCACTTTATGATTAATATCTACTTATAAGTCAGTACATACCATATGTGTCTTTCTGGCTCTGGGTTATCTCACTCAGGATGATATTCTCAAGTTCTATCCATTTGCCTGCAAATTTCATGATGCTGAGCCGGGCGTGGTGGCGCATGCCTGTAATCCCAGCACGTGGGAGGCAGAGGCAGGAGGATTTCTGAGTTCGAGGCCAACCTGGTCTACAGAGTGAGTTCCAGGACAGCCAGGACTACACGGAGAAACCCTGTCTTGAAAAACCAAAAAAAAAAAAAAAAAAATTCATGATGCCTTTAGAGTCATATTCCATTGTGTAGATGTACCATGTTTTAAAATCTATTCTTCAGTTAAGGGGCATTTAGTTTTTTTTCCCAGTTTTTCACTATTATGAACAAGGTTGCTATGAACATAGATAAGCAAGCTTCCATGAGGTATAGTGGGGCATCTTTTGGGTATAGTCCCCTGAGTGGTATATCTGGGTCCTGACAAAGAACTATTCTGTTTTCTGAGAAACTGTCAAATTGAATTACGATGTGGCTGTGCATGTTTACACTCCCAGTAGGAACAGAGGAGTATTCCCCTTGCTGCACATCCTCACCCTCATGTGCTGTCACTTGAGTTTTAGATCATTGGGGTTTGCATAGCCTGGGGTATCGACCAGGGGCCATGCAGGAGCTGGCCTTAGACCCCCTACACATTTGTGGCGAATGTGCAACTTAGTCTTCATGTGGGTCCTCTAACAAGTGGAGCAGGGGTTGTCTCGGGCTAGCATTGGATCCTCATCCTGCTACATGGACAGCCTGGTTGGGCCTCAGTGGTAGATGTGTCTATTTCTGCTGGAACTAGAAAGGGAGGGAGCAGTTGGGGGAGGGACCTCTAAGGGTGGGCCTGGGAAGAGAGGAGGTAGGGAGGCTGTGATTGGGATGTAAAGTGAATAAAAATATATATCATTGGGAAAGAACACCTTGTAATGCATTGTATAGAAGAAAACTGAGAATGGTAGTTCGTTAATTTTAAGACACTAGCTATTGTCGATTTCCTTTGCCGCAGCTCTCAGACTTGCGGAGTAGAACTGGCGCCAAGCAACCATGGCTAAGGTTTTCCCATGGTGCAATGCATCCCCCTAATTTTTTCCTGGATCACAACTTTTGAGGAACTGAGGGAGGCACTGTACACAGCTCCACAAATCTAGGAGACCCAGGAGACTGAGCTCAAGAAAACTGTAAGGAAACTGACACAGCCCCCAAATAAAAAGACCCAAGTAGTCCTAAAATCGAATGTCAAGGACCAAAACAGGGGTTCTGCCCCTGCCCTCGGCTCCCTTCTTGTTGGCTGCAGTCTGTTGCTCTGAAGAGTTAGCAGACCCTGAAGATGTCTGGTGGCCTCTGGAGGACCCCACAGAAGTGGCCGCTGTAAGAAAAGGCTTTATTATTCCCAGAAACCCTCAGGATAGAGGCAAGAATTTGTCTTCAGGCATCAGTTCCAGTTCCTTTTCTGGATAGGCTAAGCAAGAAGGTGTCACCCATGGCAGAGAGATAGAGGACTTAAGATCCGGGCCACCTCGATATGAGCTGCACAGAGAAAGAGTGGCCAGAGGCCACAAACGTCAGCCACTCACCTGCTTCTCTGGTGAACACTGAGCCTGAGGAAGCCCTTCAGCTGGAGAATGGGCAGCAGAAGAGATGTGTCTTCTCAGAGAAGCTTGCAGGGCTTAGAATTGGTCTTGCTCCTCGCCCAGGAGCAACAGGAGCAGTCCCTTTGCCTTGATGTCATGTGTCTCCTCCTGCTGTGGCTGCTTGCTGAAGCCCACTAGTATGGCACACGGCAGCACCCCCATCATGGCCTCCACCTGAGTCATGGCATGGGCCAGACTCTGCGTGAGCCATTCCTGCTCTGTGGCTTCCTTTCGTAGCTTGCCTGACCCAGCCTCCACCAGGTCAACAGGCTGACACTGGCAGGACCGGGCCCTCAGCTCAGAGAACCATGAATAGAAAGGCGGTGGGGTTCATGGCTCGGGACTACACACCTGTGTCACTGCAACGAGAGCACAGTCAGAGGCTGCCTCAGTCCTTGGAAACCGCTTCAGCGGAAGTTGCAAACATGTGAACAAACAGAAGCAGCATAGAAGGAGGGGTCAGAGGTGGGGACCACTCACCCTGCGTTCGCCACTTCCGGGTTGCTCTCTCCACTGCAAACTTTGAACCTCGTGGGGGCGGGGTAAACTCACGGAGGCCCAACGGTTTCCGGAGCTTCGCATCGGAGTGCTGGCCTGTCCCTCAGCCTCGCTCCTTCCCGGCCCGCCTTCACAAATAAGAAAGTACAGCAGGAAATAGGAACTGGTGCTCGTTGACTTGCCTGCCTGGTTCATGTTCGGCTAGCATCCTCGCTCCGCCCATGATGCTCAGGTAACGGTACCACTCACAGGAGTGTGCTAGGCTCTCCTACCCAGTTATCAAGCAAGACATGCCTATATCACAGATAATGCCCAGAGAAAAACTTTATAAATGGACAATTACTTTACCAAGACAATTTATTTCTCAGGCGATTCTGTGCTAGCGAGGACACGAGGTTTTAGGGGAATCCATGTGACTGCTGTCATGGGATAATAGCTTTGTACAGACTAACTGGCTTTTCCTCTCTCCCCTATACCTCAGATACAGTCTCTCTGCCTGACTACTACTTAACATGATAGCAGCCACAGAGCCTATGTCAGCCCTCAGGTTCTGAGATTTCAACCTCATATCTCACTTGAAATAATAGACATCTGGGTGATAAGGGGAAGGCCAAAGTGGGAAGGGCGTGGCAAATGGACATTGGACACTGGTTTGGTTTGTGATCAGAAACAACTAAGCACCATGAGAAGAAGGCATGGCGGCAGGAGGAGACAGTCTCCCAATAAACCTCAAAGGACAGTGAAGGGAACTGGAGTTTGTTTCAGGAATCCGAAGAGTCAGTAAGGCATCCCTCTTGGTGAGAGCACTGCTTTTTTTTTTTTAATTTTCTATATTCTATGTTTACATTCCAAAGGCTTTCCCCTTTCCCAGTTCCCACCCACCATACTTCCCATAGTTCCTCTCCCCCCCAACTATTCCCCAATCATTCCCCCTCCCCCTCGGTTTCTTTACTAAACTGGATGCAATCTTTACAGGCCCAGGGTCCTCTCCTTTCTTCTTCTTGGGAATCATTTGACTTGCTATTTGTGTCTTGAGTATTTAGGGCTTCTGGGCTCATTAATATCCACTTATCAGTGATTGCATTTCATGTGTATTCTTTTGTGATTGGGTTAATTCACTCAGGATGATATTTTCCAGGTCTGACCATTTACCTACAAATTGCATGAATTCATTATTTTTAATTGCTGAGTAGTATTCCATTGTATAAATATACCACATTTTCTGTATCCATTCCTCCTTTGAGGGATATTTGGGCTCCTTCCAATTTCTGGCTATTATAAACAAGGCTGCTATAAACATAGTGGAGCATGTGTCTTTATTGCATGCAGGGGAATCCTCTCGGTATATGCCCAGGAGTGGTATGCCAGGGTCCTCTGGAAGTGACATGCCCAATTTTCTGAGGAACCGCCAAACTGATTTCCAGAGCGGTTTTACCATTTTGCAATCCCACCAACAGTGGAGGAGTGTTCCTCTTTCTCCACATCCTCGCCAGCACTTGTTGTCTCTTGAGTTTTTAATCTTAGCCATTCTGACTGGTGTGAGGTGGAATCTCAGGGTTGTTTTGATTTGCATTTCCCTGATGACTAATGATGTTGAACATCTTTTAAGGTGTTTCTCGGCCATCCAAATTTCTTCTGGTGAAAATTCTTTGTTTAGCTCTGTGCCCCATTTTTTGATAGGGTTATTTGGTTCTTTGGGGTCTAACTTCTTGAGTTCTTTGTATATATTGGATATTAGCCCTCTGTCGGATGTGGGGTTGGTGAAGATCTTTTCCCACTTTGTTGGTTGCTGTTTTGTTCTTCTGACAGTGTCCTTTGCTTTGCAGAAACTTTGTAATTTTATGAGGTCCCATTTGTCGATTCTTGATCTTAGTGCGTAAGCTATTGGTGTTCTGTTCAGGAACTTTTCCCCTGTGCCCAAGTCCTCCAGGGTCTTCCCAAGTTTCTTTTCTAATAGTTTCAGTGTGTCTGGTTTTATGTGGAGGTCCTTGATCCACTTGGAGTTGATCTTAGTGCAAAGAGATAAGAGTGGGCCAATTCGCATTCTTCTGCATGTTGACCTCCAGTTGAACCAGCACCATTTGTTGAAAAGGCTATCTTTTTTCCACTGGATGGTTGTGGCTCCTTTATCAAAGATCAAGTGACCATAAGTCTGTGGGTTAATTTCTGGGTCTTCAATCCTATTCCATTGATCTGCTTGCCTGTTGCTATACCAATACCATGCAGTTTTTAACACAATTGCTCTGTAGTACTGCTTGAGGTCAGGGATATTGGTTCCCCCAGAAGTCCTTTTATTGTTGAGAATAGTTTTAGCTATCCTGGGTTTTTTGTTGCTTCAGATGAATTTGAGAATTGCTCTTTCTAGATCTATGAAGAATTGATTTGGGATTTTGATGTGGATTGCATTGAATCTGTAGATTGCTTTTGGCAAGATGGCCATTTTTATTATATTGATCCTGCCAATCCAGGAGCAAGAAATATTTTTCCATCTTCTGAGGTCTTCTTCGATTCCTTTCTTCAAGGACTTGAAGTTCCTGTCATACAGATCTTTCGCTTGTTTGGTTAGAGTTATGCCAAGATACTTTATGTTGTTTGTGGCTATTGTGAAGGGTGTTATTTCCCTAATTTCTTTCTCAGCCTGCTTGTCCTTTGAGTACAAGAAGGCCACTGACTTGCTTGAGTTAATTTTATAACCTGCCACTTTGCTGAAGTTGTTTATCAGCTGTAGAAGTTCTCTGGTGGAGTTTTTTGGGTCGCTTAGGTAAACTATCATATCGTCTGCAAATAATGATAGTTTGACTTCTTCCTTTCCAATTTGTATCCCTTTGACTTCCTTATGTTGTCTAATTGCTCTCGCTAGAACTTCAAGTACTATATTGAAAAGATATGGAGAGAGAGGGCAGCCTTGTCTAGTCCCTGATTTTAGTGGGAATGCTTCAAGTTTCTCTCCATTTATTTTGATGTTGGCTACTGGTTTGCTGTAGATTGCTTTTACTATGTTTAGGTATGGGCCTAGAATTCCTGCTCTTTCCAAGACTTTTAGCATGAAAGGATGCTGAATTTTGTCGAATGCTTTTTCAGCATCTAATGAGATGACCATGTGGTTTTTTTCTTTCAGTTTGTTTATGTAGTGGATTACATTGATGGATTTCCGTGTATTGAACCATCCCTGCATCCCTGGGATGAAGCCTGCTTGATCATGGTGGATGATCGTTTTGATGTGCTCTTGGATTCGGTTAGCAAGAATTTTATTTAGTATTTTTGCATCTATATTCATAAGAGAAATTGGCCTGTAGTTCTCTTTCTTTGTTGGATCTTTTTGTGGTTTAGGTATTAGCGTAATTGTGGCTTCGAAGAATGAGTTGGGCAGTGTCCCTTCTGTCTCTATTTTGTGGAATAGTTTGAAAAGTATTGGTGTTAAGTCTTCTTTGAAGGTCTGGTAGAATTCTGCACTAAAACCTTCTGGTCCCGTACTTTTTTTGGTTGGGAGGCTTTCTATAACCCCTTCTTTTTCTTTAGGGGTTATGGGACTATTTAGCTGATCTACTTGATGCTGATTTAATTTTGGTATTTGATATCTGTCTAGGAAATTGTCCATTTCCTCCAGATTATCCAGTTGTTTTGAGTATAGACCTTTGTAGTAGGATCTGATGATCTTTTGAATTTCCTCGGTTTCTGTTGTTATGTCTCCCTTTTCATTTCTAATTTTGTTAATTTGTATACTGTCTCTGTGTCCTTTGGTTAGTCTGGCTAAGGGTTTATCTATCTTGTTGATTTTCTCAAAGAACCAGCTCCTAGTCTTGTTGATTCTTTGTATGGTTCTCTTTGTTTCTACTTGATTGATTTCAGCCCTGAGTTTGGTGATTTCTTGTCTTCTACTCCTCCTGGGTGAATTAACTTCTTTTTCTTCCAGGGCTTTTAGGTGTGCCGTTAAGTTGCTAGTGTATGCTCTCTCCAGTTTCTTTTTGGATGCACTTAGGGCTATGAGTTTTCCTCTTAGCACTGCTTTCATTGTGTCCCATAGATTTGGGTAGGTTGTACCTTCATTTTCATTGAATTCTAAAAAGTCTTTGATTTCTTTTTTTATTTCTTCCTTGACCAAGGTGTCATTGAGTAGAGTATTGTTCAGTTTCCATGTGTATGTGGGCTTTCTGTTGTTTTTGTTGTTATTGAAGACCACTCTTACTCCACGGTGGTCTGATAGGAAGCATGGGATTAGCTTGATCTTCTTGTATTTGTTGACATCTGTCTTGTGACCAATTATATGATCAATTTTGGAGAAGGTACCATGCGGTGCTGAGAAAAAGGTATATTCTTTAGCTTTAGGATGAAATGTTCTATATATATCTGTTAAATCCAATTGGTCCAAAGTTTCAATTAGTTTCACTGTGTCCCTGTTTAGTTTCTGCTTTCCTGATCGGTCCATTGAGGAGAGTGGAGTGTTGAGGTCCCCCACAATTATTGTGTTAGGTGTAATGTGTGCTTTTAGCTTTAGTAAGGTTTCTTTTACGAAGGAGGGTGCCCTTGTATTTGGAGCATAAGTGTTCAGTATTGAGAGCTCTTCTTGGTGGATTTTCCCTTTGACATGCAAGAAGTGACCTTCTGAGTCTCTTTTGATGACTTTAGGTTGGAAGTCTATTTTATCTGATATTAGAATGGCTACCCCCGCTTGTTTCCTGAGACCATTTGCTTGTAAAATTGTCTTCCATCCTTTTACTCTAAGGCAGTGTTTGTCTTTAACACTGAGATATGTTTCCTGTATGCAGCAAAATGTAGGGTCCTGTTTCCGTATCCAGTCTGTTAATCTATGTCTTTTTATTGGGGAATTGAGTCCATTGACGTTAAGAGATATTAAGGAATGGTAATTATTTCCTCCAGACATTTTTGAAATTATTTTTATTTATTTATTTATTTATTTATATTTATTTATTTATTTATTTATTTATTTATTTTATATTTGAGAGGTTATCTTCTTTTGGGTTTGACGAGAGGAGGTTTCTATCTTGCTTCTTCCCGGGTGTAGTTTCCGTCCTTGTCTTGGTGTTTTCCCCCTATTATCCTTTGTAGGGCTGAATTTGTGGAAAGATATCTTGCAAATTTGGTTTTGTCATGGAATACCTTGATGTCTCCATCAATGGCGATTGAGAGTTTTGCTGGGTAGAGTAGTTTTGGCTGAAGTTTGTGTTCTCTTAGAGTTTGCATGATATCTGCCCAGGATCTTCTAGCTTTCATGGTCTCAGGTGAGAAGTCTGGTGTTATTCTGATAGGTCTTCCTTTATATGTTACTTGGCCTTTTCTCTTGCTGCCTTTAGTATTCTTTCTTTTTTTTTTTTTTTTTTTTTTTTTAATTTTATTTTCTATATTCTATGTTTACATTCCAAAGGCTTTCCCCTTTCCCAGTTCCCACCCACCATAGTTCCCATAGTTCCTCTCCCCCCCATCTGTTCCCCAATAATTCCCCCTCCCCCCTCGGTTTCTTTACTAAACTGGAAGCAATCTTTACAGGCCCAGGGTCCTCTCCTTTCTTCTTCTTGGGAATCATTTGACTTGCTATTTGTGTCTTGAGTATTTAGGGCTTCTGGGCTCATTAATATCCACTTATCAGTGATTGCATTTCAGGTGCATTCTTTTGTGATTGGGTTAATTCACTCAGGATGATATTTTCCAGGTCTAACCATTTACCTACAAATTGCATGAATTCATTATTTTTAATTGCTGTGTAGTATTCCATTGTATAAATATACCACATTTTCTGTATCCATTCCTCCTTTGAGGGATATTTGGGCTGCTTCCAATTTCTGGCTATTATAAACAAGGCTGCTATAAACATAGTGGAGCATGTGTCCTTATTGCATGCAGGGGAATCCTCTGGGTATATGCCCAGGAGTGGTATGCCAGGGTCCTCTGGAAGTAACATGCCCAATTTTCTGAGGAACCGCCAAACTGATTTCCAGAGTGGTTTTTACCATTTTGCAATCCCACCAACAGTGGAGGAGTGTTCCTCTTTCTCCACATCCTCGCCAGCACTTGTTGTCTCTTGAGTTTTTAATCTTAGCCATTCTGACTGGTGTGAGGTGGAATCTCAGGGTTGTTTTGATTTGCATTTCCCTGATGACTAATGATGTTGAACATCTTTTAAGGTGTTTCTCGGCCATCCGAATTTCTTCTGGTGAGAATTCTTTGTTTAGCTCTGTGCCCCATTTTTTGATAGGGTTATTTGGTTCTTTGGGGTCTAACTTCTTGAGTTCTTTGTATATATTGGATATTAGCCCTCTGTCGGATGTGGGGTTGGTGAAGATCTTTTCCCACTTTGTTGGTTGCCGTTTTGTCCTTCTGACAGTGTCCTTTGCTTTGCAGAAACTTTGTAATTTTATGAGGTCCCATTTGTCGATTCTTGATCTTAGAGCATAAGCTATTGGTGTTCTGTTCAGGAACTTTTCCCCTGTGCCCAAGTCCTCCAGGGTCTTCCCAAGTTTCTTTTCTAATAGTTTCAGTGTGTCTGGTTTTATGTGGAGGTCCTTGATCCACTTGGAGTTGATCTTAGTACAAGGAGATAAGAGTGGGTCAATTCGCATTCTTCTGCATGTTGACCTCCAGTTGAACCAGCACCATTTGTTGAAAAGGCTATCTTTTTTCCACCGGATGGTTGTGGCTCCTTTATCAAAGATCAAGTGACCATAAGTCTGTGGGTTAATTTCTGGGTCTTCAATCCTATTCCATTGATCTACCTGCCTGTTGCTGTACCAATACCATGCAGTTTTTAACACAATTGCTCTGTAGTACTGCTTGAGGTCAGGGATATTGATTCCCCCAGAAGTCCTTTTATTGTTGAGAATAGTTTTAGCTATCCTGGGTTTTTTGTTGCTCCAGATGAATTTGAGAATTGCTCTTTCTAGATCTATGAAGAATTGATTTGGGATTTTGATGGGGATTGCATTGAATCTGTAGATTGCTTTTGGCAAGATGGCCATTTTTACTATATTGATCCTGCCAATCCAGGAGCAAGAAATATTTTTCCATCTCCTGAGGTCTTCTTCGATTTCTTTCTTCAGGGACTTGAAGTTCCTGTCATACAGATCTTTCACTTGTTTGGTTAGAGTTACGCCAAGGTACTTTATGTTGTTTGTGGCTATTGTGAAGGGTGTTATTTCCCTAATTTCTTTCTCAGCCTGCTTGTCCTTTGAGTACAAGAAGGCTACTGATTTGCTTGGGTTAATTTTATAACCAGCCACGTTGCTGAAGTTGTTTATCAGCTGTAGAAGTTCTCTGGTGGAGTTTTTTGGATCGCTTAAGTAGACTATCATATCATCTGCAAATAATGATACTTTGACTTCTTCCTTTCCAATTTGTATCCCTTTGACTTCCTTATGTTGTCTGATTGCTCTCGCTAGAACTTCAAGTACTATATTGAAAAGATATGGAGAGAGAGGACAGCCTTGTCTAGTCCCTGATTTTAGTGGAATTGCTTCAAGTTTCTCTCCATTTATTTTGATGTTGGCTACTGGTTTGCTGTAGATTGCTTTTACTATGTTTAGGTATGGGCCTTGAATTCCTGCTCTTTCCAAGACTTTTAGCATGAAAGGATGCTGAATTTTGTCAAATGCTTTTTCAGCATCTAATGAGATGACCATGTGGTTTTTTTCTTTTAGTTTGTTTATGTAGTGGATTACATTGATGGATTTCCATATATTGAACCATCCCTGCATTCCTGGAATGAAGCCTACTTGATCATGGTGAATGATCGTTTTGATATGCTCTTGGATTCGGTTGGCAAGGATTTTATTTAGTATTTTTGCATCTGTATTCATAAGAGAAATTGGCCTGTAGTTCTCTTTCTTTGTTGGATCTTTTTGTGGTTTAGGTATCAGCGTAATTGTGGTTTCGAAGAATGAGTTGGGCAGTGTCCCTTCTGTCTCTATTTTGTGGAATAGTTTGAAGAGTATTGGTGTTAAGTCTTCTTTGAAGGTCTGGTAGAATTCTGCACTAAAACCATCTGGTCCCGTACTTTTTTTGGTTGGGAGGCTTTCTATAACCCCTTCTATTTCTTTAAGGGTTATGGGACTGTTTAGCTGGTCTACTTGATGCTGATTTAATTTTGGTATTTGGTATCTGTCTAGGAAATTGTCCATTTCCTCCAGATTCTCCAGTTGTTTTGAGTATAGGCCTTTGTAGTAGGATCTGATGATCTTTTGAATTTCCTCTGTTTCTGTTGTTATATCCCCCTTTTCATTTTTAATTTTGTTAATTTGGATACTATCTCTGTGCCCTTTGGTTAGTCTAGCTAAGGGCTTATCTATCTTGTTGATTTTCTCGAAGAACCAGCTCTTGGTTTTGTTGATTCTTTGTATGGTTCTCTTTGTTTCTGCTTGATTGATTTCAGCCCTTAGTTTGATGATTTCCTCTCTTCTACTCCTCCTGGGTGAGTTAGCTTCTTTTTGTTCCAGCGCCTTCAGGTGTGCTGTTAAGTTGCTAGTGTATGCTCTTTCCAGTTTCTTTTTGGAGGCACTCAGGGCTATGAGTTTTCCTCTTAGCACTGCTTTCATTGTATCCCAGAGATTTGGGTAGGTCGTACCTTCATTTTCATTGAAGTCTAAAAAGTCTTTGATTTCTTTCTTTATTTCTTCCTTGACCAGGGTGTCATTGAGTAGAGTATTGTTCAGTTTCCATGTGTATGTGGGCTTTCTGTAGTTCTTCTTGCTATTGAAGACCACTTTTACTCCATAGTGATCCGATAGGAGACATGGGATTAGTTCGGTCTTCTTGTATTTGTTGAGGTCTGTCTTGTGACCAATTATATGATCAATTTTTGAGAAGGTACCGTGCGGTGCTGAGAAAAAGGTATACTCTTTTGTTTTAGGATGGAATGTTCTATATATATATCTGTTAAATCCAATTGGTCCAAAGCTTCAATTAGTTTCACTGTGTCCCTGTTTAGTTTCTGCTTTCCTGATCGGTCCATTGAGGAGAGTGGAGTGTTGAAGTCACCTACAATCATTGTGTTAGGTGCGATGTGTGCTTTAAGCTTTAGTAAAGTTTCTTTTACGAATGAGGGTGCCCTTGCATTTGGTGCATAGATGTTCAGTATTGAGAATTCTTCTTGGTGGATTTTCCCTTTGACAAGCAGGAAGTGACCTTCTGTGTCTCTTTTGATGACTTTAGGTTGAAAGTCGATTTTATCTGATATTAGAATGGCTACTCCAGCTTGTTTCCTGGGACCATTTGCTTGTAGAACTGTCTTCCAGCCTTTTACTCTAAGGAGGTGTTTGTCTTTGACACTGAGATGTGTTTCCTGTATGCAGCAAAATGTAGGGTCCTGTTTCCGTATCCAGTCTGTTAGTCTGTGTCTTTTGATTGGGGAATTGAGTCCATTGATATTAAGAGATATTAAGGAATAGTAATTATTACTTCCTGACATTTTGGGAATTGTTATTATTATTTGTATTTGAGTGGTTCTCTTCTTTTGGGTTGGATGAGATGGGGTTTCTATCTTGTTTCTTCTGGGGTGTTGTTTCCCCCCTTGTGTTGGTATTTTTCCCCTATTATCCTTTGTAGGGCTGGGTTTGTAGATAAGTATCTTGCAAATTTGGTTTTGTCGTGGAATATCTTGGTTTCCCCATCTATGGCAATTGAGAGTTTCGCTGGGTATAGTAGTCTTGGCTGAAGTTTGTGTTCTCTTAGGGTCTGCATAAGGTCTGTCCAGGATCTTCTAGCTTTCATGGTCTCAGGTGAGAAGTCTGGTGTAATTCTGATAGGTCTTCCTTTATATGTTACTTGTCCTTTTTCTCTTACTGCCTTTAATATTCTTTCTTTGTTTAGTACATTTGGGGTTTTGACTATTATGTGACGGGAAGTATTTCTGTTCTGGTCCAGTCTATTTGGTGTTCTAAAGGCTTCTTGTATATTCATGGGCATCTCTCTCTTTAGGTTGGGGAAATTTTCTTCCATAATTTTGTAGAAGATATTTGCTGGCCCTTTAAGTTGTAGATCTTCATTCTCATCTATCCCTATAATCCTTAGGTTTGGTCTTCTCATTGTGTCCTGGATTTCCTGAATGTTTTGGGTTACCAGCTTTTTGCATTTTGCATTTTCTTTAATTGTTGAATCCATGGTTCCTATGGTATCTTCAGCATCTGAGATTCTGTCTTCTATCTCTTGTATTCTATTGTTGATATTTGCATCTATGACTCCTGATTTCTTCCCAAGGTTTTCTATTTCCAACATTGTCTCCCTTTGCGATTGCTTAGTTGTTTCTACTTCTGTTTTTAGATTTTGTATGGTTTTGCTCAGATCTTTCAGTTGCTTGTTTGTGTTTTCCTGTAATTCTTTAAGGGATTTTTGTGTTTCCTCCTTTATGACTTCTACTCGTTGACCCATGTTCTCTTGTATTTCTTTGGGTGATTTTTGTTTCTCCCCCGTATTGGGATTCACTTTTTGCTCTATATTCTCCTGGATTTCTTTAAGTGATTTTTGTGTCTGCCTTGTATGGGCTTCTAGTTTTTGATCTATTTTCTCCTCTATTACTTTAAGAAATTTATCTAAGTGATCCTCAATCTGCATCTTTACCAGTGATTTTAGATCTGAGTCTTGTTTTTCTGGTGTGTTGAGATATCTGGGATTTAATTGTGTTTGTCTTGCAATGGCTTCTAGCTTTTGATCTATTTTCTCATGTATTACTTTAAGAGATTTATCTAAGTGTTCCTCTATCAGCATCCTGACCAGTGATTTTAGATCTGAGTCTTGTTTTTCTGGTGTTTCGGGGTATCCAATATTTATTGCTGTTGGGGAACTGGGTTCGGATGCCGCCATATTGCCTTGATTTTTGTTAGTAGCGATCTTACGTTTGCCTTTTGCCATCTGGTTAACTCTGGTGTTAGTTGGTCCTGTAGATACTAGCTGGTGCTTGACCCTCCTGTGGGGTTGTAAGGCTATTTCCCAGTGACTGGGATACCTGAATCACTGTCCTGCGGGGCTCTTGCTCACAGATTGCTGACGGGTGGCCTGAGTCCCCCGAGGTCTTAACCTCAGGATATCCCAGGTATTTGGTTCCGCCTGTTGGGCGGCTGCTCTGCACTGCTCCTGCTCAGGGTTCGCTGTCTGATATCCTGTTTCCCCAGGGGTCTTAAAGTTGGGATATCTCAGTTATCTGGTTCCGCCTGCTGGTCCCAAGCTGCTGGGAAGCTGGCTGGGTCCGGTTTCCAGCTTCCCTGCCACTGGCTGGATGGGAGGCTGGTTCGGCCTCCGGCTGGGTCTGGGTACCTGGCACACTGGCTGACTCTGGCTTCCTCACCACCAGCTGGACGGGAAGCTGCAGGCAATATGGCAGCTGCCTGCAGGGAGCTCGGGGTCCGCCCCGCACGCGAGTGCAGAGTGCACCCGCTATTCTGTGCCCAATTCCCACTCCAGGCCTGAGTCCCCGAAGGTCTTAAGCTCGGGCTGTGTCGGGTACCTGGTTCTGCCGCCGCCGCCGGATGGTTCTGAGCACCTGGGACGCTGGGTGACCCTCCGGCTTCCCCACCGCCAGCTGGGCGGGAAGCTGCAGGCAATATGGCAGCTGCCTGCAGGGAGGTCGGGGTCCGCCCCGCGCGCGAGTGCAGAGTGCACCCGCTATTCTGTGCCCAATTCCCACTCCAGGCCTGAGTCCCCGAAGGTCTTAAGCTCGGGCTGTGTCGGATACCTGGTTCTGCCGCCGCCGCCGGATGGTTCTGAGCACCTGGGACGCTGGGTGACCCTCCGGGTTCCCCACCGCCAGCTGGGCGGGAAGCTGCAGGCAATATGGCAGCTGCCTGCAGGGAGGTCGGGGTCCGCCCCGCCAGTATTCTTTCTTTGTTTATTACATTTGGAGTTTTGATTATTATGTGACGGGATGTATTTCTGTTCTGGTCCAGTCTGTTTGGGGTTCTATAGGCTTCTTGTATATTCATGGGCATCTCTCTCCTTAGGTTGGGGAAGTTTTCTTCCATAATTTTATAGAAGATATTAGCTGGCCCTTTAACTTGTAAATCTTCACTCTCGTCTATACCTATAATCCTTAGGTTTGGTCTTCTCATAGTGTCTTGGATTTCCTGGATGTTTTGGGTTACCACCTTTTTGCATTTAGTATTTTCTTTGACTGTTGAATCAATGGTTCCTATGGTATCTTTGGCTTCTGAGATTCTGTCTTCTATCTCTTGTATTCTATTGTTGATACTTGCATCTATGGCCCCTAATTTCTTCCCAAGGTTTTCTATCTCCAATGTTGTCTCCCTCTGTGATTTCTTAGTTGTTTCTACTTCTGTTTTTAGTATCTGGATGGATGTGCTCAGATCTTTCGCTTGCTTGATTGTGTTTTCATGTATTTCTTTAATAGATTTTTGTGCTTCCTCTTTCATAGCTTCTACTTGTTGTCCCATGTTCTTCTGTAGTTCTTTAAGTGACTTTTGTCTTTCTTCCTTATTGTCTACTTTTTGATCCATCTTCTCCTGAATTTCTTGAAGTGATTTTTGTATTTGCCTCATAAAGGCTTCTAACTTTTTTTTTTTATTTTTTTTATTTTTTTTATCATTTTTTTTTATTTTCTATATTCTTTGTTTACATTCCAAAGGCTTTCCCCTTTCCCAGGTACCCCCCACCATATGTCCCATAATTCCTCTCCCCCCCCATGCTATTCCCCACTCTTCCCCCCCCCCACGATTTCTCTGTTCTGGGTCTACAATACTGGATCCAATCTTTACAGGCCCAGGGTTCTCTCCTTTTTTTCTTCTTGAGGGTCATTTGACTTGCTAATTGTGCCTTGAGTATTTAGGGCTTCTGGGCTCATTAATATCCACTTATCAGTGATTGCATTTCGTGTGTATTCTTTTGTGATTGGGTTAGCTCACTTAGGATGATAGTTTCCAGATCTAACCATTTACCTACAAATTGCATGAATTCATTATTTTTAATTGCTGAGTAGTACTCCATTGTATAAATATACCACATTTTCTGTATCCATTCCTCCTTTGAGGGATATCTGGGCTCCTTCCAATTTCTGGCTATTATAAACAAGGCTGCTATAAACATAGTGGAGCATGTGTCTTTGTTGTATGCAGGGGAATCCTCTGGGTATATGCCCAGGAGTGGTATGCCAGGGTCCTCTGGGAGTGGCATGCCCAATTTTCTGAGGAACCGCCACACTGATTTCCAGAGTGGTTTTACCATTTTGCAATCCCACCAACAGTGGAGGAGTGTTCCTCTTTCTCCACATCCTCGCCAGCACTTGTTGACTCTCGAGTTTTTAATCTTAGCCATTCTGACTGGAGTGAGGTGGAATCTCAGGGTTGTTTTGATTTGCATTTCCCTGATGACTAATGATGTTGAACATCTCTTAAGGTGTTTCTCGGCCATCCGAATTTCTTCTGGTGAAAATTCTTTGTTTAGCTCTGTGCCCCATTTTTTGATAGGGTTATTTGGTTCTTTGGGGTCTAACTTCTTGAGTTCTTTGTATATATTGGATATTAGCCCTCTGTCGGATGTGGGGTTGGTGAAGATCATTTCCCACGTTGTTGGTTGACGTTTTGTCTTTCTGACAGTGTCCTTTGCCTTACAGAAACTTTGTAATTTTATGAGGTCCCATTTGTCCATTCTTGATCTTAGAGCATAAGCTATTGGTGTTCTGTTCAGGAACTTTACCCCTGTGCCCATGTCCTCCAGGGTCTTCCCAAGTTTCTTTTCTAATAGTTTCAGTGTGTCTGGTTTTATGTGGAGGTCCTTGATCCATTTGGAGTTGATCTTAGTACAAGGCGATAAGAGTGGGTCAATTCGCATTCTTCTGCATGTTGACCTCCAGTTGAACCAGCACCATTTGTTGAAAAGGCTATCTTTTTTCCACCGGATGGTTGTGGCTCCTTTATCAAAGATCAAGTGACCATAAGTCTGTGAGTTAATTTCTGGGTCTTCAATCCTATTCCATTGATCTACCTGCCTGTTGCTGTACCAATACCATGCAGTTTTTAACACAATTGCTCTGTAGTACTGCTTGAGGTCAGGGATATTGATTCCCCCAGAAGTCCTTTTATTGTTGAGAATAGTTTTAGCTATCCTAGGTTTTTTGTTGCTCCAGATGAATTTGAGAATTGCTCTTTCTAGATCTATGAAGAATTGATTTGGGATTTTGATGGGGATTGCATTGAATCTGTAGATTGCTTTTGGCAAGATGGCCATTTTTACTATATTGATCCTGCCAATCCAGGAGCAAGAAATATTTTTCCATCTCCTGAGGTCTTCTTCGATTTCTTTCTTCAGGGACTTGAAGTTCCTGTCATACAGATCTTTCACTTGTTTGGTTAGAGTTACGCCAAGGTACTTTATGTTGTTTGTGGCTATTGTGAAGGGTGTTATTTCCCTAATTTCTTTCTCAGCCTGCTTGTCCTTTGAGTACAAGAAGGCCACTGACTTGCTTGAGTTAATTTTATAACCTGCCACTTTGCTGAAGTTGTTTATCAGCTGTAGAAGTTCTCTGGTGGAGTTTTTTGGGTCGCTTAGGTAAACTATCATATCGTCTGCAAATAATGATAGTTTGACTTCTTCCTTTCCAATTTGTATCCCTTTGACTTCCTTATGTTGTCTGATTGCTCTCGCTAGAACTTCAAGTACTATATTGAAAAGATATGGAGAGAGAGGACAGCCTTGTCTAGTCCCTGATTTTAGTGGGATTGCTTCAAGTTTCTCTCCATTTATTTTGATGTTGGCTACTGGTTTGCTGTAGATTGCTTTTACTATGTTTAGGTATGGGCCTTGAATTCCTGCTCTTTCCAAGACTTTTAGCATGAAAGGATGCTGAATTTTGTCAAATGCTTTTTCAGCATCTAATGAGATGACCATGTGGTTTTTTTCTTTTAGTTTGTTTATGTAGTGGATTACATTGATGGATTTCCGTATATTGAACCATCCCTGCATTCCTGGAATGAAGTCTACTTGATCATGGTGAATGATCGTTTTGATATGCTCTTGGATTCGGTTGGCAAGAATTTTATTTAGTATTTTTGCATCTATATTCATAAGAGAAATTGGCCTGTAGTTCTCTTTCTTTGTTGGATCTTTTTGTGGTTTAGGTATTAGCGTAATTGTGGCTTCGAAGAATGAGTTGGGCAGTGTCCCTTCTGTCTCTATTTTGTGGAATAGTTTGAAGAGTATTGGTGTTAAGTCTTCTTTGAAGGTCTGGTAGAATTCTGCACTAAAACCATCTGGTCCCGTACTTTTTTTGGTTGGGAGGCTTTCTATAACCCCTTCTATTTCTTTAAGGGTTATGGGACTGTTTAGCTGGTCTACTTGATGCTGATTTAATTTTGGTATTTGGTATCTGTCTAGGAAATTGTCCATTTCCTCCAGATTCTCCAGTTGTTTTGAGTATAGGCCTTTGTAGTAGGATCTGATGATCTTTTGAATTTCCTCTGTTTCTGTTGTTATATCCCCCTTTTCATTTTTAATTTTGTTAATTTGGATACTATCTCTGTGCCCTGTGCTTAGTCTAGCTAAGGGTTTATCTATCTTGTTGATTTTCTCGAAGAACCAGCTCTTGGTTTTGTTGATTCTTTGTATCGTTCTCTTTGTTTCTGCTTGATTGATTTCAGCCCTTAGTTTGATGATTTCCTCTCTTCTACTCCTCCTGGGTGAGTTAGCTTCTTTTTGTTCCAGCGCCTTCAGGTGTGCTGTTAAGTTGCTAGTGTATGCTCTTTCCAGTTTCTTTTTGGAGGCACTCAGGGCTATGAGTTTTCCTCTTAGCACTGCTTTCATTGTATCCCAGAGATTTGGGTAGGTCGTACCTTCATTTTCATTGAAGTCTAAAAAGTCTTTGATTTCTTTCTTTATTTCTTCCTTGACCAGGGTGTCATTGAGTAGAGTATTGTTCAGTTTCCATGTGTATGTGGGCTTTCTGTAGTTCTTCTTGCTATTGAAGACCCCTTTTACTCCATAGTGATCCGATAGGAGACATGGGATTAGTTCGGTCTTCTTGTATTTGTTGAGGTCTGTCTTGTGACCAATTATATGATCAATTTTTGAGAAGGTACCGTGCGGTGCTGAGAAAAAGGTATACTCTTTTGTTTTAGGATGGAATGTTCTATATATATCTGTTAAATCCAATTGGTCCATAGCTTCAATTAGTTTCACTGTGTCCCTGTTTAGTTTCTGCTTTCCTGATCGGTCCATTGAGGAGAGTGGAGTGTTGAAGTCACCTACAATCATTGTGTTAGGTGCGATGTGTGCTTTAAGCTTTAGTAAAGTTTCTTTTACGAATGAGGGTGCCCTTGCATTTGGTGCATAGATGTTCAGTATTGAGAATTCTTCTTGGTGGATTTTCCCTTTGACAAGCAGGAAGTGACCTTCTGTGTCTCTTTTGATGACTTTAGGTTGAAAGTCGATTTTATCTGATATTAGAATGGCTACTTGTTTCCTGGGACCATTTGCTTGTAGAACTGTCTTCCAGCCTTTTACTCTAAGGTGGTGTTTGTCTTTGACACTGAGATGTGTTTCCTGTATGCAGCAAAATGTAGGGTCCTGTTTCCGTATCCAGTCTGTTAGTCTGTGTCTTTTGATTGGGGAATTGAGTCCATTGATATTAAGAGATATTAAGGAATAGTAATTATTACTTCCTGACATTTTGGGAATTGTTATTATTATTTGTATTTGAGTGGTTCTCTTCTTTTGGGTTGGATGAGATGGGGTTTCTATCTTGTTTCTTCTGGGGTGTTGTTTCCCCCCTTGTGTTGGTATTTTTCCCCTATTATCCTTTGTAGGGCTGGGTTTGTAGATAAGTATCTTGCAAATTTGGTTTTGTCGTGGAATATCTTGGTTTCCCCATCTATGGCAATTGAGAGTTTCGCTGGGTATAGTAGTCTTGGCTGAAGTTTGTGTTCTCTTAGGGTCTGCATAAGGTCTGCCCAGGATCTTCTAGCTTTCATGGTCTCAGGTGAGAAGTCTGGTGTAATTCTGATAGGTCTTCCTTTGTATGTTACTTGTCCTTTTTCTCTTACTGCTTTTAATATTCTTTCTTTGTTTAGTACATTTGGGGTTTTGACTATTATGTGACGGGAAGTATTTCTGTTCTGGTCCAGTCTATTTGGGGTTCTATAGGCTTCTTGTATATTCATGGGCATCTCTCTCTTTAGGTTGGGGAAATTTTCTTCCATAATTTTGTAGAAGATATTTGCTGGCCCTTTAAGTTGTAGATCTTCATTCTCATCTATCCCTATAATCCTTAGGTTTGGTCTTCTCATTGTGTCCTGGATTTCCTGAATGTTTTGGGTTACCAGCTTTTTGCATTTTGCATTTTCTTTAATTGTTGAATCCATGGTTCCTATGGTATCTTCAGCATCTGAGATTCTGTCTTCTATCTCTTGTATTCTATTGTTGATATTTGCATCTATGACTCCTGATTTCTTCCCAAGGTTTTCTATCTCCAACATTGTCTCCCTTTGCGATTGCTTAGTTGTTTCTACTTCTGTTTTTAGATTTTGTATGGTTTTGCTCAGATCTTTCATTTGCTTGTTTGTGTTTTCCTGTAATTCTTTAAGGGATTTTTGTGTTTCCTCCTTTATGACTTCTACTCGTTGACCCATGTTCTCTTGTATTTCTTTGGGTGATTTTTGTTTCTCCCCCGTATTGGGATTCACTTTTTGCTCTATATTCTCCTGGATTTCTTTAAGTGATTTTTGTGTCTGCCTTGTATGGGCTTCTAGTTTTTGATCTATTTTCTCCTCTATTACTTTAAGAAATTTATCTAAGTGATCCTCAATCTGCATCTTTACCAGTGATTTTAGATCTGAGTCTTGTTTTTCTGGTGTGTTGAGATATCTGGGATTTAATTGTGTTTGTCTTGCAATGGCTTCTAGCTTTTGATCTATTTTCTCATGTATTACTTTAAGAGATTTATCTAAGTGTTCCTCTATCAGCATCCTGACCAGTGATTTTAGATCTGAGTCTTGTTTTTCTGGTGTTTCGGGGTATCCAGTATTTATTGCTGTTGGGGAACTGGGTTCGGATGCCGCCATATTGCCTTGATTTTTGTTAGTAGCGATCTTACGTTTGCCTTTTGCCATCTGGTTAACTCTGGTGTTAGTTGGTCCTGTAGATACTAGCTGGTGCTTGACCCTCCTGTGGGGTTGTAAGGCTATTTCCCAGTGACTGGGATACCTGAATCACTGTCCTGCGGGGGTCTTGCTCACAGATTGCTGACGGGTGGCCTGAGTCCCCCGAGGTCTTAACCTCAGGATATCCCAGGTATTTGGTTCCGCCTGTTGGGCGGCTGCTCTGCACTGCTCCTGCTCAGGGTTCGCTGTCTGATATCCTGTTTCCCCAGGGGTCTTAAAGATGGGATATCTCAGTTATCTGGTTCCGCCTGCTGGTCCCAAGCTGCTGGGAAGCTGGCTGGGTCCGGTTTCCAGCTTCCCTGCCACTGGCTGGATGGGAGGCTGGTTCGGCCTCCGGCTGGGTCTGAGCACCTGGCACACTGGCTGACTCTGGCTTCCTCACCACCAGCTGGACGGGAAGCTGCAGGCAATATGGCAGCTGCCTGCAGGGAGCTCGGGGTCCGCCCCGCGCGCGAGTGCAGAGTGCACCCGCTATTTTGTGCCCAATTCCCACTCCAGGCCTGAGTCCCCGAAGGTCTTAAGCTCGGGCTGTCTCGGGTACCTGGTTCTGCTGCCGCCGCCGGATGGTTCTGAGCACCTGGCACGCTGGGTGACCCTCCGGCTTCCCCACCACCAGCTGGGCGGGAAGCTGCAGGCAATATGGCAGCTGCCTGCAGGGGAGCTCGGGGTCCGCCGCGCGAGTGCAGAGTGCACCCGCTATTCTGTGCCCAACTCCCACTCCAGGCCTGAGTCCCCGAAGGTCTTAAGCTTGGGCTGTCTCGGGTACCTGGTTCTGCCGCCGCCGCCGGATGGTTCTGAGCACCTGGCACGCTGGGTGACCCTCTGGCTTCCCCATCGCCAGCTGGGCGGGAAGCTGCAGGCAATATGGCCGGCTTCTAACTTTTGATCCATTTTCTCCTCTATTTCTTTACGAGATTTTTCTATGTGTTCAGTTACCAGCATCCTGACCAGTGATTTTATATCCAAGTCTTGTTTTTCTGGTGTTTTAGGGTATCCAGGGCTTCCTGTTGTTGGAGAACTGGGTTCAGATGCTGTCATGTTGCCTTGATTTTTGTTAGTAACGTTCCTTCGTTTTCCTTTTGCCATATGGTTATTTCTGGTGTTAGTTGGCCTTGTTGTCAGTGGCTGGTGTTTGAATCTCCTGTGAGGCTGGGCTCACCTGTTGTTTCTCTACTGGTGAATATGTGTGACTGCTGCTTTAAGGGATCATAAGCTGGCTGCCACCCATGCGATTGTAGCCCCTGATGGAGTCTGTCTACCTGGGCTTCTCCAGCTGTGTCCTGGTTGCAATATGGAGGCCCGCCGCTATCGCTGGTCCAGGGGCCGGCGAGCTGGTTGCAGACCGCAGCCTCAGTGCACGGCCAGAGGGCGCAGGGAAGACCCACAGAGCCTAGGCGGAACTCGGCCTGCTTGGCTCCGAGAGCCTAGCAGATCCCCCCGTGAGGGTAGCCCTGGAAGGGGTGTTTACCTGGGCCTTTCCAGCTGTGTCCTCAGTGAGAGCACTTCTAACGTCCTGGGCAGTGGTGTGCTTTGTCCGGTCCTTCGTAAGATGTTCTTCAGGTTTACGGAGAACAAGAATTGAAGGTGAGAGAGATTTGAAGCTATTTGATGGTTTAGTACTGACTTTAAGACATGCCAGGCTGGAGCTCTTATCTGTAAGGATTACAGCTCTGTGGAGGAAGCTTTTCCTGAAGGCAGGTGTTACAGCCCCAAAGAGAAAAGCGTCCTGGAGCCAAGAATCCCCACAAAGCCACACTTCAGAGAAAACCTGACTCAAAGTAAACCGGAGGGCAGCTGTCACTGCTCAGGAGAGAAGTACCAGAGAACTGAACAGAAGACAGGGTGCCCAGGTCAGGGATGCTACACTGTACTGTGTGGCCAGCGGGACCTAGAATCTGTTTGTGTACTAGAGCAGAAGGTGACACGGTTAGGTTTGGGTGCTTGTAAGACATGGAGGTACAGTGCTCTTTATTATTTTGCCAGCAGTGACCACTAAGAGTACACTTGATGTAGGAGTGTTTACATGCTGTTTCTTTAGGAAGACAGGTGCTTAGATTTGAAGCCGATTCTACGCTCAACTTGATGAGTGGACAAAAACATAGTGGGCTAAGTTTGGGGTGTGAGGGCTAGAACAAACTCCTGCCTGACCATTTAGGGATGTGGTCATGCGTGGATTTGGTCTTTGCTCTCAGTAGTGATCTATTTACCAGGCTCTCCTCCTGGCTGCCTCTTTATGAAGGAGACTTTGTCTTACCTTGGGAGCTACAGTATGAAGTACATGGAGCTCTTACTGTCCTCTGTGTTATTCACAACAAATAATCATTTTTCTCAAACAGGACTTTAAAGGGCTGTATATACACATGCATACAAACACATACATACATACATAGTCGATAACCTTAGCAAAATATTAAATAACAAAAACCAAAATAACAACATAACAACAAAATGTCAAACCAAAGTCAAAGTAATATTATCCTAAACTGTATCCTCTTACTGCAGATTTAGCTGTTGTGAAATTGGACAACTGCCAGCCAGTCTTGATTGTTACGGAAGAATTAGTGGCTACTTTGAAGAGCACGGGACTGTCTACATCTTTGAAGCAGCGTACCTTCAGCTACACTTTTGAGTGATGAATAATCTGCTTTGGCACTGCACTGGAGTGGAAACCCTAAGTCTGGGGTGTGGTCTGACTAAATACCAGCACAGAATCAAGTCCTTCATGACAGAATTCCCACTGCACTTGGAAGACTGAGGACTCGGGCACTCGCCACAGCTCTTGACAACAACCCGGGAGAGTAGTTCCTGCTGCCCAGCATAGCCTCCATCACACATTTGTACCCCTCATGGGGGCTACATGCTGGTGGGGGTTAGGGATCTGTGCAATTATTTTTATGGGCTTTCTGTATAGCAAGCTTATTTTTGATGTTATTCTCCAGAGCAGTAAGGTGACGAACACATGTATCCAGTTTAGCATAGAAGACCTGGAGGTCCACTGGTATTTGGCTTATTGGTGATTTCAGAGATACAAGGTGATGACCTTTTCTCTGGAGGCCTGCATCCTGGACTAGGGAATGTCACGTGTTCACATACTCTTCAACTTCTTTTGGGCCTTCCGAGTTCTCTCAAGGGGTGCGTGCTGTCAGAGAAAGAAAGGCAACAGATCCAGAAGCAGTCTCTGGGACTATTCACACGTAGGAATCCAAATTCAAAGAAGAAAATCCACCACAGAATTGGTTGCTGGAGATGGATCTCAGCAGGTTGTACCTGCTGCAGGAGGCTCTCTCTTCCTGACCGATGGCACGCTGCAGCATTTGCAGGCGCTGTTTTTGAATCTAGGACAAGAAGTCAATTAAGACAAAAGCCAGGTGGGGGCCTGCTATGCCAGCTGTCAAGCTCCTAATTCTCACTGCCTCCATTGTGCTGGACAGTCAACAGTGCTCTTTGGACTAAGGTAATTGTTCTCATTTCAAGAAATAAGGATCATAAAGCTGCTAGGCTAGAAGTTTTCTCAGCTTTGAAAACGTGTCACAAGTTTATCTGAGTTCTGTATATTCTCTGTTCTTCTAGAATAAAAAATAAGACTTTCTCCTACAAACCAGAACCCTCATTTTATAAAACAACAAATTACAAACAACACCCCCAAAAACAAAAAGAAAAAAGAAAAAAAGAAAAGGAAGAGGAAAGGAAAGAAATAACCAGCATTCAATTCAGTGGAATTCAAAAGCACATCAGAGATAAAAATCTTTGTTTTTGATGGGATACTGGGTGGACCCCTTCATTGCACAGATATACATAATATATAGTCTTGCATCCTGGGCAGAGTCTTACAACCTGAAAACATGAAAAATGTCATGAAGCCATCTCTCTTCTACAGACCAGGGGGCACCTATCATCCAGGCCATATGTAAGCTAGTATCTGACACAACACAGCAGCTTTTCTTGAGTTGTGTGTCTGGGAACAATTGTACTTCAAGGATTCTGGCATCTAACGGAACCCTGTGTTTTTCTTAGGATTAGAACTGGAAAACTGTGTCTTGGTTCTTTAGGGGGCTCTCTAACAGAACACTCCACTGAAGGATGATTCTGATCATTCCTGAAGCAGAGATATCTGCCTGGGTTCATCCTGTCCCCATTCTAAGACTATTTTATCCAGAAAACATTCACATGAAACAGATAAAACTGCAGAGACCAGTGTTCAAACATGGCAATATTATCCCTACAGGTATCCCTAAATATACCCGTAAATATAAGTGTAGTTATTCCTTTGTATGTGCACAGGTAGGCATGGTTATACAATCCTTTAAATCACATCACTTGGGATGGAGAAGCAGGAGGATCTCTGTGTGTTCATGGTCAGTATGCTCAGAACATGCTGGAGTTCAGAAGAGAGGAAGACACTGAGTATCAAACACGTTGTTTTTGACAGAATTTTCTGTAGACTATACCCATATAAAACTGGTAGGTGCTCTTCTTGTGGCTGTGACTGTCGGGGTTGTCCATGAGCAGAAGCCCAGAAAAGTCAGATATCCCTGGTACAAGAGACCCACTCAGCTTCTTGTACTATCCCTAGATGAGGAGTGATGAGCCTCAGGCCTCCCGTCATACATCATGATGGACCAAGTGGGATCAGGCTTTCCTGCTGCTATAGCAAACTTGCAGCACACAATAACTAGCCAAGCAAGTACAAAGCCTCTTGAAAAATTCATAGCAGCTAGTATCTCACTCAAACAACCACCTATTAGGGCCTCTCAGCAGTGCATGCTGAGACCTCACACACTACCACCTCAGTCTCTGCTTTCATTTTCATCGGAAAGAACTAGAACAGTCTATGTATCCCGCTCACTCCTGGTCAGGCTTAAAGTTTGGCCTCTGGGAAGCATTTATGGAAAGGAGGTTGGACACAGGGACACCATGGAATTACATCCTCTCACTATCCAAGAACTTATTAGGAATAAGACGAAGGCAATCCTGTAGACCTGGGAAAGTCACCATGCAGATTGAAAGAGTGAGTTCTCATTGTCCAAGGCTCTTTCAGTAATGAAGATCAGGCAGTCTCATAGCCTATTTCTCTCACTGGTCATAAACTTCTGCTCAGTGCCTCTCCACCTTCTTTTTTACCTGTTTGTTGGACAGGAGAGTTGGGGGTGGCTCCCCAGCAGCCCGCGTGGGTAGGTGAACACAAGTAAACGCGCATACTGCCAAGGCACAGATCATTGACGGGACACTCTGAGTCCTATACCGACATTTGAGAAAACAAGAACGCATGTGACCCAGGTTGGAATTGAATCCTCTGTGCAACTCACCTTTCCCCGCTATTTGAAGGAATATAGGTTTCCTAGCCAGTTGTTTTCTTCTGCTTCCCTTAGCATCAGAAGACCAACGACAGCTTCTTCAGGCTTATTCATGGCTACATAGAATTTTACTTGGTTGTACAGCCCCAAAGCCTATGGGTTTTAGAAGCTATCAGAAAATTATCACACTTCACAAGCACCCAGATGGGGTGGAGATGCCCAGATCTCCTGTCAGGTCACTCTAGAAACATGACTCTAGATGGAGAAACAACGCAGGAACACAACACGTGCACCAGACTCACCAAGTCAACTCAGTGGGATCCCTGGTCACCTGGAGCTGGCAAGGATCCAGTCTCCATCTTGGCTCACTGTTTTGACAGTCCATTGGTAGACAAGAGAACGAGCTGACACCCACACCTGCTGCCTCAGATATGTATGTGGGCAGGTTTCAGGGACTCAGAGTAGCTGGGAAGCCTGAGAAATAGGTCTTGCCAGGAAACCAACTTCTTTCCCTCTTACTAGATTCAGACAGACACTGCTCCTAATGGAGTCCATGGGGGAAAGGACAGTTCTGCTCTGCCCTGGGCTGTTCACTTCCCACTCACAGTCCTCTGCCTATTGCTGCTTTCATGTTACACCCTTGCAAACCCCTTTCACCTGTCAGACCAGAAGCCCAAAACTCCCAGCAAAACAGCTTTGGCTTTACAAATTCATTGCTTCTGGGACAAGCTAATGTCCTGAAATTGTTGGCATTCAGAAACCATGACAAGAAAGGAAGTATAGAAGTTTCTCAGAGACTGTAGCTGCTGAACTCCATTTCTTGAAGACTCAGAACAAGAGCAACTACTCCAGAGATTTCCCCATCCCCCACCCAGTACTCACTGTGCCTTCACCAGGATCATCTATTTCTTGCTATTTTCAATTGAGTGTGAAGAGTAACATCCCCCTCCTTCTTACTGTTCTCTCTCTGCTTTCTGCTTTCTCTCCCAAGGAGCCGCCTTACTCTTGCCAACATGTCACAAAGACTTTGGAATCTGTCTTCTAAAAAGAGACAGCTTCTCTGTTACTAGGGCTCAAGAAGCTAAAACTAGCTATATTTTAGGTACTCTCAGACACAGAAAGGCTGCAAACATACACCAGTCAACTTGTGCCAGCACCTTCACAACAATGGGGAAAGGTTTGTTGAAAACCCACAGCTCGTTGGGGATTTACAGACAGCTGATGGCTGGCGCACAGACATTTTCTTCATAGGATAAACACTATTAATGAGCCCATTTACCCCTGCCTGGCATTGACCTCCAGGATCCCTTGTAAATTGGAATCTCCCATTCCTTACAGCTTGCATGTTCTTAGGTCAGATAGCAGCAACATATGCCTCTTGTCCATGCAAATGCCTTTTGGACCAGCATGCATTGGATCTCATGATAATCAAACAAGCAGCCGCAATGCCCAGAATTTTCCCCACCTATGGAGAACTACATGTAATTGGAGCAAGTACCTTCGGGAAGGCAACCCATTCCTGCTTCTTCCTCTATTTGGCAAGCCTAAAGTAAATCCTGTTATACTCCCAAAACAGATTGCTGTGTAATTCTTGGGTGATGATAGAGTAAGTACCAGGGTCAGAAAATGGTGCTGGGTATTGGCTGACTGTCCAGATGTGAAGGATCCTAATAAGTGTTATTCAAAAAGGTAGTGTCTTTTACAAGGGTGGCCATGACAGCCTGAAGCTTGTCACCTTCTAGTGAAAGTTTTCCATTTTTCTCAGCTTATCAGACTAGATAACTTTGGACACCTCTAGGATGCCTGTACCACCACATGCATTCAACACAGAAGGCTAGAGAGTTTGTAGCCTCTTGGTTCTACCTGAATGCATCAAAAACTCGCAAGCCTATAGGAATTGCTTTGTAACCACCTTTAAGGCATTCTCAGTCATTATCACTTATATATATCATATATACATATCATATATAATATATTACATATACATATTATATATAACATATACAAACATATAGAACACATCACACATACATATCATATATAATATATTTTATATTACATATATAACATAACATATATAGTACATTATATATAACACATCATATATACATATCATATAACATTATATATACATATAATATATTATATATAATATATTACATACACATTATATATAATATATAATATATACACATTACATATAATACATATTATATACATACTATATATAATACATATCACATATACATATTATACATAATACATATTATATATACATATTATATATAATGTATCATATATATGTACTACATATGACATATATCTATACATATTATATATAATATATATTATGTATACACATTGCATATGATATATATTACACATACACATTATATAATATATATTATACACATACTATATATAATACATATCATATATACATATTATACATAATACATATTATATATACATATTATATATAATATATTATGTATCTATTTTATATAATATACATATTATATATCCATATTATATAAATTATATACATATTATATACAATATATATTATATATACATATTATTTATAATATATATATATATATATACATGTATATATATATATATATATAATCCAGGAGGGCCTATGTACTGTTTGAGGTTACTCCTTGTACACTCCTTGGTTGGTGGTCTAGTCCCTAGGAACATTGGGAGGTCCAGCCAGCTGATGTTGCTCTTCCTATGGGGTCGCACTCTCCTTCAGCTCCTCCAGTCCTTCCACCAGCTCCCCCACCAGGGTACCTGAGCTCAGTGTGATGGTTGGCTCCAAGCATCCACATCTACATAGGTCAGTTGCTGGCTGAACCTCCCAAGGAGCAGTCATACCAGGTTCCCGTCAGCAACCGCCTCTTGGCAACGGCAATAGTGTCAGTTTTTACAAATAAGTGTTATATTTTACAAATAAGCCAAAACCATATAATGGAAAAAAACAAAAAACAAAGCATTTTCAACAAGCGGTGCTTGTCTAACTGGTTGTCTGCATATGGAAGAATGCAAATAGATGAATGTTTACCACCCTGCATAAAACTCAAATCCATGTGAATCAAAGGCCCCCAAATAAAACCATATATGCCAAATTTAATAGAAGAAAAAGGGGAGACTAGCCTTGAAAGCATTGGTACAGGAGACAACTTTATATACAGATCACCAACGGCTCAAGCTCTAAGATCAACAATTAATAAATAGGACCCCATGAAACAGAAAAAAAAGGGACACCAATAGGGCAAATGGGAGCCTACAGATTGAGATCTTCACAAACCCTACATCTGACAGAGGACTAATCTCCAAAGTATGTAAAGAACTCAAGAAGATAGGTACCAACAAACCAAATAATGCAAATAAAAATGGGGGTACATAGCTAAACAGAGTTCTCAAAAGAGGAGTCTTGAATGACCAAGAAACATTTAAAGAGATGTTCAAAGTCCTTATGTATCAGGGAAATCTAAATCAAAACAACTCATAGATTCCATCTTATACCTGTGAGAATAGTTAAGATAAAAAAAAAAAACCTCAAGGGACAGCACGTGTTGGCATGGATGTTTGGAGTAAAGGGAAGATTCCTATAGTGCTGGTGGGAGAGTGAATTTGCACAATCTCTTTAGAACTCAATTTGTCAGTTTCTCAGAAGACTGGGTAAAGTTCTACCTCAAGACCCAGCTGTACCATGCCTGGGAATATACCCCAAAGATGCCCCATTATGCCACATGAACACTTGGTAAACTATGTTCATAGCAGCTTTATTCTTAATAGCCAGAAACATGAAACAACCTAGATGCTTCTCAACTGAAGGATGAATAAAGAAAATAAGGTACATTTACACAATGGAATAATATCCATCTATTAGAAACAAAGACATAATGAAATTTTCAGGCAAATGGATGGAACTTGAGAATATCATCTTGAGTGAGGTAACCCAGAGGTTGAAAGACTTGTATGGTAGGTACTTACTTAAAATCGGAAGTTAGCCATAAAATGCAGGATAACCATGCTATAATCAATAGACCCAAAGAAACTGGGTAATAAGGAGGGCCTAGGGGAGGTTGTGTGGCTCTCATTCAGAAGGGGAAACAAAAAATAGTCATCAGAGGAGGATGGAGTGAGAAAACTGGGTGGGAGAGGGGGTGAGGCAGATTCCAATCAGGCGTGGGGAGAAAGGAGCTGGAGAGGGCTGGAAGTGAGAATGGAGATCTGTGAGGGACATGTCGAGGACTAGCTGGAGACCTGGGATGGGCAGGCTTCAGGGAATCTATGAGGGTGACCCTAACAGAGTGCAGAGGATATAGAGACTGAAGTGGCCAACTCCTGTTCCCAAAGACTTAATACACAACACTATATAAATTCTACAGAAGAGGAGGTGGCCTTACTTGGGCAAAGCAGGTGACTTAACAGGAAGAAAAGTATATAAAATACACTAAGCCTATAATTAAAAATATTTGCATAAAAATATGCAAATATACATTGGAGTCTGAAACATTTAAAATGAAACAGGAAAGAAGGAATAGTCTAGAATTATTTCATGCAATTTTATAGCATGTCTCACCCTGTTGAGAAATAGTATGGTTTATATTTTAGTAGGTGATTTCTTTGCCATATGTAAAAACAATTTCATGTGTTTTTTTAAGCGTTTTCCTCTATTGGGTATTTTATTTATTTACATTTCAAATGGTATCCCCTTTCCAGGTTCCCCTCCAGAAGTCCCTATCCCATGCCCCTTTCCCCTGCTTCTATGAGGGTGCTCTCCACCCCATTCCCACCTCCCTGCCTTGGCATTCCCCTACATTGGGGCATCGAACACCATCAGGCCCAAGGGCTTCTCCTCCCACTGATGTCCAACAAGGCCATCCTCTGATACCCATGCACCTGGAGTCATGGGTTGCTCCACGTGTACTCTTTGGTTGGTGGTTTAGTCCCTGGGAGCTCTGCGGGTAGTGGTTGACTGATATTGTTGTTCTTCCTATGGGGTTGCAAAGCCCTTCAGCTCCTTCAGTCCTTTCTCTAACTCCTTCATTGGGTATCTTGTGCTCAGTCCAATGGTTGTCTGCAAGCAACTGCCTCTGTATTCATCAGGCTCTGGCAGAGCCTCTCAGGAGACAGCTATATCAGGCTCCTGTCAGCAAGCACTTCTTGGCATCATCAATAGTGTCTGGGTTTTGTTTCTGTATATGGGATGGATCCCCAGGTGGGCAGTCTCTGAATGGCATTTCCTTCAGTTTCTTCTCCATACTTTGTATTTCCTCCCATGAGTATTTTGTTCCCTCTTCTAAGAAGGACTGAAGCATTCACCCTTTGGCCTTCCCTCTTCTTGTGCTATATGTATATCTTGGGCATTCTGAGCTTTTGGGCTAATATCCACTTATCAGTGAGTGCATACTATGTGTTCTTTTGTGACTGGGTTACCTCAGTAAGAATGATACTCTGTAGTTTCATCCATTTGCCTAAGAATTTCATGAAGTCATTTTTTTTTACTATTTTATTAGATATTTGCTTTATTTGCATTTGAAATGGTATCCCCTTTCTGAGTTAACTCTCCGAAAACACACTATCCCATTCCCCCTCCCCTGCTCATTCCTGCCCCCAATTTCCTGACTTGCATTTCTATATTCTGGGAAATCAAGCCTTCATAGGACCAATGGCCTCTCCTCTCATTGATGTCTGAAATGGTCATCTTCTGCTACATCTGTAGCTGGATCTATGGGTCCCTCCATGTGTACTCTTTGGTTTGTGGTTTAGTCCCTGGGAGCTCTGGGAGTACTGGGTGGCTCATATTGTTGTTCCTTTTATGGCACTGCAAACACCTTCAGCTCCTTGGGTCATTCCTCAAGCTCCTCCATTGGGGACCTTGTGCTCAGTTGAATGGTTGGCTGAGAGTGTCCCCTCAGTATTTTTCATGTACTGGCAGAGCCTCTCAGGAGACAGCTATATCAGGCTCTTATCAGCAAGCCCTTGTTGGCATCCACAATAGTGTCTGGGTTTTGTAACTGTACATGGATGGATCTCTGGGAGGCAGAGGGGGGGGCAGTCTCTGTATGGTCTTTCCTTCAGTCTCTGCTCCATACTTTGTCTCTGTATCTCCTCCTGTGGGTATTTTGTTCCCCTTCTAAGAAGGACCAGGGTATCCATTCTTTGTTCTTCCTTCTTCTTGAACTTCATTTGGTTTGTGAATTGTATCTTGGGTATTCCAGGCTTCTGGGCTAATAATATCCACTTATCAGTGAGTACATACCATGTGTGTTCTTTTGTGATTGTGTTATCTCACTCAGGATGATATTTTCTAGTTCCATCCATTTCATGAATTCATTGTTTTTAATAGCTGAGTAGTATTCCATTGTGCAAATGTACCACATTTTCTGTATCCATTCCTCTTGAGGGACATCTGGGTTCTTTCCAGCTTTTGATTATTATAAATAAGGCTGCTATGAACATAGTGGAACATGTGTCCTTGTTACATGCCGGAGAATCCTCTGGATATATACCCAAGAGTGATATAGCAGGGTCCTCTGGAAGTATTATGCCAAATTTTCTGAGGAACCGCCAAACTCATTTTCAGAGTGGTTGTACCAGCTTGTAATCCCACCAGCAGTGGAGGAGTGTTCCTCTTTCTCCACATCCTCACCAGCACCTGCTGTCCCCTGAGTTTTTGATCTTAGCCATTCTGACCGGTGTGAGGTGAAATCTCAGGGTTGTTTTAATTTGCATTTCCCTGATGACTAAGGATGTTGAACATTTCTTTAGGTGCTTCTCAGCCATTCGATATTTCTTAGGTGAAAATTCTATGTTTAGCTCTGCTCCCCATTTTTAAGGGGGATATTTGGCTCTCTGGAATTCTTCTTGAATTCTTTGTATATTCTGGATATAAGCCCTCTATTGGATGTAGGATTGCCAAAGATATTTTCTCAATATGTTGGTTGCCATTTGTACTATTGACAGTGTCCTTTGCCTTACAGATGCTTTGCAATTTTTAAAGGTCCCATTTCTCAATCATTGATCTTAGAGCATAAGCTATTGGTGTTCTGTTCAGGAAATTTTCCTCTGTGCCCATGTGTTTGAGGCTCTTCCCTACTTTCTCTTCTTTTAGTTTCAGTGTCCCCGGTTTCATTTGGAGGTCCTTGATCCACTTGGACTTGAGCTTTGTACAAGGAGATAAGAATTGATCGATTTGCTTTCTTACACATGCTGACTGCCTGGTGAACCAGCACCATTTATTGAAAATGCTTTCTTTTTTCCACTGGGAGGTTTTAACTCCTTTGTTCTTCTGTTTTCTTAGACTTCAGAATATATTTATTACATAATTTCAAACTCTATTTTATTTACCTGTCTAATAGACCCATTCTTTTCCTCACAAGATTCACTGACTCTTTGGGTTTTTTTTTTTTTTTTTTTTGTTATTCTTTGTTTTTATGTAGTTTTACAAGAATTGTGATCATTTGTGCTAGCACCATGTTTCCTTCTGATTTTCTGTTTTCATAGTCCATTCACACTAAAGCCTCAGAATGTGAATGACCAGTGTGTTTGTGGGACTGACACAATGAGTTGCCAGGACATCATCAAGGTTGGGAAATTTATCCGGGATTGGTTCACAGCAGCCACATAGTAGCTGACAACCATCTGTTAATACAGTTCTAAGGGATCCGATGCCCTCTTGTGGCACAGAGATGTACACAGAGACAATCTAAGCTAAACATTCATGTACATAAAATGACCCACAGGCAGGTTAATTGCTTTCATGTTGACTGTAACGACTCCAGAGGTTGCGAATCCATACCTCCTCTTCTCCAGCTCCCTGCCCTGCCTGGGAGAGGTCCAGCCTGTTCTCTCTCTGCTCAGTCATTGGTTGTTAAGGTCTCTTTATTGACACTTCAGGGAAGAATTGGAAAGCTGCTGTTTACACAAGATTACACATGGATAGGCTCTGACTAGGGGTTGGAACCAGATGTAGTGGACACAGAAATCAGCATGTGAATCCTCACACAGTGCACATAAAATGAATATAAGATACCATTGACACAAAAGTGCAGAGAACTGTCCTTCCATTGGGCAGCATATAGGCTAGAGGTTAGACCATGTGTCCATGTCCCCTCCTCAGTGCTGGGTGACTGTCCCCTTGAGCCTGTGCTGGTCTTATGTGTGCTGCCACAATCTTGGTGAGTTCGTGTGAGCAGCAGTCCTGTTGTGTCTGAAACAGTCTGCTTGGAGTCACCCATCACCTCTGGCTCTTAAAATGTTTCTACCTCCTCCTCCTCCTCCTCCTCCTCCTCCTCCTCCTCCTCCTCCTCCTCCTCCTCGGTCCACTCCAACCTGGAAATTGAGCTCATCCATCTATGGGGACCAAAATGATAATCAAGCACACCCAGGAAGCCTTCAAGGGCCATCTCGACGCATTTGTTATTTCTTTGTAGCCAGGTAAAATCAGCCTTGCTAAGGGGCGTAACTGTGGATTGAGGACCGATTCTAACAAGTCGAACTGAAACATCTCTTCCCCTGATGATACAATCAGCAATCTGATTGGTCACAGAATAAACCCGGGGAACCCCACCTCCTGGAAGGTGAATCCAACATGTGGGCTCCCTCTTTTGCCTAAGTAAGGCTGTGCTCCGTTTATCAAAAACCACGCCCAGAACAGAGAAGATGATGACAACGGCCAAGTAGGCATGCGCGCTGTAGCACTGGGGTTGCTATCTGGATCTGTCAGCAAGGTTGTCAGCAACACATCTTCTTCCTCTCTTCCTGGGTTCCCAGGACCACTGTCTTGGTTGTATGGTCTGCTTTAGGTGGCTCACGGTGACTAGCTCTGTCCTGGGGGATGCCCGCATGGTGGAGTCCATGGCCAGCTCAGGCTCATCAGAGAAGAGCAAAGGTCGGTTGGCTGCCAGCCCACATGGCAGTGTCTGCATACGTTTGAGCTTTCGGAACCTGTCGGACATCTGGCTCCACCAGGACTTCAGGCTTCCCTTGTCGTCCGGCAGCGTGGGGATGCTCCAGGGTTGCCTGGCCTTCGAGTGGGGCAGGGGTGGCCGGCGGCTGAACTGACCTCGCTCCTTATTCACCTGCATGCACACAGATGCCTGTAGTCGAACAAGTTCAGAGTCAGGATCATTCAGCATCATCACCAGGTCAAAGGTCGTGTACCCGTTTTTTGGTTCAAAGAGCAACATCAACCCCTTGTTTTAGCAGATACTTGAAAATTTCCTTTTCTCTGTGGTAGGTGGCCTGCATGAGGGCCGTCCAGCCATGCATACTGCCCTGCTCATCCATGTCTGCATGCTTCTCCATCAGCAGCTGGACCAAGGGCCCTATGACAGCAGCCAGCATCAGTGGGGTCACCCCGTCCCCACTGACCAGGCTCACGTGGATGGGGTCTTCTTCAGCAATCCCCTTGGCCAGCTGGAAGTTTCCCATCTTTAGGGCTTGGAAAATATCAGGTCCTCTCTTCTCCTCATCTGTTTTTGGCCTGACAGTGGTCAGTGGGTCCAGGTAGTCCGCTAAATCCTTGTACTTTGGGTCAAGGGCAACCTCGAAAGTGGTCTTCTCCAGCACGTCAAGGTTGGTTGGGGTTGGCTCCACAGGACAGGAAGAACACAACAGTCATGGTAGCTCTCCCTGGCGGCTGTGTGTAGGGGCATGTCTCCATGGTAGTTGACAGCATGGAGGTCACACTGGGCATTCGCGAGGACCTCAGCGATGGTGGCACTACCCGTGAAGGAGGAGCAGTGCAGGCAGATGTTTTCCTCATCGTCAGTAAGGGTGACGTAGGCACCGCGGGTCAACAACATACGGATCACATCAAGGTGCTTGTGTTCAGCAGCCTGGAGGATGGGCATCCAGCTCCCACTGCCCACCGGCCTCGTGCTTAGTAATAGGCTGACCGTTTCCACATTCTCAATTTTGGCTGCATGATGGAGACAGGTAGAGCCATCCTCTTCCATGCTGTAGGCACAGCCACCTAACTGCGCCGTGTAGAGTGCCACCTCTAGGTGGTTGTTTACCATGGCTTCCATCAGTGATGTGCTAGGTGGTTTATCTACACACGGTTGCTGGTTCCTGTCTGTAGCAGCACGTGACAGATCTCTACAGACCCCTTCTGGACGGCTGCGTGCAGGGGCGTGCACTTGCTCTGCTGGTCACTCTGGAAGTTGAGGCCCAGGTTGTCTAGCAACATAAGGATCATCTTCTGTAGCTCTCCCTACTTAGCCCACAGGTACATCTGTCGTGAATCACAGCAGCTTCCCCCTCACAGACTCCTGGATGACCAAGGCTTTTGCTAGGGCTTCCCAGCCTGGCCCTGGTGGCAGACCCACAGCTGAGAGAGAGGCAGTCCCCATTCGGCAGAATCAGTGAAGGCCCTGAGCTGTCGATGGTGTGGGCCAGGGGATCACAGGGTGGGCACCGCGGCTCTCCATGCCCTCGCATTCGGGTGTTGGGCTGGGAGATATCGGCTCGCCCTGGGGCATCATGTTCCAGGGTGGAGCAGGAGCTGTGGTGTCAACTAGGGGTGTTTCCCTCCTCGCCCTGAGGAACACCGCACAGGCCCAGCCCATGCCAGTCGACTCTAGCAGCGGAGCAGGTACAGTTGGTAGGGCAAGCAGTAGCAGGGGGTGGGAGGTGGGGTGGGAGCGGTGGTGGTGGGTGGTCCGCTCAGGATGCTCGCCAGTGCCAAGGCCAGCGCCAGGCGGATGTGCACAGCGGTGTCGGCCCCAGTCCGCCCGGGGGCCATGGTGCACAAGCGCCGGCACCCAGAGGAGCCTGCTGGGCTCGCTGGCTTTTGGGCGGGCCCGCGCCGCGCTGTGCTCTGGAGGAAGGCGAGTGCAGTTAGGTGTGCCTGTGCCTTCGCTGCCCGGACCGCCTCCGGCCCTCCGGCTCCTCTTTTGCCTCGGTCCCGCCACTGATTCTAGTAGGGGCCGCGCTCGCAGCTGTAGGTCCGGGGCCAGGGAACTCTCGCACATCGCTGGCCGCCCCCTCCGAAACGCAGCCTGTTGCACGTGCCCGAAGGCGGCAGCTGCTCGCCCTGCCAACCCCGCCAGTGCTGCAGCCAGGCAGGTGCCCAGCCTGGACCCGCTTAGACCGTCCAAGGGGCCGTAGCCCAGCCCGCCCGGGCACCAGCTGTGCCAGGCAGCAGGCATAGTGGATGGACGGGCTGCGCGGGGATGCGGGCGCAGCTGTCGGTCGCTCCGCACGTGGGCACGCAGTTGCGGTGGGAAGGCGCTGCTACAGCGCCACTCCTACTCGTCTGGGTCGCAGCCATCCCTGCCCACAGCATAGCACCAGTGCTCTGGGCCGCACACGCCCGGCGGGGTCTCATGCTGCCCTTCCGTCCTGCACCTAAGCCGATGATGAAGCCAGGCAGGACCTCTGGGTGGACCAACTGGCCCCAAATTGTCAGGGTTCAAGGGAGGTGGTCTCGAAGGCAGTGCCCCACTGGAGGACCAGGGGGCGCTGCTACAGGGATCAAGTGGGGCTCAGAAGGGGGGGGGTAGTCCTGAATAAGAACTGCCCCATAATTTATGGGGGTACACTCACCCGCTGACCGATTGGCCCGTCAGCGTACTTCCATCAAGCAGGGCGGGAGATCCTCACACTGGGCACCAGTCTGTCTCTGCTGGCAGGTCCCGGCTGAGAGGAGAGAACCCGCTCCAGCCAAGTCTCCCGGGATGAGCAGGATGGCGAGTGCTTTGGCTCAGAAAATAACCGCCCTGAGCTGGGAGTGTCAAAGCAGGAACTCGAGTATTTGTTAATCTACCTATCTATATACCTACCTACATATCTATCTATTTATCTATCTATCTATCTATCTATCTATCTATCTATCTATCTACCTATCTATCTATGTTCTGAATAACTTGATTATTATTACTTTTTTATTTAATTTTTATTTTCTATATTCTATGTTTACATTCCAAAGGCTTTCCCCTTTTCCAGTTCCCCCCACCATATGTCCCATAATTCCTCTCCCCCCAACTATTCCCCAATCATCCCCCCCCCACGATTTCTCTGTTCTGGGTCTACAAAACTGGATCCAATCTTTACAGGCCCAGGGTCCTCTCCTTTCTTCTTCTTGGGAGTCATTTGACTTGCTAATTGTGCCTTGAGCATTTAGGGCTTCTGGGCTCATTAATATCCACTTATCAGTGATTGCATTTCATGTGTATTCTTTTGTTATTGGGTTAGCTCAAGTAGGATGATATTTTCCAGATCTAACCATTTACCTACAAATTGCATGAGTTCATTATTTTTAATTGCTGAGTAGTACTCCATTGTATAAATATACCACATTTTCTGTATCCATTCCTCTTTTGAGGGATATCTGGGCTCCTTCCAATTTCTGGCTATTATAAACAAGGCTGTTATAAACATAGTGGAGCATGTGTCTTTATTGTATGCAGGGGAATCCTCTGGGTATATGCCCAGGAGTGGTATGCCAGGGTCCTCTGGAAGTGACATGCCCAATTTTCTGAGGAACCGCCACACTGATTTCCAGAGCGGTTTTACCATTTTGCAATCCCACCAACAGTGGAGGAGTGTTCCTCTTTCTCCACATCCTCGCCAGCACTTGTTGTCTCTTGAGTTTTTAATCTTTGCCATTCTGACTGGTGTGAGGTGGAATCTCAGGGTTGTTTTGATTTGCATTTCCCTGATGACTAATGATGTTGAACATCTCTTAAGGTGTTTCTCGGCCATCCCAATTTGTTCTGGTGAAAATTCTTTGTTTACCTCTGTACCCCATTTTTTGATAGGGTTATTTGGATCTTTGGGGTCTAACTTCTTGAGTTCTTTGTATATATTGGATATTAGCCCTCTGTCGGATGTGGGGTTGGTGAAAATCATTTCCCACTTTGTTGGTTGCCGTTTTGTCCTTCTGACAGTGTCCTTTGCCTTACAGAAACTTTGTAATTTTATGGGGTCCCATTTGTCAATTCTTGATCTTAGAGCGTAAGCTATTGGTGTTCTGTTCAGGAACTTTCCCCCTGTGCCCATGTCCTCCAGGGTCTTCCCAAGTTTCTTTTCTATTAGTTTCAGTGTGTCTGGTTTTATGTGGAGGTCCTTGATCCACTTGGAGTTGATCTTAGTACAAGGAGATAAGAGTGGGTCAATTCGCATTCTTCTGCATGTTGACCTCCAGTTGAACCAGCACCATTTGTTGAAAAGGCTATCTTTTTTCCACTGGATGGTTGTGGCTCCTTTATCAAAGATCAAGTGACCATAAGTGTGTGGGTTCATTTCTGGGTCTTCAATCCTATTCCATTGATCTACTTGCCTGTTGCTGTACCAATACCATGCAGTTTTTAACACAATTGCTCTGTAGTACTGCTTGAGGTCAGGGATATTGATTTCCCCAGAAGTCCTTTAATTGTTGAGAATAGTTTTAGCTATCCTGGGTTTTTTGTTGCTCCAGATGAATTTGAGAATTGCTCTTTCTAGATCTATGAAGAATTGATTTGGGATTTTGATGGGGATTGCATTGAATCTGTAGATTGCTTTTGGCAAGATGGCCATTTTTACTATATTAATCCTGCCAATCCAGGAGCAGGAAATATTTTTCCATCTTCTGAGGTCTTCTTCAATTTCTTTCTTCAAGGACTTGAAGTTCCTGTCATACAGATCTTTTGCTTGTTTGGTTAGAGTTACACCAAGGTACTTTATGTTGTTTGTGGCTATTGTGAAGGGTGTTATTTCCCTAACTTCTTTCTCAGCCTGCTTGTCCTTTGAGTACAAGAAGGCTACTGATTTGCTTGAGTTAATTTTATAACCGGCCCGTTTGCTGAAGTTGTTTATCAGCTGTAGAAGTTCTCTGGTGGAGTTTTTTGGGTCGCTTAAGTAAACTATCATATCATCTGCAAATAATGATAGTTTGACTTCTTACTTTCCAATTTGTATCCCTGTGACTTCCTTATGTTGTCTAATTGCTCTCCCTGGAACTTCAAGTATTATATTGAAAAGATATGGAGAGAGAGGGCAGCCTTGTCTAGTCCCTGATTTTAGTGGGATTGCTTCAAGTTTCTCTCCATTTATTTTGATGTTGGCTACTGGTTTGCTGTAGATTGCTTTTACTATGTTTAGGTATGGGCCTTGAATTCCTGCTCTTTCCAAGACTTTTAGCATGAAAGGATGCTGAATTTTGTCGAATGCTTTTTCAGCATCTAATGAGATGAACATGTGGTTTTTTTCTTTCAGTTTGTTTATGTAGTGGATTACATTGATGGATTTCCATATATTGAACCATCCCTGCATCCCTGGAATGAAGCCTACTTGATCATGGTGAATGATCGTTTTGATATGCTCTTGGATTTGGTTGGCAAGAATTTTATTTAGTATTTTTGCATTGATATTCATAAGAGAAATTGGCCTGTAGTTCTCTTTCTTTGTTGGATCTTTGTGTGGTTTAGGTATCAGCGTAATTGTGGTTTCGAAGAATGAGTTGGGCAGTGTCCCTTCTGTCTCTATTTTGTGGAATAGTTTGAAGAGTATTGGTGTTAAGTCCTCTTTGAAGGTCTGGTAGAATTCTGCACTAAAACCGTCTGGTCCCGCACTTTTTTTGGTTGGGAGGCTTTCTATAACTCCTTCTATTTCTTTAGGGGTTATGGGACTGTTTAGCTGATCTACTTGATGCTGATTTAATTTTTGTATTTGGTATCTGTCTAGGAAATTGTCCATTTCCTCCAGATTCTCCAGATGTTTTGAGTATAGGCCTTTGTAGTAGGATCTGATGATCTTTTGGATTTCCTCGGTTTCTGTTGTTATATCCCCCTTTTCATTTCTAATTTTGTTAATTTGGATACTGTCTCTGTGCCCTTTGGTTAGTCTAGCTAAGGGTTTATCTATCTTGTTGGTTTTCTCGAAGAACCAGATCTTGGTTTTGTTGATTCTTTGTATTGTTCTCTTTGTTTCTACTTGATTGATTTCAGCCCTTAGTTTGATGATTTCCTCTCTTCTACTCCTCCTGAGTGAATTAGCTTCTTTTTGTTCCAGGGCCTTCAGGTGTGCTGTTAGGTTGCTAATGTATGCTCTCTCCAGTTTCCTTTTGGAGGCACTCAGGGCTATGAGTTTTCCTCTTAGCACTGCTTTCATTGTGTACCAAAGATTTGGGTAGGTCGCACCTTCATTTTCATTGAAGTCTAAAAGTCTTTGATTTCTTTCTTTATTTCTTCCTTGACCAAGGTGTCATTGAGTAGAGTATTGTTCAGTTTCCATGTGTGTGTGGGCTTTCTGTTGTTCTTCTTGCTATTGAAGGCCACTTTTACTCCATAGTGATCCGATAGGAAACATGGGATTAGTTTGGTCTTCTTGTATTTGTTGAGGTCTGTCTTGTGACCAATTATATGATCAATTTTTGAGAAGGTACCGTGCGGTGCTGAGAAAAAGGTATACTCTTTTGCTTTAGGATGGAATGTTCTATATATATCTGTTAAATCCAATTGGTCCAAAGCTTCAATTAGTTTCACTGTGTCCCTGTTTATTTTCTGGTTTCCTGATTGGTCCATTGAGGAGAGTGGAGTGTTGAAGTCACCTACAATTATTGTGTTAGGTGCAATGTGTGCTTTAAGCTTTAGTAAAGTTTCTTTTACGAATGAGGGTGCCCTTACATTTGGGGCATAGACGTTCAGTATTGAGAATTCTTCTTGGTGGATTTTCCCTTTGACAAGCAAGAAGTGACCTTCTGGGTCTCTTTTGATGACTTTAGGTTGAAAGTCAATTTTATCTGATATTAGAATGGCTACTCCGGCTTGTTTCCTGAGACCATTTACTTGTAAAACTGTCTTCCAGCCTTTTACTCTAAGGTGGTGTTTGTCTTTGACACTGAGATGTGTTTCCTGTATGCAGCAAAATGTAGGGTCCTGTTTCTGTATCCAGTCTGTTAGTCTGTGTCTTTTTATTGGGGAATTGAGTCCATTGATATTAAGAGATATTAAGGAATAGTAATTATTACTTCCTGACATTTTGGGCGTTATTATTATTATTTTTTTTGTATTTGAGTGGTTCTCTTCTTTTGGGTTGGATGAGAGGGGGTTTCTATCTTGTTTCTTCTGGGGTGTAGTTTCCCCCCTTGTGTTGGTATTTTTCCCCTATTATCCTTTGTAGTGCTGGGTTTGTAGATAAATATCATGCAAATTTGGTTTTGTCGTAGAATACCTTGGTCTCCCCATCTATGGCAATTGAGAGTTTTGCTGGGTATAGTAGTTTTGGCTGAAGTTTGTGTTCTCTTAGGGTCTGCATGAGGTCTGCCCAGGATCTTCTAGCTTTCATGGTCTCAGGTGAGAAGTCTGGTGTAATTCTGATAGGTCTTCCTTTATATGTTACTTGGCCTTTTTCTCTTACTGCCTTTAATATTCTTTCTTTGTTTAGTACGATTATTATTACTAACAGTCTCTCTCATCCGTCTTTCTCTTCTTCCACAATTAGGAAGCAAAAATGCACATTACTTCCATTTATTTTTTGCTTTTATTAATAAACACTGATTTAGTTGCTAGTGTTTTCCATATCATACGTGTGAAACTGTTTCATAGAAACTCATTTGTCTCTTTATTCACACCTAAAAATCATTACAATGCAACTTCTACTTCATACCTTCACTCTCTCTAGAGCTCTAGGTTACTCCAAACAGGTTGAACAGCCTCTAACACCTCAGTCATGCAATAACTTTAATATGAAAATGTATGTATCTCACCAAAAGCCTTCTAGTATTTTAAATGTAAGAATGTGGCACATGTGATACATATTAGTTTAAAGGAAGGACAAATAATCCGGAAGTTAAAGTTACTAAGTGGTCGTCGAATCTTCGCTTCTAGCAGCGATGGCTAATTTGGGAAAAAACATTTCAATTAGTGAAACTCTTCATGGCGCACATTTTGGTGACTAGATTATACATGTCTCAGCTTCCACAATTGTTTGCTAGCCTAAATGCAAAAGCAAAGTGAGAAACAGTAACAGCGAATGCCTGGGAAGTGCTGCAGTAGAGTGCTTGGTGGTAAGCCTCGACGTGCAAAATCACCTGAGCTCCCACACAGGAGATGCAGGCCTGGCTATGCAAGCCGCTGTCTGTCTGAGGAGCTGTTCCTTGGGAAGGCGTGGGCGTGGGCGTAGGTGAGGTTATCCAGTCTTGGGCACAAAGTGCTTTATTGATTTGGAGACAGTACAAGAAGCCCATGCGAGGAATGATACCCTGAACTGTATGGTAAGAATGACATAACACCTGTTTGTGTCAAAGATCAGGGTTCTTGGGAAGTTTGGGTGCTTGTAAGACCTGGAGGCACATGCCCTTTACTAGGTTGCCAGCAGTGACCACCAGGAATATACTTTGCCTAGGAGTGCTTCTGTGATCTATAATGCTTCTGTGATCTCTATTCAGGAACTGCAGCCTACTGTGCAATCATTTCTGAGAGAGCAGAAAGAACCCAATGGGCTATGTTGAGGCGCGCGAGAGCTACGGCCAAAATCTGTCAGATCGTTTAGAGATGTGGTCCTGACAGGCTGCAGTCTTGCTTCCCCTAGTGACCCTTACGCCTCACTCCTGACTGCCTCTTCATTGAGGGGATGTTGCCTTCTCTTGGAAACCGCAGCATGTATTAGAAGGAGATCTTGCGGTGCTACATAGGCGTTATTCACACCTAGCCTGCCCACGGCTAGTCACACTTCCAGGTTTCCCAGTATAGATGAAGAGCCCCGCCATCTCCCAGTTCATCAGCGAGCACCACAGGTCTTATCCACAGAGGTGCGCAGATCTGACTGTCTTCACGAGGCTGTTCCACGCTATTTTCAGAAGCAGGCGTGGTGAATGAGTGGGTGCACACGCACACGCGAAGGACATAAGGCAGCTTGTGGGAAGTGGGTTCTCTCCTCCTGCCATGCGGGTCCCAGACAGGGAACTCACATCTGTAGGCTTGGCAGCAAGTGGCTGCGGGGAGGCCGGAGGCTGGAGGACTTAGAAGAATCCGTGGATTCTCCTCTTTTCTTGTTTGCTACAGCTACAGATGACGATGACTTGTTAAGTTTCTTTCCCGTCTACTCCCTAGTGCTAGGAGAGAACCAAGGACATTCTGTACGCTAGGAAACTACTCTACCACTGAGTCGCACCACCGGGGACTAACTCCATAATCTGTTACAAAATTACAAGGATGGCTGCATGAAGAGAATCAGCTGTCAGTTTCACCTCTACAATGCTGGTTTCTCACCACAGCTGAGGGAGTACTTTGTTTACTGGGAATGTTTATTTATCTGAGAGAGAAGAGTAAGGCCTTCTGTCCACACTGCGTTCTTAAGATTGTTCCATCTGAAAGGTATGATGTTAAACGTTTATTTATTTCCTCCTGTCTACTCCTCTTGGATATGCTTGCTTCGTTTTTCTTTTCTAGAGCTTTCAGGTGTGCTATTAGGAGGCTTGCATGCAACACCTCCAATTTCTTTTCTTTTAAATATTTTTATTTTTTATTTGATATCTGCTTTATTTACATTTCAAATATTATCCCCTTTCCGCATTATTCCTCTGAAAACGCCCTATCCCATCCCTCCTCCTCCTGCTTACCAACCTGCCCTCCCTCTCACTTTCCTGACTTTTATTCCCCTACACTGGGGCATCAAGCCTTCACGGGACCAATGGTCTCTCCTCTCATTGATGTCTGAAAAGGCCATCCTCTGCTACTTATGTATCTGGAGTCGCAGGTCCCTCCATGCGTACTCTTTGGTTGGAGGTTTAGTTCTAGGAAGCTGTGGCGGTACTGGTTGGTACATATTATTGTTCCTCCTATGGGGCTGCAAACCTCTTCAGCTCCTTGGATTCTTTCTTTAGCTCCTCCACTGGGGACCCTATGCTCAGTTCATTGGTTGGCTGTGAGCCATGGGTATTTTGATCCTCCTTGGGAGCACTCTGAAGCTGCTCCATTGGGAACTCTGCTCTCATTCTACTGGTTGATGTGAGCTGTGGTATTTTGATCTACTTTCCAATAAGGATCAAAGTATCCACACTTTGGTCTTCCTTCATCTTGAACTTCATGTAGTCTGTGAATTGTATCTTGGGTATTTGGAGATTTTGGGCTAATATCCACTTATCAGCAGTTGCATACCATGTGTGTTCTTTTGTGATTGGGTTACCTCACTCAGGATGACATTCTCCAGCTCCATCCATTTGCCTAAGAATTTCATGAATTCATTGTTTTTAATAGCTGAGTAGTATTCCATTGTGTAAATGTACCACATTTTCTGTATCCATTCCTCTGTTGAGGGACATCTGGGTTCTTTCCAGCTTCTGGCTATTATAAATAAGGCTGCTATGAACATTGTGGAGCATGTGTCCATGGGCTGGAGAGATGGCTCAGTCATTAAAGGGTAGGCTAACAACCAAAAATATATTGTTACTGAAGACCAGCCTTAGTCCATGGTGTTCTGATAGGATGCATGGAATTATTTCAATCTTTTTGTATCTGTTGAGGCCTGTTTTGTAACCGATTATATGTTCATTTTTGGAGCAGGTATCGTGAGATTCTTAGAAGAAATGTATATTCTTCTGTTTTAGGATAAAATGTTCTATAGATACCTGTTAAATCTATTTGGTTCATAACTTCGGTAGGTTACACTGTGTCTCTGTTTGGTTTTTGTTTCCAAGATTTATCTAATGCTGAGAGTGGGGTGTTAAAGTTTCTCACTATTATTACATGAGGTCAAATGTGCCCTTTGAGTTTTAGTAATATTTCTTTTATGAATGTGGGTGCTCCTAAGCATAGATGTTCAAAATTGAGTTTTCCTTGGTAGATTTTTTCTTTGATGAGTTTTATGTGTACTTTCTATTCTTTTTTTTTTTATAACTTCAGGTTCAACTTCTATTTTATTAAATATTAGAATAGCTATTCCCGCTCCTTTCTTGGGATCAATTGCTTGGAGATTTGTTTTCCAGCCATTTACTCTGAGGTAGTGTCTGTCTTTGTCACTTATGTGGTTTTCCTCTATGCACCAAACTGTTGGGTCCTCTATATATCTTTTTATTGGGGAATTGAGTCCATTGACATTAAGAAATATTAAGGAAAAGTGATTCTTGGCTCCTTGTCTGTTTTTTTTTTTTTGTTTTTTTTACTGGTGTAATTATGTTTATGTGGCTATCTTATTTTTGGTTTGTTAACAGAAAAAAAGATTTTTTTCTTACTTTTTCTACGGTGTAGTTTCCATCCTCATGCTGGAGTTTTCCACTTATTATCATTTGGAGGGCTGGATTTATGGAAAGATATTGTGTAAATTTGGTTTGGTCATGGAATATCTTGGTTTCTCCATCTATAGTAATTGAGAGTTTTGTGGGGTATAATAGCCTGGGCTGGCATTTGTGTTCTCTTAGGGTCTGTAGGATGTCTGCTCAGGATCTTCTGACTTTAATATTCTCTAGTGAGACGTCTGGTGTAATTATTATTAGTGCAGAATTCTCTGACCTTCAATGAAGACCTAATACCAACTCTCTTACAAATGTTCCACAAAATAAAAACAGAAAGAACACTACTCAGTTTGTTTTATGAAGCCACAGTCATGCTGAAACCAAAATCTCACTAAGCCCCACAAAGAGAACTTCACAACAATTTCACTTATAAATATTGGTTCAAAATTACACAATATAATTCTCCCATAGCAAATCCAAGAATAAATCTATAAGATCATTCATCATTATCAAGTTGACTTCATCCCAGGGTGCAGGAATTATTCAATATACAGAAATCCATCAAGATAACCCACTATTTAAACAATCTCAAAGACAATTACTACATGATCATTCATTTAGATGACAAAATTCAACATCTATTTTTGAAGAAAGTCTTGAGGATATCAGGAAATCAAGGCCCATACTTAATCATAGTAATAGTAATATACAACAAAAGTAGCCAACATCAAACTGGAAGCAATTCCACTACAATGAGGGACTACACAAGGCTGCCCTCTCGGTCCCTACCTATTCAAAATAGACCTTCAGTTCCCAGCCAGATCAATCATGGAACAGATGAAGGTCAAACGGTTGCATTTTTGGAAAGGAAGAAGTCAAAATATCACTATTTTCAGATGATAAGATAGTATACTTAAGTCACCCCAAAAATTCCAACACAGAATTCTTTTTTTTGTTGAAAATTGATATTTTATTATTTGTTCACGCGAGAACAAATCTGTATATAACAGTACCCACAAACAAGCCAGAGTAGTTCCACAATCTATAAAATTTTTCAACACTTTTTAAAAAATATTCTTTTGCTTTCTTTCTTTTAAACTCTGGATTTATTTTTCTCTCTGTACCTCTATACCACATCCCATACTTCCTAACTGTTCCCCCATGTCTATGATGTTTTCTCCATGCACCAACACTACCTCACCAGGCCTTTAAACTCCCTGTTGCCTCCAGACTCTTGAGGATTAGGTATATCTTCTCTGTCTAAACCCAGGCCTGGCAGTCCTCTGCTCTATATGTGTTGGAGGCCTCTTAACGTCTGTTAGATGCAACCTCATGGGTGTTCCAGTGTCTGAGAGATATCAAGGGTCCATGTTTATTGAAATTGCTCATCCTCCTACAGGATTTCCCTCCTTCTCAGCTTCTTTCAGCTATCCAGGAATTCATACTTAGGGTTCAGCTGCTTCCTGTCATTCAACCATAGGGTTCAGCATCCAATGAATGGCCAGAAGCTGCTGACCATCTGAGAATTCCTGTAGATGTTTGGTTTGTTTGTTTATTTTGAAACAGGGTTTCTTTGCATAGCCCTGGCTGTCCTGAAACTAACTCTGTAGACTAGGCTGGCCTAGAACTCATAAATCTTCCTGCCACTGTCTCTCAAGTGCTGGGATTAATTGCATGCAACACCATAGCCTGGCTACACCAGAGAATTCCTAAACTTGATAAACAATAAAGAGGCTGGAAATAATATCAACTCAAACAAATCAATAGTATTCTCTACTAAAAAGATAAACAGGCTGACAGTGAAATTAGGGTAACAACACCCTTCTCAAATAATATGAAATACCTTGGGGTGACTCTAACCAAGAATGTGAAAGATCTGTTTGACAAGAACTTCAGGTCTCTGAAGAAAGAAATCAAAGATCTCAGAAGGAGTCACAGGAGGACATATGGAGAGAAAGTATGGAGCAGAGACTGAAGGAAAGGCCATCCTGATACTTCTCACTTTGGGACCAATCTCATATCCAGACATCAAACCCAGACACTATGGAGGAAGCCAAGAAGTGCTTGTAAACAGGAGTGTGTTATAGCAGCCACACTTCAGAATGAACATAGAGTCCCCAATGGAGGAGATAAAGGACTCAAGGAGAGAAAGTGGTTCATAGCCCTAGGAAGATCAACAATATCAACCACCCAGACACTCCAGAGTTTCCAGGGACTTCACCAAAAGTACACATGGAGTGACACATGGCTCCAGCCATGTGTGTATCAGAGGATGGCCTTGTCAGACATCAATGGAAGGAAAGGCCCTTGGTTCTGGAAAGGCTCAATGCGCCAGTTTTTGGGAATGCCAGTATGTACCAGCATCAGTGTGTGGGTGTGTGAGGGACCATCTTCATTGAAGCAGTTGGAGGGAGCATGAGATAGGAGTGTTCTGGACTGAAAGCCAGAAAAGGGGATAACATTTGAAATGCAAGATTAAAAATTTTTAAATATAAAAAAAGGATTCAAGATCTAGAAATGAAACCATACATATGGACATCTGATCTTTGACAAAGAAGCCAAAAATATACAATGGAAAAATGAAAGCTGGTCTAAATGACACTAAGTATGTTAAAAAATGAACATAGATGCATATTTGAAACCTTACACAAAACTCAATTCTAGGTGGATCAAAGACCTCATCATAAATCCAGATTCACTCCATCTAATTGAAAAGAAAGTGGGAAAGAGTATCAAACTCTTGGCAATGGGGGTAAATTTCCTAAACAGAGTTCCCATGGCTCAGGCCCTAACATCAAAAATTGATAAATGGGGCCTTATGAAACTCAAAAGCTTCTGTGAGGCAAAGGGCATAGCCAATAGGATAAATTGTCAACCTACATATTGTTAAAATATCATCATATCCAATTGAGGGTTAAATGAAAAATATGTTAAGTACTCAAGTAGCTAACTACCAAAAAAACAAAGATGTTATTCTTTTTGAGTGGTTATCTTCTTTTGAGTTTGATGGAAGAAGATATGTGGCGGCAGGTATTTCTGTTCTGGTCCAGTCTGTTTGGAGTTCTGTAGGCTTCTTGTATATTCATGGGCATCTCTCTTTTTAGGTTAGGGAAGTTTTCTTCCATAATTTTGTTGAAGATATTTGCTGTCCCTTTAAGTTGTAAATCTTCCCTCTCTTCTATACCTATTATCCTTAGGTTTCATCTACTCATTGTGTCCTGGATTTCCTGGATGTTTTGGGTTACAAGATTTCTGTATTTTGAATTTTGCATTTTCTTTGACTGTAGAGTCAATGCTTTCTATGGTATCTTTGGCACCTGAGATTCTTTCTTCTATCTCTTGTATTCTGTTGTTGATATTGGCATCTATGACTCTCGATTTCTTCCCAAGGATTTTTATCTCCAAAGTTGTCTCCCTTTGTATTTCCCTTGTAAGGGCTTTTAACTTTTGTTCTATTTTCTCTTGTATTTTTGGGAATTTTTTTTATGTTCTTCTTGTGTTCCTCTAACAGCATCATGATCAGTGAAAAAAAATCAACAAGATAGATAAACCCTTAGCCAGACGTACCAAAGGGCACAGAGACAGTATCCAAATTAACAAAATTAGAAATGAAAAGGGAGATATAACAACAGAAACTGAGGAAATTAAAAAAAAATCATCAGATCCTACTACAAAAGCCTATACTCAACACAACTGGAGAATCTGGAGGAAATGGACAATTTCCTAGACAGATACCAAATACCAAAATTAAATCAGGATCAAATAGATTGTCTAAACAGTCCCATAACCCCCAAAGAAATAGTGGGGGTCATAGAAAGTCTTCCAACCAAAAAAAAGCACAGGACCAGATGGTTTTAGTGCAGAATTCTATCAGACTTTCAAAGAAGACTTAATACCAATACTTTTCAAACTATTCCACAAATTAGAAACAGATGGAACACTACCCAACTCAAAAGATATGTTGGAAGGTGCCCAGATGTCCTTCAAAGGAGGAATGGATACAGAACATGTGGTATATTTATACAATGGAATACTACTCAGCAATTAAAAATAATGAATTCATGCAATTTGTAGGCTAATGGTTGGATCAGGAAAATATCATCCTAAGTGAGTTAACCCAATCATAAAAGAATACACATGAAATACAATCACTGATAAGTGGATATTAGTGAGCCCAGAAGCTCTGAATACTCAAGGCACAATTATCAAATCAAAAGATTCCCAAGAAGAAGGAAGGAGAGGACCCTGGTCCATAAAAGACTGGATCCAGTTTTGTAGGAGAGTATCAGAACAGAGAGATGGTGGTGATGGTGGGGGGGAGTGATTGAGGAATGGGCGGGGGAGGGGGAAGAGGACTTATGGGACATATGGTGAGGGGGGAACTGGGAAAGGGGAAAGCCTTTGGAATGTAAACAAAGAATATAGAAAATAAAAAAATGGAAAGAAAAAAAGCGGAAAAAAAGATATACATGATTTTTTTTTTTACTCTTACATTTGTGAAGGTAGTGGGCATTATAGCACAGATTCAGCTCACCCAGGAAAAGAATGGGGAAGCCAGAGATATCAATGCTAAAAAGACTCCCGCCTGAACATATGAACCCATTATAATTGAGGTTTAACCTGAACTCAGGCCATTTCACTCCCTGCCCAACCTTCTGAGTCTCATTTTGCTGTGAGTACAGTATCATGGTACAGCCCCTACATCCTCATGCCTGGACTTGGCAATTCAGGATAAACAGATATTGGAGACGTGTTGTCTGTGTGGCTACAATATAGTCATGCAGTCCAGGTTGACCTTTGCTCATTGATGCCCATTTTGTCTGGTCATATTTGACAAAAGGAGGATGTTCAAGTTTATATTTTGAAGAAGGGACAGAAAGTTGACCCTTTTATATTTACCCTGCATTTTTGCCCCTCTGTTCCAAAGTAAAGGGAGTTAAACTTGCAATAGAGAAGCATGTAGACAAGAGATTTTCTGAAAGTCATGGATATGTCTATGCAAATAATTAAGGAAGGTACAGTAAGAAAATATTAACTAGGTTGGATAGAATTAAAGGTAAAGGAGAATGATATTGGCATCTGGCCAAAAGGGTAAATGTGGGGAATTGTACTGTATGTCAATATTGACTCAGGTGGTATATTTATTATTGACAAAAATCTCCCACATCTATGGTACCTAGAGATTTGGGTGCTAAGAACAATCTCTTATGCATGTCAGGGTCCTAACTATCTCTCCCCATCAAAAGCACTTGGCATCTAATTAAGCAGAGAGAAATCTCTAGCTTTGGAAGGAAAGGTTGCCAAAGAGTATTCTCTGGGTCAAATGAGAGGCTCCAGGAAAGGGCACCCCAGAAATTGGTCAATCTGAGGAGAGCTTATTAACAAGCAGATCATGGCAGTTCCCAGTGACATCATCAGTAATGCCTTCCTTGGACATTCTCCTGTATCTAGGAGAGAACTAGAATCTTCTGTGATGTCACTTGTGTTGTGGTAACAACAACTGCCCGTGGGATATTCCTTAAGTGCCTGTTAGGTTCACAAAGAGCCATGTTTTCGAGGCTGCGGAGGCTATTTCGAAGGGAAAATAGTGATCAAGGAGACACCAGACCAAGGCAGAAGGAATCTGCCAACCTGTCTTGTAAAAAAGGAAGAATGGTTTCTTTTTGGGGAAGGCACAGTGAGTCCTGGGCAGAATTGGGGAACTTTCAGGAAGAGGTAGGCTTGAACTTCCAGGAGTAGGTCTTACAAGCAGGAATCTTGGCCTTTCTCAATTGCAGAACAAGAATCAAAAATTCCTGATGATTAGTTTAACAGAGTAGCAGGAATTGAGAAGTCTGCAGCTACTTTTCTGGAAGCTATTTAATTTCCTTTGGGGTGTCAATGAATGCCAGGAGGACACACTTTGAAAATAACAATGTATCTCTTCTTGGTAGGGAGTGGGAGCACTTCATCCTCTAGATTACTGTAGGATACATCAGTCTCTGATTAAAATAAGAGAGTAGGAGGCTTCCTGGATTATGTTTTGAGTTCTCAGACTCTTAGGGTTTGAACACAAATCATTAGGGCTTGATGGTGCTAACTTCAGGATGGTATGAACTTCAGGATTTATCTGCATAACATCTGATATGGGCTGACAATGTTCCAAAGATATTTATGTCTGAGAAAGCTTATGGTGTTCAGGGGGCCTGTAATAAGGGTTATGACATATGTCTGACAAAGGTGGTTGGGAAGAGGGAGATAGCTTAGCAGACTAGCTCAAACATAGCTTTTCTACTCTTTCAGGGATTCACCCTGTCTCTAGCTTTGCTCTTCCTCAACCTTCTTTTTGGGACTCAGCATGGTCCCCTGCCCTTAGGCCATCATCAGTGCAAATTCATTTGTGTTTATCTATTTTCAGGGTTTACTAGGAAAACATCACCTCAAAATTTAAGCATAACTAATCAGATGAAGGAAAACAATAAATTAGAAGCATTGGATTTTGATATCAGGAAGATGCGGTTTGAGAAGGAAGGACTTTGTCGGATCCTGGATCTTTACAAGTATAATAATTTGAACTACAGGTAATAATTACATCCAGTCCCCTGTGGACTCTATTGTGCCCTCTCTGTTACCCTCATTTCCTCCCAGGATTGGGGTATATCATCTTTCGTTATGCATTTAAGAAGCCATTACGGCTGTTGAATTGTAGGATAAGTCATGTGCTGTGTTTATGGTCATCCATGCCAGGGGAAGCAAGCCAGTAAGTAACATCCCTTCATGGCCTCTGCATCAGCTCCTGCTTCCTGACCTGCTTGAGTTCCAGTCCTGACTTCCTTTGGTAATGAACAGCTGTGTGGAAGTATAAGCGAAATAAACCCTTTCCTCCTCAACTTGCTTCTTGGTCATGATGTTTGTGCAGTAATAGTAACCCTGACTAAGACAGGTGATTATTTTGTTCTAATATCTAAGAAGGACTGAATCTCCCACACTTTGGTCTTCCTTCTTGAGATTCATGTGTTCTGTGAATTGTACCTTGGTTATATGGATGTTTTGGGCTAATATCTACTTATCAGTGAGTGCATACCTTGTGTGTTCCTTTGTGTTTGTGTTATCTTACTGAGGATGATATTTTCTAGTTCTATCCATTTGTCTAAGAATTTCTTGATTTCATATTTTGTATTAGCTGAGAGGTACTCCAGTGTGTACATGTATCACATTTTCTGTATTCATTCATTTTTTGTAGGACATCTGGGTTCTTTTCAGCTTCTGGCTATTATAAATTAGGCTACCTTGAACATAGTGGAGCACGTATCCTTGTTGCATGTCGGAGTATCTTTTAGGAATATGCCCAGGAGTGGTTTAGTTGGGTTCTCAGGTAATAGTATGTCCAATTATCTGAGGGACTGGTAGACAGATTTCCAGAGTGGTTGTAACTGCTTGTAATCCCACCAACAATGGAAGAGTGTTTTTCTTTCTCCACATCCTATCCAGCATGTATGGTACCTGAGTTTGATTTTAGCCATTCTGACTTATGTGAGGTGTAATCTCAGTGTTGTTTAGATGAGCATTTCCCTGATCACTAAGGATGTTGAACATGTATTTATATGCTTGTTGGCCATCAAATATTTGTCAGTTGAAATTTTTTGTTTATCTCTGTACCCCATTTTTAAGTGTTATTTGATCCTGTGGAGTCTATCTTCTTGAGTTCTTTGTATATATTGTATATTAGCTCTCTATTAGAGGTAGGATGAGTAAAGATCTTTTTCTAATCTGTTGGTTGCTGTTTTGTCCTATTGACAGTGACCTTTGTCTTACAGAATCTTTGCAATTTTATGTGGTCCCATATGTTGATACTTGATCTTCGAGTATAAGCCATTGGTGTTCTGTTCAGGAAATTTTCCCCTGTGCCCATGTGTTTGAGGATCTTCCCTAGTTTCTCTACTATAAATATCAGTCTATCTGGTTTTATGTGGAGGTTTTTGATCTACTTGGACTTGACTTTTGTAAAAGGACATAAGAATGGGTCTATTTGCATTTTTCTACACTGACCACCACTTGTACCAACACGATGTTTTGCACAAGATTCCTCAGTTCATAACTCAGTGGATTTTTTTCTCCATTGTTCATGCCTTAACACAGGATGAACGTTGAATTTGACATCATTAAATCACAACATGAGAAGACAAGGATGGATATGGAACAAAAGAACCAGTCAATAATTGATTCCATAGAGAAGTACAAGGAGGTGATAGAAGATAAGTATAACTACAGGTGAGTCATTGACAAAGAAGAGTCCAGCACTAGTTAGGTAATGCTTCTGTCCTTGTAGGACTCTGAACAAAAGTAAGGGCTCTGGTTCTATACTATCTGTTCCCTAATAGGAACCCTGGCTTGAGGCAAAGGGCTTGAATTTGTATCTCTACAACTCAGTTGTCCTAAGGGTGGAGAGTGTACAAGACCATCCAATCTTTATTCTTCCAAATTCAGGATCCTCTACATAGAAAACATTTCCACCATGATGGAAATATAAGGCAAACCTCAACCTCTATGGTTCTAACAGGAGATTTAAAGATCTGGGATCCTTGACAAACATGGAAAGATTATATACCTGTTGGGTCTTATCTCCTCTCTCAGAGAGGATTTGTCATCTGGTACTGATGGTTTCCTAGTACCATGGACACAGAAGCACCCATGAGGAACATTTCTTCTTCTGTGATGTTCATGAAACCCTCTTGGTGTGAGGGATTTCTGAAGTAATTTAAGTATGTGGAATGTTAGCCACATTATACACATCTCTAAATTTGACCTTCCTCAATTTGGTACTGATATGTATACTGTGGACTCTAGACTGGGGCTGTCTGGGGATCAGGGAATTTTTGAGATCCGGGTACATGGAGGACTCGCAGACAAATGGAAACTGGCTGGGACTTACACTATTTTGTTTCTGGATCAGCATCAGGCACTACCACATCCTGAATGCATGTTCACAAGAGAAGGAGAATGTAAGAATATTGCAGAATGAGAACAGAAAGCTGCTGGCGGAGCAGGCTGAACCAGAAGAATGTGTTGGGGAAGAAAAGACTTTCTGTGAGGAGGCCAGCAAGAACATCGATTTGCCATGTGCCCAGCAGCAGCAGGTAGGATGAGGCATCAGAGGCAGTTTGCCCTCATGTCTAACCAAAAACATAGACAAACCAATGTAACTGTCCACCAACTTCTCCAGGCACTCTCCTATGTCTCATCCAAGTGTTCATTTATGTGATCATTTACAAGGCTTTCTGAGGAGGTAGGCCTTTTTGAGAAACTGGGTATTTATAAGCAATGCTCCTACTCTACTAGAATCTGCAGTTCATTAATGGAGATAGGTGGACTACACAGCACCCCACTACATGCCATTAAGTGTGATGGGTACTGTGTTGGAGCCCTTCTTTAGAATAGCACAGAGCTTTGAAGGAAGCAGTAAAGGCCTGTACCTCCTTTGTTTTACAGGGATCATGTGCGATTGCAGGTAGGAAGTGGTTTGCAGGGATGAGAGCAGAGTGGAACTGACACATAAGTGGATATCACTGTGTCTTTTGGCAGCTTTTGTTCTTTCCCCCCTCCCCTTTCTCTGCTATCTCAAGATGGTTTCTTCAGGCTTCATAGATCTTTGGTCACATTAACAGAGCCTGAGTAGCAGCTTGTCAATCCTATTTCCTTTGAGTGCTGCTGGAGAGGTTGGTTGTCCCTGGACCTTAAAGTCTGGAGCTGACTGGATGATCAGGCATGTGGCCAAGGCTTCTCAACAGTTAATGCTTGGTATGCGACATTTGAGGCTTTCTGAAAAAATTTCTCCTTATATACCCCCAATTATGATGAAGTGTGTTCTCTAGGGTTTTTTATTCCTCTAGGAAGAATACCATAGTTGTGGGACACACTTGGAACTTCTGCTTTCTATAGTCTAAATTTTTTCATTCCTCTAGCATGACAGATTACTCACTGTTTTCTGCTCACTTATGAATTTCGTTGTGTGTGTGTGTGTGTGTGTGTGTGTGTGTGTGTTTGTATGTGTATGCATGCTCCTGCTGACCTTTATGCCTTTATCTTTTTGGGTATGTAGGGAGTGTCAATTAATGACATTTGGTTTTGTTCAGTCATTCATTTACTTAATTCTTTGAGTCTAGGTCTCTAGATAAACCTGACACTTCCTGTTTTGTGCTGGCCAGTAGTCTTCCCTTCAGTTCTTGGCAGGTTCCACATAAGGCATCCCCGTGGGTTTCTAGGTTGCTCACATCTCTCTTGAACTCAGATTCAGACATTGCTGCAATGTTATTATTCCGTATAATTTACCTGGACTATAAGACAAATGTGGTATGTTGTAAAATTCCAGTACAGTGTGTAGTTCATAGTTCAGTTTCTTGCAGTTTTTAAAAGCAGAGAGAAAAACCCAAGCCCAGGTGCTCTGTGACCCATGGGGATGCAGGGAATGACCTCAGCTGATAGGACCTGTTGGTTTGTCCACCTGAGTAGAGCTGGTGTAAGAGGGACAGCAGAATTGACAAATTCTTACCAGGACTTTGTCCCTTCCTTCCTTAGGTTTGAAATACTCTGTCTGAATCTGGAACATGGCACAGACAAGAAAATGATCTCCCTTGGGGAGGACTGCTGTAGGAGGAGCACTGAGTGTGTGTGTGACAAATACACCACTATTGTATCTCATCCCTAATAATCATGGGTATCATGGGCTGCATTTTCTTCCTTTACTTTATTTTCATAGTGAATAGGACTTAAATTCATCTAGTGTCCGGCTCACCAAGAGTGCAGTATTTGGACATGTTAAGAGACACACCAAGAGCTGCTGGACATCCAAGAAGAGTCTGAGAGTGAAAATTTTTTCTTGTCCTGATGTGTCATCAGGAATAATTACATCGAGATCAGTCAAGGAAATTGCAAAGACCTTGAGCCAAAGACTGTGACATGTCTTCTGCTTAGATTGGGGTGGCCATATCCTTCAAAGACACACTCCAAAAAAGAGACCTGCTTCTGTTCCTCTTGTAAAGACTGTTACCATCAGTAAGTGCTTTTTTACAATGTTGCTAAGGGCAGCCCCAGGCTCTAAGTCTGTGCTGCAAATTGAGCAGCCAAAGAATGCTCCTTAGCACAATTCTTGTTTTTCCGTTTTGGTTTGAATTTTGATTACTTTAATTATTTGGTTTTTCATGTTTTCATTATTTGGTTTTTCATGTTTTCATTTGACGTTTTGTTATTTATTTGTTATTGTTTTATTCTTATAATAGATTTGATAATTTCTTAAGGCTATACACTGTACATATTGACCACATGCTCTCAGTTTCTGTTGAGTAAATTGTATGTATTGTTCTTAATAAAACAGTGATCTCCAACCTTTCCCTCCTAAGAATCTTCTTTATTCAGATGTTATGCCACAGTCTTGAAATCCCACAGCTCTCTGATGCAGATGGAACTTTGCATTCTCACCGGGCTTGGCCACCATAATGACTTCCCAGCCAGACTGAACTACAAACAACATTGCACATTCAGTGTGGATAGTGTGTCCAAATCTGTGGACACCAGCTTCATGATAGAAATATTACCCATGCTGTATCATTGTTGTCAAATATTAAGATACTACTAAAATTCTATGCATGATAGTGTGGGAGACATAAATGGGAAGTACATCAGTATTTTCGTAATCTCTCTTAGTAAATAAAACATAGTCTAAGGGAATATAGAAACTATCTGTGTCCTTTCCTTCAAATATACCATCAGTGGTAACTACTGGTAGAAATAATAAATTCCAAGTCCTTTCTGGGGATAGGGTTTTGTTTGGTTGTTTTGTTGTTCTACTTCATTATGAAGATGATTTTGTGCTTGACAATGCATTTGGTTCCTTTTAGGTTGTTAACAGAAGCACAGTTTGTAAAATCCGAGAAAAAAATACAGGTCCATATGGTCTATTAGTATCTCCTGTTTTTTATTTTGATTTATTTTATAGTTTTGGATGACTTTCCCTCTGTAGGTCTCTATAACACTTGCATGCCGTTCCCCAAAATCCAGAAGAGGTCACTGGATTTCAGCTGTAACTGAAGTGACAGAGGATTGTTAGATGCTGTGATAGTTTGTATATGATTGGCCCCGGAAGTGACCCTATTAAGAGGTGTGGTCTTATTGGAGTAGGTGTGTCACTGTGGGTGTGGGCTTAAGACCCGTATCTAAGTTGCCTGGAAATCAGTCTTCTACTAGCAGCCTTTAGATGAAGATGTACAACTCTCAGCTCCTCCTGTACCATGCCTGCCTGGATGCTGCCATGTTTCTGCCTTGATAACAATGGACTGAACCTCTGAGCCTGTAAGCCAGCCCAAATTAAATGTTGTCTTATAAAACTTGCAATGGTCATGGTGTCTGTTCACAGCAGTAACACCCTAAGACAGATGCTCTGTGGGTCTTTGAGAAACATGTTCTCACATAATGAGCCATCTCTCCACCCCCTGACCTGGACTTTTGTCCTTCCTTGTGCCACACCTATAGAAAGTGTTTCTTGTGACATGTAGGGACACATACAAGGGGTATGCACGCTAATTTTCTAAACACCCAGGTATTTATGTAGGGTGGCTTAGTATTTTACTGCTGAGAACAGATTCATTGATTAAGGAAAGTATTAAAAAGGACACCATTTAATTGTGGCTGGCTTAAAAGTTCAGATTTCCAGTCCATTATCATCAATGTGGGAGCACAGAAGCATTTAGGAAGGTGTGGTCCAGTAGGAGCTTCTTCTGCAGACTGCTAACAGTATACTCACTTTCATGCAGCTAGGATGAGGGTCCTATAGCCCACACCCACAGTGACAATTCTATTCCAACAAGCCCATGCATACTCTAATAGGTAATAGTACTATTCCCTGGCCTGTGCATATACAAACCATCATAGCCTACTCCCTTGCTGTCATAGGCTTGTTTGAGCTTATGAATCTGTGGGGGCCACAGCTAAATGACATAATGCAATATCCATGTAGTCCAACTTGTAGAATCCCCATAGTCTATAGCCATCTCAACAATGTTAAAAGTTCAAAGTTCAAGGTCTCTTCTGAGATTCATCCAATCACTTAAGTATAATCCACAAAGCCAGACAGAAAACTAGCTGGGCAAACTCCAAAGTCTCCATCTCCATGTCTGATGTCAAAGGGGTCTTCAGATCTCCAACTCCCTTTTCTTCTTTGTTGACTGCAACAAAGTTCTTTCTCCTGTGCTGATTCCACTCCCTCTTATCAGCTTTCCTCAGTAGATAGCCCATGGGTCTGGCATATCAAAAATCTGGAGGTTCCCCAGGGCAATTTCAATGTTACAGATTATTGTTTCACCATCTTCAACCCACACATGATCCTCAGGGCTCCTATAAAAACCTGGCAACACTTGTCCATATCTACCCTCTGTAGCAATCTAAACTCAGGTTCATCCACACTACTGCTGCTGCTGTTCTTCTTGATCATCCCATGGTACTGGCATTTCCAAAACACTGGGGTCTTCCCATCCACATATTCTTTTCCAGTGGCCTCTCATAAGTTCCCTGGGCCAAGCATACCTAAACCATTCCATAAGGCATTACTGGATACAGGATCATACCTCAGCATCTCTTATTGCCTGGGTTGGAGCAGGTCTCTGATATCTCATTCTGTATGACAATGCAGATTATCGCCATCAGAGGAAATCCAGAACTGGGAAACTCTCCTGAGGGTGGAGATGGTAAGGGTAACCTGTTAATCTGGCATTTAATCAGTGTTAAGAGCAAGCTTCATACTAGCCAGGGTAGATGTAGCCCTATAGCAGATAACACACACCTCTGGTGGAGAATGTTTACTTTTAAGACGGGGAACAGAGAAGGATGGTTGATGGTGCTCTTTTACCCTACTAGATCTTACAGAATATTAAGAAGCATTTTTTAGATGAGTAAGTGATTCCTGGGAAGCTCCAGTGAGTCCTGTCAAAACACACTAGATGTGTCAGAAGGAGTCATGTCCCTAAGGTCATGTGGATTTGCACTTGATCTCCACATCAATTCTTTTTTTCTTCATGCATCCTGGAAGGAAAAAATACCTCCTCCCTTTAACAGGATGATCAAAGGAAGACCACTGAGCATTATTTGTTGTAAACACCAATGAGAAGCACCCATTTGCTTTCAAAGCAAAAGCAGTTTTTTATGTGAGTTGAAGTTTCTCTTTGCATCAGAGAAGCCAGTTTGGGAGCAGTAACACCAGGAAACAGGGAGTTCCTGGTTCATAGTGCAGAGCTCAGCACTGACACTCCACATGAAAGTGGGCAGTGCGGAGAATACTGACATAAGACAATGCACCTGCTGCTAAATCAAAATCTTGGAATTGTAGTGACTCTGAAAATGAGATAGAGCCTCTCCTAATCTTGGCTGAATGGACTTCTCCATTTCTTTAGGACTCTGTTGTGCTGAGCCCCTACACCTCAACTTTTAATTGTTTAAGAAGCATTACACACACACACACACACACACACACACACACACACACACACACACAACCCATCTAGTTTGACAGAACACACCAGAGCAGAAGAAGAAAGAAAATAATCAATTCAGATATAATAGTATGATTATACACCTAGACCAACTGAAAACCAGTCATGCAAAAATGAAATATATACAGCCATTGTACAGGGCTAAGTTTCAGACACAGAGGAACATTTGTTTTGTACAATGAGCTATCACAGGTTACTGAGATCTTTCTATCAAAGACAACTGCAGACAGTCCCTCCTTTCAGATACTGTGTCCCATGTGGGATTTGTCTTCTGTTTCTCAGGGCCTCAGACACCATTCCTTTTTCTAAGTAGCTGCTACAGGTTTCTGAGATGTTTCCATTCTGATCTGCTGCTGGCAGTCCCTCTCATGGTATGCTATCTCCAGCACCCTTTAAATGTAAAAATGCAGAGACTCACCACCAAATATTAGGCCTTGGTCTGAGAGTCCTGTGGAAATGTAGGGGGAAGGGATGTGGAAGCCAGAGGGGTTAGGCATCCACAAGAAGTTATTCGGAGTCAACTAATCTGGGCCCATGGGAGCCCACAGAGAATTAACCACCAACCAAACACCATGCAGGGTCTTGAACTAGGCCCCCTACATATATGTAGCAGATGTGCAGATTGGTCCTTGTGTGAATCCCCTAACAATTAGAGTGGGGCTGTGTCTGACTTAGACTCTGTTACCTGCCTTTGAATCTTTCTGCTAGCTGGGCTTCTTTGTCTAAAATGAGACAGGCTGCAATTATTCCTAATGTGCCAGGGTGGGTTGGTATTGGACAATAAAGGAGGGTCCTTTCTCTGGGGAGAAGGGGATAGGGAAATAGGGGAGAAGGAGTGGGAGGGTGAGTGGGACTGGGGAGAGAAGAGGGAGAGGGCTGTGTTCTGAAGGAATCATATAAATAATTTAATAAAAAATGGATATCCTTTGGCATTAGAAGACTTTAAGTATTTCTTTAACCATTTTCTCTGTGTTCTTTTCCTTTCCCATCACCTTCTTTTCTGAGACAAAGTCTGTAGTAGAGCCAATTTTAGCCTATCCCTGACTTACTTCCAGACTATGGTTATTTTATTTGACTTACAATTGCTGTGGAAGGGGTACCACCTACTCTACTTTCCTATCTGCTGACCTGGCTGCCTCCTCAGTGGTGCATACCAAATACTCGCTGCTTCTCCTGGACATGTGCTCATGGTACCTCTCCTCTCATGGTGCCTTCTCTTCTCTACTATTTTCCCTCTTTTCTCTCACTTCTCCACCCCCAACCATGTAACTCAAATCTCACCTATGTCTAATCCCTCCAGTAATTGGCTGTAGCCAATTTTATTTATTTATTTTACAGTTTTAAATTTAGAAACAGTATTTGCAAGACAAAAGCTTCTCAATGTGAGACTTCACTCCTAGGCTTAGACCTTCCCAGGAACAGAGTTTAGCATTACAATACATAGCAACAGATGGAACCTCAATGAAGGTCTTTTTTTAAAAATTTATTTATCATAATTTATTTTCACTGTGCTGATACTATGTACTTTTGATGACGTCACAATCACTTTCATAAAGTAGTTTCCACACACCATGTCCAATTCTGTATTACTGTCACTTTAATAGCGTAAAATGTTTTTTTGCCAACAAGGCATTGTACTCTACTTTGACTTTTTTTTCTATATTCTTTTTTTTTTTTATCATTTTTTTTTATTTTCTATATTCTTTGTTTACATTCCAAAGGCTTTCCCCTTTCCCAGTTCCCCCATCACCAAATATCCCATAAGTCCTATTCCCCCCTCTTCCGCCCCGCCCATTCCCCCAATTACCCCCCAACACTTTCTCTGTTCTGGTACTCTCCTTCAAAGCTGTATCCAGTCTTTTTGTGACCAGGGTCCTCTCCTTCCTACTTCTTCGGAATCTTTTTTTTTTTTTTTTTTTTTTTTTGGTTTTTCGAGACAGGGTTTCTCTGTGTAGTCCTGGCTGTCCTGGAACTCACTCTGTAGACCAGGCTGGCCTCGAACTCAGAAATCCGCCTGCCTCTGCCTCCCAAGTGCTGGGATTACAGGCATGCGCCACCACGCCCGGCTCCTTCGGAATCTTTTGATTTGATAATTATGCCTTGAGTATTCAGAGTTTCTGGGCTCATTAATATCCACTTATCAGTGATTGCATTTCATGTGTATTCTTTTGTGATTGGGTTAACTCACTTAGGATGATATTTTCCAGATCTAACCATTTGTCTACAATTTGCATGAATTCATTATTTTTAATTGCTGAGTAGTATTCCATTGTATAAATATACCACATTTTCTGTATCCATTCCACCTTTGAGGGACATCTGGGCTCCTTCCAACTTCTGGCTATTATAAATAAGGCTGCTATGAACATAGTGGAGCATGTGTCTTTATTGCATGCAGGGGAATCCTCTGGGTATATACCTAGGAGTGGTATCACAGGGTCCTCGGAAGTGTCATGCCCAATTTTCTGAGGAACTGCCAGACTGATTTCCAGAGCGGTTGTACCATCTTGTAATCCCACCAACAGTGGAGGAGTGTTCCTCTTTCTCCACATCCTCACCAGCACTTGTTGTCTCTTGAGTTTTTAATCTTAGCCATTCTTACTGGTGTGAGGTGGAATCTCAGGGTTGTTTTGATTTGCATTTCTCTGATGACTAAGGATGTTGAACATCTCTTAAGGTGCTTCTCAGCCATCTGAATTTCTTCTGGTGAAAATTCTTTGTTTAGCTCTGTAACCCATTTTTAATAAGGTTATGTGCTTCTTTGGGGTCTAACTTCTTTGTATATATTGGATATAAGCCCTCTGTCGGATGTGGGGATGGTGAAGATCTTTTCTCAATTTGTTGGTTGTCGTTTTGTCCTTCTGACAGTGTCCTTTGCCTTACAGAATCTTTGTAATTTTATGAGGTCCCATTTGTCAATTCTTGATCTTAGAGCATAAGCTATTGGTGTTCTGTTCAGAAACTTTCCCCCTGTGCCCATGTCCTCCAGGGTCTTCCCAGTTTCTTTTCTATTAGCTTCAGTGTGTCTGGTTTTATGTGGAGGTCCTTGATCCACTTGGAGTTGATCTTGGTACAAGGAGATAAGAGTGGGTCAATTCGCATTCTTCTGCATGTTGACCTCCAGTTGAACCAGCACCATTTGTTGAAAAGGCTATCTTTTTTCCACTGGATGATTGTAGCTCCTTTATCAAAGATCAAGTGACCATAAGTCTGTGGGTTAATTTCTGGGTCTTCAATCCTGTTCCATTGATCTGTTTGCCTGTTGCTATACCAATAACATGCAGTTTTTAACACAATTGCTCTGTAGTACTGCTTGAGGTCAGGGATATTGATTCCCCCAGAAGTCCTTTTATTGTTGAGAATAGTTTTAGCTATCCTGGGTTTTTTGTTGCTCCAGATGAATTTGAGAATTGCTCTTTCTAGATCTATGAAGAATTGATTTGGGATTTTGATGGGGATTGCATTGAATCTGTATATTGCTTTTGGCAAGATGGCCATTTTTACTATATTAATCCTGCCAATCCAGGAGCATGAAATATTTTTCCATCTTCTGAGGTCTTCTTAGATTTCTTTCTTCAAGGACTTGAAGTTCCTTTCATACAGATCTTTCACTTGTTTGGCTAGAGTCATGCCAAGATACTTTATATTGTTTGTGGCTATTGTGTTATTTCCCTAAGTTCTTTCTCAGCCTGCTTGTCCTTTAAGTACAAGAAGGCTACTGATTTGCTTGTGTTGATTTTGTAACCGGCCACTTTGCTGAAGTTGTTTATCAGCTGTAGGAGTTCTCTGGTGGAGTTTTTTGGGTCACTTACATATACTATCATATCATCTGCAAAAAGTGATAGTTTGACTTCTTCCTTTCCAATTTGTATCCCTTTGACTTCCTTATGTTGTCTAATTGCTCTTGCTAGAACTTCAAGTACTATATTGAAAAGATATGGAGAGAGAGGGCAGCCTTGTCTAGTCCCTGATTTTAGTGGGATTGTTTCAAGCTTCTCTCCATTTAGTTTGATGTTGGCTACTGGTTTGCTGTATATTGCTTTTATTAAGTTTAGGTGTGGGCCTTGAATTCCTGTACTTTTCAGGACTTTTAGCATGAAAGGATGCTGAATTTTGTCAAATGCTTTTTCAGCATCTAATGAGATGACCATGTGGTTTTTTTCTTTTAGTTTGTTTATGTAGTGGATTACATTGATGTATTTTCGTATATTGAACCATCCCTGTATCCCTGGGATGAAGCCTACTTGATCATGGTGAATGATCGTTTTGATGTGCTCTTGGATTCAGTTGGCAAGAATTTTATCTAGTATTTTTGCATCGATATTCATAATGGAAATTGGTCTGTAGTTCTGTTTCTTTGTTGGACCTTTGTGTGGTTTTGGTATCAGCATAATTGTGGCTTCTTAGAATGAGTTGGGCAGTGTTCCTTCTGTTTCTATTTTGTGGAACAGTATAAAGAGTATTGGTGTTGTGTCTTCTTTGAAGGTCTGATAGAATTCTGCACTAAAACCATCTGGTCCTGTACTTTCATTGGCTAGAAGACTTTCTATAACCCCTTGTATTTCTCTAGGGGTTATGGGACTGTTCAGCTGATCTAATTGATCCTCATTTAATTTTGGTATTTGGTATCTGTCTAGGAAATTGTCCATTTCCTCCAGATTCTCCAGTTGTGTTGGGTATAGGGTTTTGTAGTAGGATCTGATGATTTTTTCAATTTCTTCAGTTTCTGTTGTTATATCTCCCTTTTCATTTCTAATTTTGTTAATTTGGATACTGTCTTTGTGCCCCTTGGTTAGTCTGACTAACGGTTTATCTATCTTGTTGATTTTCTCAAAGAACCAGCTCCTGGTTTTGTTGATTCTTTGTATGGTTCTCTTTCTTTCTACTTGATTGATTTCAGCCCTTAGTTTGATGATTTCCTATCTTCTACTCATCCTGGGTGAATTAGCTTCTTTTTGTTCCCGGGTTTTCAGGTGTGCAGTTAAGCTGCTACTGTATGCTCTCTCCAGAAGTTCATTCCAAACATGTCTGGTAAAATTAAGGTCATAATGATTTTCAGTTCACTCTGGGAGAAGGTAAATCTTGTTCAGTTTTTGTTTGTTTTGTGGTTCTCTATTTGTTTTAGGGTTGGGTTTTTTAAAAATTTTCTTTGATACAGTGTTTCTCTGTATAGTACAGACAACCCTGGATTTTGTAGACCACACATATTGGGAACATGGAGATCTGCGTGCCTCTGCCTCTTGAGTGCTGGGATTAATGACCTGAGTCACTACCCAAGGTGTATCTTTGTAATGATAGTCCAGTGATTGGAGACCAACTGAGAATATATAAATTAGATTAGCTCACAAATATTAAGGACTTTATTCTTCTTTGTGTGCATGTCCTGTGCCTTGTAAAAATAAAGTAAACTTAAATATGAGCACCTCAATCTTGCCTCCCAGACACCAGAAAGATCTAACAGACAGAGCCATGTACACAGACAAAGCCCAAGGCTAACATCACTTGGGTCTCAGCCTGGCAGGCTTTTGCCTGCACCCAGGGCCTAGGCAGCTGGGCAGGCTGTCTGTATGCTAATCCTTTCAGTGGGTAGTTTGCCCTGCAGACTGAACAGCACTTGGAGGGGCGCTCCGCCACCTTGGCTCCCAGACACCAGAGAGATCTGACAGAGCCAGGTATGCAGACATAGCCAGAGGTTAACATCCCTTGGGTCTCAGCCTGGCAAGCTTTTGCCTGCACCCAGGACCTAGGCAGCTCGGCAGGCCCTCTGTGTGTCAACCCTGTCAGGGGTCGTTTGCCTGGCAGAGTGATCGCACTTAGAAAAGGTCCCGGAAGCATTCACCGTCTTCGGTCCCTGATGGAGCAGACAGACAGCACCACATTCACAGAGACAACTCAAGTATAGCATTGCTTGGGGCAAGGGCTCCAGTGGCACCCAAGTGTAGGGCAGCATATCAGCAATCTGTGCCAGGGGGAACCCAGTCATCCAGCAGCGCGGAAATAGCCTTACAGGCTCACATGAGGTTCAAACACCAGTCAGTGACAAGACTACCTAGCCCCAGAGATAACCAGGTGGCGAAAGGCAAACGTAGGAATGTTACTAACAGAAATCAAGGCAGTATGGTAGCATCTGAACCCAATTCTCCAACAACAGCAAGTCCTGGATACTCCCAAAACACCAGAAAAACAAGTTTGGGATTTAAAATCACTGGTCATGATGCTTTTAGAGGAACACAAAAAGGATATAAATGAATCTCTTAAAGAAATACAGGGGAACAGGAATAGGTTAGAAGCCCTTACAATGGAAACACAAAAATCACTTAAAGAAATTCAGGAGAATATGGGTCAACAGATAGAAGGCAATAAAGAGGAAATGAAAAAAATCAAAGAAATGTAGGAAAAATTGAGTCAACAGGCAGAAGTCATGGAAGAGGAAACACAAAAATCTCTTAAAGAATTGCAGGAAAACACAAACAAACAAGTGAAAGAACTGAGCACAATCATCCAGGATCTAAAAACAGAAGTAGAAACAACTAAGAAATCGCAAAGGGAGACAAATTTGGAGATAGAAAACCTTGGGAAGAAATCAGGGGCCATAGATGTAAATATCAACAACAGAATACAAGAGACAGAAGAAAGAATCTCAGATGCCGAAGATACCATAGAAACCATTGACTCAATAGTCAAATAAAATGCAAAATGCAAAAACTTGTAAACCAAAACATCCAGGAAATCCAGGACACAACGAGAAGCCCAAACCTAAGGATTATAGGTATAGATGAGAGTGAGGATTTACAACTTAAAAGGCCAGCAAATATCTTCAACAAAATTATTGAAGAAAACTTCCCTAACCTAAAGAGAGAGATGTCCACGAATATAAAGGAAGCCTACAGAACACCAAACAGACTAGACCAGAACAGAAATACCTCCTATCACATAATCAAAACCTCAAAGGTATTAAACAAAGAAAGAATATTAAAGGCAGTAAGAGAAAAAGGCCAAGTAACATATAAAGGAATACCTATCAGAATTACACCAGACTTCTCACCAGAGACCATGAAAGCTAGACGATCCTGGGCAGATCTCATGCAGACTCTAAGAGAACACAAATTTCAGCCAAGACTACTATACCCAGCAAAACTCTCGATCACCATAGATGGAGAAACCAAGATATTTCATGACAAAACCAAATTTACACAATATCTTTCCACAAACCCAGCACTAAAAAGGATAATTGGTGGAAAACTCCATCACAAGGAGGGAAACTACACCTGAGAAAAAGCAAGATAGTAATCTTCTCTCATCAAGCCCAAAAGAAGATAACCACTCAAATATAAAAATAACATCAAAAATGACAGGAAGTAATACTATTCCTTAATATCTCTTAACATCAATAGTCTCAATTCCCATATAAAAGGACATAGACTAACAGACTAGATACATCAACAGAACCCTATATTTTGCTGCATACAGGAAATACATCTCAGTGTCAAAGACAAACACTACATTAGAGTAAAAGCCTGGAAGACAATTATACAAGGAAATGGTCTCAGGAAACAAGCCAGAGTAGCTATTCTAATATGAGATAAAATTGACTTTCAACCTAAAGTCATCAAAAGAGAAATGGAAGGACACTTCTTGCTGGTCAAAGAAAAAAATCCACCAAGAAGAACTCTCAATTATGAACATCTATGCTCCAAATGCAAAGGCACCCTCATTTGTAAAAGAAACTTTACTAAAGCTCATTGCACCTAACACAATAATTGTGAGTGACTTCAACACTCCATTCTCCTCAATGGACCGATGAGGAGAACAGGGACACAGGGACACAGTGAAACTAATTGAAGCTTTGGACCAATTGGAATATGTGTGTGTGTGTGTGTGTGTGTGTGTGTGTGTGTATATATATATATATATATATATATATATATATATAACATTTCATCCTAAATCCAAAGAATATACCTTCTTCTTAGCACCTCATGGTACCTTCTACAAAATTGCCCATATAATTGGTCACAAAACAGACCTCAACAGATATAAGAAGATCAAACTAATCCCATGCCTCCTCTCAGACCACTATGGAGTAAGAGTGGTCTTCAATAGCAACAAAAACAACACAAAGCCCACATACACATGGAGGCTGAACAATATTCAATGATACTTTGGAAAAAGAAGAAATAAAGAAGGAAATCAAATACTTTATAGAATTTAATGAAAATGAAGGCACAACATACACAAATCTATTGGATACAATGAAAGCAGTGCTAAGAGGAAAACTCATAGCCCTGAGTACCTCAAAAAGAGGTACTGGAGAGAGCATACAATAGCAGCTTAATGGCATACCTGAAAGCCCTGGAACAAAAAGAAGATAATTCACAAAGGAGGAATAGAAGACAGGAAATCATCAAACTAAGGGCTGAAATCAATCAAGTGTAAACAAAGAGAACCATACAAAGAATCAACAAAACCAGGAGCTGGTTCTTTGAGAAAATCAACAAAATAGATAAACCCTTAGCCAAACTAACCAAAGGCACAGAGACAGTATCCAAATTAACAACATTAGAAATGAAAAGGGAGATATAACAACAGAAACTGAGGAAATTAAAAAAATTATCAGATCCTATTACAAAAGCCTATACCCAACACAACTGGAGAAACTGAAGGAAATGGACAATTTCCTAGACAGATACCAAATACCAAAATTAAAACAGGATCAAAGAGATCATCTAAACAGTCCCATAACCCCTAAAGAAATAGAAGGAGTCATAGAAAGTCTTCTAACAAAAAAAGCACAGGACCAAATGGTTTTAATGCAGAATTCTCTCAGACCTTCAAAGAAGACCTAACACCAATACTCTTCAAACTATTCCACAAAATAGAAACAGAAGGATCACTACTCAACTCATTCTATGAAGCCACAATTACACTGATACCAAAGCCACACAAAGATCCAACTAAGAAACAGAACTTCAAACCAATTTCCCTTGTGAATATTGATGCAAAAATACTCAATAAAATTCTTGCCAATCGAATCCAAGAACACATCAAAACGATCATTCACCATGATCAAGTAGGCTTCATCACAGGGATGCAGGGATGGTTCAATATACGAAAATCCATCAATGCAATCCACTACATAAACAAACTCAAAGAAAAAACCACATGGTCATTTCATTAGATTCTGAGAAAGCATTTAACAAATTTCAGCATCCTTTCATGCTAAAAGTCTTGGAAGGAACAGGAATTCAAGGACCATACCTAAACATAGTAAAAGCAATATACAGCAAACTGGTAGCCAACATCAAACTAAATGGAGAGAAACTTGAAGCAATCACACTAAAATCAGGGACTAGACAAGGCTGCCCCCTTTCTCTCTCTCAATCTCTCTCTCAATCTCTCTCTCTCTCTCTCTCTCTCTCTCTCTCTCTCTCTCTCCCTGTCTCACCCCCCCCCCGTGTGTGTGTGTGTGTGTGTGTGTGTGTGTGTGTGTGTCCCCAGGCCAAATATGTGCTTTAAATATATACATCAGTTCACTTAGTGTTGCTGTAACATAAGACCCAATGCTCAGTAGCTCATAGAGCACAGAGGCTTATTCAGCTCTGGGAGAGCCGAGCAGAGGAACAGTATCCAGTCTTTTGCTGCACTATGGAATTGTGGTGGAGAAACAGAAAAGTAACTGCCTATAGGCAAGGGAAGGCTGCCCCCTCTTACCATATCTTTTCAATATAGTACTTGAAGTTCTAGCGAGAGCAATTAGACAACATAAGGAGATCAAAGGGATACAAATTAGAAAAGGAAGAAGTCAAACAATCAGTATTTGCAGATGATATGATAGTATAAGTAAACGACCCAAAAATCTCCACCAGTGAACTCCTACAGCTGATAAACAACTTCAGCAAAGTGGCTGGATATAAAATCAACTCAAGCAAATCAGTGGCCTTCCTATACGCAAAGGATAAGCAGGCCGAGAAAGAAATTAGGGAAATGACACCCTTCACAATAGCCACAAACAATATAAAGTATCTTGATGTGACTCTAACCAAACAAGTGAAAGATCTGTATGGCAAGAACTTCAGGTCTCTGAAGAAGGAAATTGATGAATACCTCAGAAAATGGAAAAATCTTCTATGCTTGTGGATTGGCAGGATTAATATCGTTAAAATGGCCATCTTGCCAAAGGCAATACACAGATTCAATGCAATCCCCTTCAAAACCCCAACTCAGTTCTTCATAGAGGTAGAAAGAGCAATCCTCAAATTCATCTGGAATAACAAAAAACCCAGGATAGCTAAAACTATTCCCAACAGTAAAAGAACATGGGAAAATCAGTATTCCACACCTCAAGCAATACTACAGAGCAATAGTGTAAAAAACTGCATGGTATTGGCACAGTGACGGGCAGGTGGATCAATGGAATAGGACTGAAGACCCAGAAATGAACCCACACACCTATGGTCAGTTGATCTTCGACAAAGGAGCTGAAAACAGTGGAGAAAAGATAGCCTTTTCAACAAATGGTGCTGGTTTAATTGGAGGTCAGCATGCAGAACAAAGCGAATTGACCCATTCTTATCTCCTTGTACTAAGCTCAACTCCAAGTAGATCAAGGACCTCCACATAAAACCAGACACATTGAAACTAATAGAAAAGAAACTGGGGAAGACCCTTGAGGATATGGGCACAGGGGCAAAGTTCCTGAACAGAACACCAATAGCTTATGCTCTAAGATCAAGAATTAACAAATGGGACATCATAAAATTACAAAGTTTCTGTAAGGCAAAGGACACTGTCAATCAGAAAAAACAGCAACCAACAAATTGGGAAAAGATCTTCACCAACCCTACATCTGACAGAGGGCTAATATCAAATGGATACAAAGAACTCAATAAGTTAGACTCCAGAAAACCAAATAACCCTATCAAAAATGGGGTACAGAGCTAAACAAAGACTTTTCACCTGAAGAAATTCAGATGGCTGAGAAGCACCTTAAGAAATGTTCAACATTAGTCATTAGGAAATTGCAAATCAAAACAACCCTGAGATTTTACCTCACACCAGTCAGAATGGCTAAGATAAAAAACTCAAGAGACAGCAGGTATTGGCGAGTATGTGGAGAAAGAGGAACACTCCTCCACTGCTGGTGGGATTGCAAGCTGGTACAACCACTCTGGAAATCAGTCTGGTGGTTCTCAGAAAACTGGGTACTACACTTCCGGAGGACCCTGCTATACCACTCCTGGGCATATACTCAGAGGATTCTCCTGCATGCAATAATGACACATGTTCCACTATGTTCATAGCAGCCTTATTTATAATAGCCAGAAGCTGGAAAGAACCCAGATGTCCCTCAGTGGAAGAATGGATACAGAAAATGTGGTGTATTTACACAATGGAGTACTATTCAGCCATTAGAAACAATGAATGCATGAAATTCTTAAACAAATGGATGGTGCTGGAGAACATCATACTAAGTGAGGTAACCCAATCTCAAAAGAGCACTCATGGTATGCACTCACTGATAAGCATATATTAGCCTAGGAGCTTGGGATACCCAAGACACAATCTACATATCAAATGAGGTCCAAGAAAAAGGAAGGAGTGGCCCCTGGTTCTGGAAATGCTCAGTGCAGCAGTGTAGGGGATTACCAGAACAGGGAAGTGGGAGGGTTTGGATGGGGGAACAGGGGGTGGGAAGAGGGCTAATGGGACTTTTGGGGAGGGGGATTCCAGGAAAGAGGAAATAATTTGAAATGTAAATAATATATCTAATAAAAAACATAAACATAATAAATAAATAAATAAATAAATAAATAAATATGACCTCATGAAACTGAAAAAGCTTAATGAAGGCAAAGAACATCATGAAAAGGACAAAACACCAGTCTACAAAATGGGAGACGGTATTCACCAACCCCACGTTCCACACAGGACTAAAATCCAAAATGTGTAAAGACCTTAAGAAAATAGACATCGTAAAACCAAATGAACCAATTTTTTCTCACCTTTTTCTTTATTTTCTATATTCTTTGTTTACATTCCAAAGGCTTTCCCCTTTCCCAGTCCCCCCATGTTCCATAAGTCCTCTCCCCCCTAACTATCCCCCTCCCCCATTTCTCTGTTCTGATACTCTCCTACAAATCTGTGTCCAGTCTTTTCAGGACCAGGGTCCTTTCCTTCCTTCTTCTTGGGAATCTTTGGATTTGCTAATTGTGTCTTGAGTATTCAGAGCTTTTGGGCTCATTAATATCCACTTATCAGTGATTGCATTTCATGTGTATTCTTTTGTGATTGGGTTAACTCACTTAGGATGATATTTTCCAGATCCAACCATTTTCCTACAAATTGCATGAATTCATTGCTTTTAATTGCTGAGTAGTATTCCATTGTATAAATATACCACATTTTCTGTATCCATTCCTCCTTTGAGGGACATCTGGGCTCCTTCCAACTTCTGGCTATTATAAATAAGGCTGCTATGAACATAGTGGAGCATGTGTCTTTATTGCATGCAGGGGAATCCTCTGGGTATATACCTAGGAGTGGTATCACAGGGTCCTCGGAAGTGTCATGCCCAATTTTCTGAGGAACTGCCAGACTGATTTCCAGAGCGGTTGTACCATCTTGTAATCCTACCAACAGTGTAGGAGTGTTCCTTTTTCTCCACATCCTCGCCAGCACCTGTTGTCCCTTGAGTTTTTAAACTTAGCCATTCTGACTGGTATGAGGTGGAATCTCAGGGTTGTTTTGATTTGCATTTCCCTGATGACTAATGATGTTGAACATCTTTTTTTTTTTTTTTGGTTTTTCGAGACAGGGTTTCTCTGTGTAGTCCTGGCTGTCTGGAGCTCACTCTGAAGACCAGGCTGGCCTCGAACTCAGAAATCCGCCTGCCTCTGCCTCCCAAGTGCTGGGATTAAAGGCGTGCGCCACCAACGCCTGACTTGAACATCTTTTAAGATACTTCTCAGCCATCCGAATTTCTTCTGGTGAAAAGTCTTTGTTTAGCTCTGTACCCCATTTTTTGATATGGTTATTTGGTTCTTTGGGGTCTAACTTCTTGAGCTCTTTGTATATATTGGACATAAAAACAAACAAACAAACAAACAAACAAACAAATAGGACCTCATGAAACTGAAAAGCTTTAGGAAGGCAAAGATCATCATCAAAAGGACAAAACAGCAGTCTACAAAAGGGGAAAAGGTATTCACCAACCCCACATTCCACACAGAACCAAAATCCAAAATATGTAAAGAACTTAAGAAAATAGACATCATAAAACCAAATGAACCAATTTTTAAAATAGGGAACAGATCTAAATGAGAATTTTAAGCAAAAGGATCTCTAATGGTTGAGAAGTACTTTAAGAAATGTTTAATGTCCTTAGCTGTCACAGAAATGCAAATCAAAATAACCCTGAGGTTTTGTCCTATACCATCAGAATGATAAAGATCAAAAGCTCAAGCAAAATCTCATACTGGTGAAGTTTTGGAGTAAAAGGAAGAAACCTCCATTGGTAACCACCTAGATTTGTCTCAACCAAAGAATGGATAAGAAAAAAATAGCATATTTAAACAGTGGAGTATAACTCTGGGATTAAAACAATGGCATCATGATATTTGCAGGCAAATAGTTGGAACTAGGAAAGATCCTCCTGAGTGAGATAACCCAGACCCAGAATGGCAAACATGGTATGTTCTCACTTTGTCCTTCCCATCATCACTGGGATGACTATTATTCCTAAGAAGACCTACGGTGGGAATCTGAGGGATGACTTCAGATCTGGGCCTGCTGTCTGGATCCGTACTGCTTAGCCAGAGAGAAGGTATCTGTGGTGTAGGAGAGAGGGGAAAAGCCAGGCAGTCTGTGTATAAGTGAGTTTCATAATAGCAGTCACCTCCATTGCCCAAACATTTTGACTTAGTTTGCATGCTGTCACCTAAAATGGTGTTTCGGCAGAGGAATTGTCTTTTTATAAGGGTAGCCTTTGGGCATTCCTGTGACATAGTCTGTCAGGTGGATAACTGGGTAGGAGAGCCCAGGACACTGTGGGAGCGTCCACTGACAGAGCTAATGGTCATGGCGGTGTGAGGAGAACAGCTGAGGATGAACCTACCAGGCAAGTCAGCAAGCCCCAGTTCTTCATGCTTCCTGCTGCAATTCCTCAGTACTGAAGGTGGGCCAGGAAGGATGGAGGCCCGAGGGGCAGGCCTCATAGACACATGCCTCCATGTCAGAATTCTGGGAACCGTTGGGCTTCAGTGGCTTTACCCTTCCTCCAGTCCTAACTGAAATAGAAGTTTGCAGTGGGATAGCCAACCGGAAGTGCAGCAGGAGGGGTCAAGCCCATCTGCGGCAGGACCTATGTTGGAGTGGTCACCATCTCTGCCTCCTCCATTTTTGTCTCCTCTTCAAGTATGGCTGTAACCTCAGATAACTTGGTTTCACCAGAAGGCAGAGGCATTGGGAGAGGCATTCTCTGATCATGCCTTATTGCCAGTGACCCAGGAGGTTAGTTCCAGGCCATCAACCAAACAACCTTCTTATTCACAGTTCTCTATCCTGAAGGGCCAATTCAGTCAGTGCCAGCCTGCTGACCTCACTAAGCCCTGATGCTATCTGGCCACATACAGAGAGGGAAAATGACACCAACAGGGAGCCACAGATCCAGGAATGGCTCACACGGAGTCTACAGAGACTGGTCCATGCCGTGATACAAGTAAAGGCCAAGATCATTGATCTGCAGAGCACCACACTACTGAGCTCCAGTGAGCAGCCACACCATAGTAGGAGGAGCCAGGAGGCACCAAGGCAGAGATATTGCTCTGCTTTCTCCTGGGTGAGTAGCAGGATCCCTTCCAGGACCTGCATGCTGCCCTGGAGAGGATAGTTCATCTGCTGCTTATTCTCTACTTTAAGGGCATCTTGGGCTCAACACTTTGGCAAGAGAGCAGACAAGTCTTTGACCTGTGTGACCTCTCTGGTCTCCCTTTCTATTTGTAGCTTATGGTGAATTAGCAAGTATCCAGTTAAAGCCACTGCTCTGTCTCTATGGCATGGGTGACACCTTCTTATTCATCCTATACAGAGGAGGAACTGATGCCTATATGTAAATTCTTCTATTCAGAGGATCTCTGGGAACAATAAAACCTTGCCTTCCTTCCTGTGGTTGCCCTGCTATAGGGTCCTCTGGAGGCCACCAGGACCTGGGAGGATCTGCTATGGCTTTGCATCAAAAGGCTGCAACCAGCAAGACTGGAATTAATGGCAGGAGCTGAACTCCTACATTTTGATGTCCCACTACTCCACTTTAGGACTCTGGGGATCTTTTTATTTTGGTGCTGTGTCAGGTTCCTTTTGACTTTCAGTCTCCTAACTCACCTAGATTTGCTCTCAATTGTGCAAAATGCCCCTTCAAGTTCCTAAAATATTGTGGTTCAGGAAAAATAATGAGGAAGTTGTCATGTACCCTGGGAAAAACTCAGTGATTGTGGCTGAGTTCCAATTATTCTCTGCATGTCTTAGAGATGCTTCATGAATGAAAACATGGACTTGGGTTATTAAAGGAACAAATCACAATGAGCTCAATTCAGGAATTTCTGCTTTATGTGGCATTGTATTTTTTTCAAAAATCATTGTATAAATGAGATTACAGAGGTAGAATGAGTGGTTAATATTTTATGTTCACAAGTACACAAAAATGGGAAAGTAAAACAGTTTTGTGATATGAACTAGGTAACTCCAACATCAAACTCCTCTTTGAATAGCTGTAAAGACTCAACTGCTGATGGTTCAAGCTTAGTGTCCTGGTAGAAACATCCTGTGGAAAAAAATCCTTAGTCTAAGAGCAAGGTCTTGCTGACTCTCTTTCCTTTGCTTTGCATTTCTTTTCTATTTTCTTTTCTGTATTTTCTTTATATTTTAATTTTTTGCATACCACCTTGGTCTGAAACTCATTTTTACATGGAGCTAATTTGTATCTATTAGATTCCTCATCCTTTTGATGGAATCAATCACACTATTGGTTCATGTTAAGGTACAGGATGATGGTGAGACTGTAAGGTTATATTTAGTAGGTCATTATCTTGCCACTGGCTATAGGAGAATGTGTGAAATCTGGTGACTTAATTTTAAGGTTCGTGTAATCCACTGCAGTTAACATTGACATCCATGCAGGGACATTAAGATGCATAAAGAAGTAAGACAGAAAAATATGCATCTGTTTTAGCCAAGTAAAAGTTAATAACTATGAAGTAAGCCATTCAATCAGAAACAAGCATCCAGTTTGAATAGACTTTTCTGTAAGTTTCTTTTTATAACTATTTTAAGGGGTATTTGTAATGGAGCCTGGAGACCAGCATGGGCCCTTTTATGTCAAAGGGTGTCTTTGGGGATTTTTTTGTAATCTGGCCATAGGAAAGGAAAATGTGTTGTTTGTTTTTATTTGGTTGTTTTTTGTTTGTTTGTTTGTTTTGGGAGGGGGTGATTTAGAAGAGGGGAATTATTAATTTCATTTGTTTCTCACAGTCCTGTTCTTTGTGGAAGATGAGCAGACACTGAGATTGTTAGAGATATCAGACAAAAACTCCTTGTACTGCCTTTGGCCTAATCCTTGAAAAATTCTAAAAGCCATTTTCAAGTGTCACTGTGTGTGGTTCCCAAAGGAGAGTTAGGGCAGTCATGTTGTATACATTGTCACACTGGTCATACAACGAAGTTACAGACCTGTCACATACAGCACAAAATATCTATTTGGATGTTTTAATGAGCCATTATGAAATCAAGAATGAAAGTTTTTTCATACAGGTCAACAGATTTCTTTTTGAAATGTCTACACGTACCTTGGATGTGAATGCAGACAGAATGCATTGTTCAAAAATGCTCATAGGGATTCACCCAAATGGGCCTGCTAATGTTTTTTTCCTTTTAAAGATTTGTTTATTTGTTTTATGTATATGAGTTCATTGAACAGTCTTTAGACACTCCAGAAAAGGGCATGACATCCCAGTACAGATAGTTGTGAGCCAACATATGGTTGCTGCGAATTGAACTCAGGTCCCCTGGAAGAGTAGTCAATACTCTTAAGCCTCGAGCCATCTCTCTAGCCCCCTGCCAATAGTTCTTAACATCATTCCTATATAGCAAGGACTCCTAAGGTTCCATTGGGTCTGCTGGATAATATGGTTCAATTGGTAGAGAAGCTTAAATAGCAGCCTGGCCTAGTTGAAGAGCCTTTTCTAGTTCGAACCTTGACCCTCCCCCAAAACTAGCAGCTTTTTTGTGTCCCTTGGTATATTGGCCCAAGTCACACACACACTGAGAAACAAAGTGTGAAATGTGTTGTTTCCATAATACAAATAGGTTTATTAAACATTGTGCTTTTTCTTATTGGTGAGAGGGTCCAAATACAATAACCTACTTGTTTTCCGTTTTTGTATTTTCCATTAATTTGTTACATCGCAATATCAGCTCCCCTTCCCCCTCAGTCCCCTCTCTTACAGTTCCTTCACAATCCTCCTGCTCCTTTTTCTCTGAGAAGAATCAGCAACTCCACCCCATCCTACACTAGATTTCAACCAACCCTGGCACATCAAGTATTTCAGTTTATAAAACACGTATGATATATATTTTTTATTTTAGTGAGAATATCTGTGATCAAAACTTTCAACCAGTGTGTGGCATACATGCAGTCTGCACTCTTAGGAAGCTGAGAGACATAGGTCTGGAGTTGCTGCCAAGTTGTCTTACATAGTAAGATCATGTCTAAAAGAAACTAACCAATATGATGTATAATCATCCCATCTGTTTGTTAAAAAAAAAGAACCCAAGAATACACAAAATAGTGAACATCTGAGTCCTCTCTGAGAAGACTCAATTAGCATTGGTGGTTGGATTTCATGTCTCCCAGTAGGGTCAGTCCTCCCTAAACACTTTTGTGGGGGAGGTAAACAGCAGGATTCCCTTGATTATGTTACTCTCTTGTGGTTCTGCTTTATAGAATGGAGAGATGATTAAGTGTTATGATGGAGAGGGCATTCTGGATGTAAAAATGCTAGACAAGGGAAGGAGAGAAAAAGTTGGACATGAGAGCTCTTTTGAAATATCCTTTATTATACTGCTAGAACTGTCAAATGATCACCAAGAACTGATTGTGTGCTGAGGTGCAAAAACTAGGCTAGAATCTCTGACTTTCCTTGGCAGCCTCTCAGTAGACTTTTGCAATATGGAAAAAGTTCATAGATATTTCACATCAACTGAAGAACAATGTCACAAAACCCATTGATTTTAGCCTATATTTCATTGTCTGGCATACTACCCAGGGCCTTATTGGAATGTTCTTAGGAAACAAACTTTTCTTTCAAATTTTCTATTCCCTTCCTGGTAACCCCTGTGCAGGCCCTGAACTCCTCCCTCTCTGCCTCTCTCTAAAGTTTGTTTCACACGTTTTCAGCTTTATTAATATTTGCCTTTATTAAGTATTGATGTTTTGTCAACCCCACAGTCTTCATTTTTTCAACAAACTATCATAAAATCATCCTTTGATAAGTTTAAAATATAGGTAGAGAAGACCTAGAGATATCCCATTCTCCTACTCCCTGTTAGAGAAGGGGGGATCCATTCGGATAGAATACAATCAAAACATATGTGTTTTCTCCTGAGTTCGTTTCTTTCTGTTTTCCTTCCGAGACAATCAGAGCAGGAAGAATGGGACAGCAGGTGTGGAGACAGAGGCATGGCCAGCAACAGAACACTGTCTCCTTAGGGTTCTAGTATTCACTAAGTTGTAATATCAAGAAATAAAACCCATCTTGAATTCAGATTCTTGAAAACATTAAAGACATCAAACCATGTGTATCGTATTGATTGGAGTTGTGGTCAAAGCATAGTTTATATAAAAATCAAAATGACATATATTATATTATATTATATTATATTATATTATATTATATTATATTATTATATTTAAACATTTCACACAAATGTATCCAACAGTACAAAATGGCTTCTTATTCCATTATGGTAACTGTCCTACTGGAAATCACTTTTTGAAAGACTTTTAGATTGGTTCTCAGTGACGAGATCTTCTTGCTTCAATTGGTCAGACACCCCGTCATCCTGTTCAGTAGAAAATTTTGTTTTTAATGGATTGTTTTACACACACACACACACACACACACACACACACACACACACACACCTTCTGGACACAGATGGGCCACGGGGAATGCAGGAGTGTTGCATCTCCTTCTTGGCTCTAGGGACAGGCACTGCGTCCTATTTGCCCTATTTGCTCTTAGACTCTAACTGGCTCTGTTGCCCTGGCCTGTGCTTATTTCCTCTTACACAAATGGTTTCCATCGTGACACAACCTGATCCTAAAATAAAGCGGCAACATCTGCACAGCTGAGCTTGACCATACAAGAGCATATCTTTAAGGAGGAGGGTCTAAAACACCGCCATATAATTCCAGCTTGACCCATTGTAGTCTCCTCTCTAAACCCGACCTGGTTCCTTCACAGAAGATCTTCATAGCACCAGAGAAAGAAAGTCATCCATGCTCACTATCCAGTAACATATCATATCCACAGATTACAGTGCACATGATAGGAAAATGCACCCGTATCAGTCAGTCAGAGGCAAGTGACATCACCTGCATTGCTTTTCTGAATGCAGCACTCTATACAATTATGAGGGGGATTCTTTCCTAAGACACAGCCATGCACATGATATAATCAACAAAAATTTCAGGAAGAGATGTACTATTGCATTCCATGTTGTGAGGCCAATGCAATAAAGCAGAAATTGTCTGAAAGGTTCCCTGTGCAGCAAGAGGAAAGAACTCTGCATTTTAATTTTACATAGCAGTATTGACTGTGTTTTATTTATTAAAAGACACATAGATTCCAAAATGATAATAATGATATGTCAAAATGTATAGAAAGCCACAACTTCTTTCTATGTTCTGAGTAACTTAAGCTTGGTGCAATTATATGAGACTGAACCAGAGAGGCTGCATCTGAGAGAGACAGAAGATTTAAAAACCTCTGGTCAGATCGCTAAACTAAAACAGGAAATGTCAGGTTCAGTGAGACCAGGGCTCAAAAGAGTAAGGGAAAACGTATCAGAGGAGGATACCATATGATATTTTCTGGCCTTTCAATATACCCACAAATGCACATGTCTGCACAGACACATGTATACCAGGTATACACCATAAAAATTATAAATGAGGTGAAAGAAATCAGGAAGACACACTGGATGAAAAATTAAATGTAAATTAAGAACACCAGCTCTTTCAACTAATATCAACGACTCTTCTGTCTTCTCTATGGGCACTAATATTACACAGGGTAGCATGTACTGCTTGAGCAGAATAGGTTTAGGTGTTTAGAGACATTTTTCTCTTGAGGCCTTCAAATTATCACCCACTGCATCAAGCCTGTCAGAAGCCCTTCAAATACCTGTGGTCATCCAGTCAGCTCCAGGCTGCAATTAGCAATACCACTCACAGAAAACAAGGCTGACAGGCCATTATCCAGGATTCAGTCAGCGTGACTAAGATTTGGTCAAGGCAAAGAGACCAAGTGGATAAAGATGACAATGAGGAAAACTCTTGGCATCTACACAGGACTCTCCTCACGGCAAGATGCTTCAAGCCTTTAATCTCACAGGACCACTGAAAAGCACATGAGCCACAGGCTACTGAGTTTGCACACCAAAGCTCTCTGCTACTCCCTAAGTGTCTCCCAACAAAGCACCCATGCTAACACAGTGGCATGTATGTGTGTGATATGTGATTGGCCTGTCTCCCTCAATGAACTGCACGTTCTAGGAGAGCAGGACAGTTTGCTTGTCAATCATCTAGTTTCTCAGAAAAAGACTAACTCCAGAGATATCCTTGTGAATGATGACAGAAATGAACAATGGATGGGATGTAAGTGGGAATATAGATAACTCGGTAGACAATTACATGTTTGCCTGTTTTGTTGAAGTGTGTGTGAGTCAGTCATATGGGCAGCCTTCCCAAGGTATATTAGTATACCTGATTCTTGGTCTAGAGGCCACTGATCTTCCCACAGGCCTCCTCATAGTGCCTCTTCTCATAGGATGCTTCAATCTCAACCTGCTCCTCCCACAGTTTTCTCTTCTCTTGTTTCAGCATGGTCACTTTCTCCTTGAGCTGAGTCAGTTCTTTCAACAGATGTCTGTGGAGAATGCAGAAACACCAGCAAGAAATGGTAAGCCCAGCCATCTTCCATCTACCACCCCCATCTCCATGTACCACTATACTTGAAAGGTCCTAGGTAGACAGACAGTTGCAGTCTAGATCCCACAAAGGCTTGCCAATATCACTCAAAGGCAGGCCAAACCAATATAACATCCAAATTCCAGAAATACTAAGAGTACTTCTGAAAATGTTGACACCAAAATGGAACTCTGTACCTCCCAAAGCAGGAAGTGGCTCCCACCTATGCTTATCTGTCCTTACTTTTAGGAAAACAACATCTGATAGAGGGCATAAACACTTTGGGGAGGACAGAAAACCAAATGGGAATACAATCCATCTCTGTGTCCTATGCAATCCAGCTCTGTACAGCCCTTTTAAGAACCCCAGAGGCCCAGGGCTGAATGACAACTCATTGGGGAAACCTTTTTCCTCTGTAGAGTAGCAATTCTCAATCTGTGGATTTTGACCACTTGGAGTTGAAGGATACTAGCAGGGGTCACATAAGATTCTGGGAAAACACAAATTCATTTACATTAAATTTACATTATAATATATAACAGTAGTAAAATTTCAGATATAAAGTATCAACAAGAGTAAGTTTCTGTTTCAGGGGCAATAAAACACTAGGAATTGTATTAAGGAGTCAGGGCATTAAGAAGCTTAAAAACAAGATGTTCAACATCATTAGTCATCAGGGAAATGCAAATAAAACCAACCCTGAGATTCCACCTCACACCAGCCAGAATGGCTAAGATTAAAAACTCAAGAGACAACAGGTGCTGGCAAGGATGTGGAGAAAAAGGAACACTCCTACATTGTGGGTAGGACTGCAAGATGGTACAACTGCTCTGGAATTCAGTCTGGCGGTTCCTCAGAAAATTGGTCATGACACTTCCAGAGGACCCTGTCATACCACTCCTGGGCATATACCCAGAGGATTCCCCTGCATACAATAAAGACACATGCTCCACTATGTTCATAGCAGCCTTATTTATAATAGCCAGAAGTTGGGAGGAGCCCAGATGTCCCTAAAAGGAGGAATGGATACAGAAAATGTGGTATATTTATACAATGGAATACTACTCAGCAATTAAAAATAATGAATTCATGCAAACTTAGGCAAATGGTTGGATCTGGAAAATATCATCCTAAGTGAGTTAACCCAATCACAAAGGAATATACATGAAATGCAATCACTGATAAGTGGATATTAATGAGCCCAGAAGCTCTGAATACTCAAGGCATAATTAGCAAATGAAAAGATTCCCAAGAAGAAGGGAGGAGAGGACCCTGGTCCTGAAAAGACTGGATCCAGTTTCTTTTTAGGAGAGTACCAGAACAGAAAAAAGGCGGGGAGGGGTGGGGTTGATGGGGGAATAGGCTGAAGAGGGGTTTGGGGGAGTGCAGGAAGAGGACTTATGGGACATAGGGTGAAGGCTAAACTGGGAAAGGGGAAAGCCTTCGGGATGTAAACAAAGGATATAAAAAATAAAAAATAGCTGGGCAGTGGTGACACAAGCCTTTAATCCCTGCACTTGGGAGGCAGAGGCAGGCGGATTTCTGAGTTCGAGGCCAGCCTGGTCTACAGAGTGAGTTCCAGGACAGCCGGAACTACACAGAGAAACCCTGTCTCAAAACAAACAAACAAAAAATAAATAAATAAATAAAAAATAAATGATCTAGAGTCTTTTGGGGTTGGGAAGAAAATGGTGGGGGGGAATCACTGTCCCTTCCTTTTTTTCAAAACTGGGACCAAGCCTAGTTTCTAAAAGACATACAGGCTAGAATCAGAGTCCTCACTTTGGTTTAAAAATAAAGAAAGGCAGAAGCAGTTCCTCCCATGCTCCTTGGGTCTCAGCAAAATCATGCACTCACTTGTAGGATTTGATATCCTCTGCCAGCTCATTGCACTTGACGACGGCCTCACTGAACATCATGGTCAATTTCTGCAGGACCAATATCACTTGTTCATGCTCTATCTTGAGGATCTTGTGCTCACTTATCCTATGATTTGGTTTAGGCCACAAAACAAAACACAAAGAACACAGGTCTCAAGGATCATATAGCTTCATGTTGAGTCCTGAACTACCCCAGCTCAATGGAAACCACATCCTGGCAGCTCTCCTTTGGGTTCTCCTAGTGCTTATTAAAATAACTCTCCTGGTCCTAGGATAGCTGAGGCAAAGAATCCAGAGAGAGAGAGAGAGAGAGAGAGAGAGAGAGAGAGAGAGAGAGAGAGAGAGAGAGAGAGAAAGCTTAGGCTGAATGAGAACCCACAGTCAGCCTGAAGGAATAAATTTCGTTTGAAAGAAGGTCCCAATAGTTTGTCACTGATCCATATTCCTGACCCCTGAGATATTTCTTCTGTCTTCAGAAGAAGGATCCTGGTTTGCTACAGATACACAGATGCCCAAATCTAGTTTCACAGAGAAAACCCAATACCAGGATTCCTGGATTATTTCCCCCAAAGAATTGTTATATGCTTCCAAGGTGAGCACAGAGGCCCAGACTATAGATAGTCTAAGTGGGGCTTCCTATCCTCAGGACATATATCACCTGGAATGCCAAACAAATCACTTACTATCAAAAATTTGTCTCTCTCACACCTACAAATAGGACTCCTAAAAAATGAAGGGAGGAGGCATTGTCCCAGAGTATGAAGAAAACAAGAAACAAAGTGGAAATTTGTTGTTCCTTTGGCAAATTCATTGTGTCATGTGATATTTTTAAAAAGTGACTTATGAAAGGATGTTTTTGCTGAAACAGATATGTAGGAGGAAGTTTTTTTGAGAATAGACACTTGGTATTTTTATGGAAGCAAGGTTGATAAACGGCATGTGATGTTTTCTTAAAACACCCATGTTGTTTGCAAAGCGTATAAATATAGCCCAGCAGAGAGCTGTGTGGTATTGGTTCACCTTGCCCCATTTTAATGATCATCATTTGCTATGACTCCATAGAGAGAAATGCTACCAAAGAACTTCTGGTAATGTTCTGGTTTCTTGCCATTTCCATGGACTCAGGTTTATTATCAGAGCCCCACAGTTTCTGCTGGATTGAACTGCCTTTGCAGATTCATGGATGGTGTTTGCAAGTGGTGGACTGCTGATGATTGGTATGAACTGAACTGCTGTTATCCTGACAACACAGACGGTATTCATTCAAAAGAAACGTTTCTGTACAGGACAACATCTTCTTTTGTCCAATTAACCTTTCATTTCCACTACCTCTGGTGAGTGGTAAGATAGAAGGGAGGTTAAAGCATTTAAGTGCACATACTAAAAGTAGGCTTTGAAAAACAGAAACCTACAAAGAAAAAGCACTCATGAGTTCCAGCCACACAAGGACCAAGTGGGAACAAGTCTATGCTGCTGCTGCCAGGAGAAATCAGCTTGAAAAATCTGCTTTCAAGTATAAAGACTCACCATAAACTGGTAGCACCTAGAATCACCCACAAGTCAACACCTCCCACGAACTCTTGAAATGCATGTTGAGTAACCACATACTACTTCCTCTCTCCTCAGACTGTACTCCAGGTCACAGGAAGGAAGATGAACAACCCTTCCCTACATGTCACTCTAGACAAGGTTTCAAATTCCTCTCTCAGAGGAACTCAGGAAAATTGGTTTCGACGTGAGAACACCCTTGCAGTAAAACCCCCTTTAACTTGATAAATAGTGGAGATGACACTATGGGGTCAAGACAGAAAACAGAAACAGCCATAATGACAACCTGTAGTTCAAGTCATAGTTGATATAATGGGCCAGGATTAAATGTAGTTCGTCCCTCTCATAAGTCATTATCTGTAGCTGAAGGGTCAGATTATCCAACTTGTTCATTTGCTGATCCTGCTCAGTGAAGATGAAGGGTGTAGATGGAGTCTCCCCTGTAGTCCCTGTTGTAGAAAAACAAAAATGAACTTCTGTGATGAATGGCAAAAGTCAGGATATACCATGCTAATATTCAAGAAGAAGCCTGATGAAGAGAGAATGCATAGTACCCAAGGAAGCCTTGAAAGAGAATGAAAACTTGCCTGAAATGAGGTTTCATAAAATATGTTCCTGTCCCCAACCTGTCTTTAGTGGCATATAACCTAAAGGGGATCCAGTGGGGGTAAAGTGCAGTGCTGGCACTGACACCTCATTAGTCCTTTGTGAATCATTCCCACTCAGAGTGGAAGCAGAGGGTCGCCAATACATGACCTGCTAGGCTGATACTCCCATGCTTCTCAGACACGCCCTCACTCCTAAGCCCCATTCTTGGGAGGCCCATCTCAAGCACATTCTCTCCTGTAACCTCTCTATCCCTCACCCAGAACTCACTGTGCCATTTCTCTCCTGAACTTTTACACTGAGGCAGAAACCCACCTTTTTTCTGCCTGTCTCTGGAATCTTTAGTCTTTCCATTTCCTTTTCCAAGCAGCCTCCTCAGTCTTGACAACATACTTATGTGTTACCCAAGGACGCAATGAACAATTCCCTCTAAAGCAGTTGGTATCACCAAGACACTGCTGACATCATAGGTGAAATCAGGGCTCTCCAGGGAACAGTAGAATGTCCACAGAGGGAAATGCTGACGTCATATGGGACAGCCCTCCCCTCCCTGCTAACTACCTCACCACAAAGTAACCTGAAGCTTAGCTGACTTTCTAAGGCTCTCCTGGGTACAGTGGAAGCTCTTCAGCACCTCCTGTTTCCAATAGCAGAAATCTAGCTCTGTTCTTTATTAGAAATATATTTCCTGTGGGGAATTGAAGGTTTACTTTACAAACACTGCCCAGGAATGGTTCTTCCCATCCTTAGATCCATATTCAGTAATATGAGAAATAAGGGATGCTGAAAAATTAGGTCAGGGTGATAGAGAGGAGGGAGAGAAGTCAGGGAGGAGGTTGAAGAGGAGGAGAATGAATGAGTCTTCTGAAATAATCATCTGGGGAAGATACTAGGACTATTACAATTTATGGGGGTGCATTTAGAAGAAAGAGAAATCACATCTGCAGTTGTAAGAATTTCCCTGAGAGCCTTACCAGAGCTCACTCAAGCCAGGAAGAGGTTAGTGAATAACAGTGATAAGCTGTTCACAGGTCTGGTTGGAGTCCTCTGAGTCCTGGATTAACCCAGGGAAGCCTTCTGATATTGAAAGCAAATTATCCTAGAAAGACTGTTATGACACAAGCATGAAATCAGACTAAAACAAAACAAAAGAAAAGAAAAAATATGCCCCAAGCAAAAAAAAAAAAATCCCAGTAGCAGATGGGTTTAATGCAGAATTCTCTCAGACCTTCAAAGAAGACCTAATACCAATTCTCTTATAATGTTTCACAAAATAAAACAAAAAGAACACTACTCAATTTGTTTTATGAAGCCACAGTTACACTGAAAGTAAAATCATTCTATTTCCCAACAAAGAGAACATCACAACAATTTTACTTATGGATATTGGTTCAAAATTACACAACACACTTCTTCCAAATCAAATCCAAGAACAACCTTTCACATGATTCATCATTCTCAATTTGACTTCATCCCAGTGTGCAGGGATGGTTGAATATACAGAAATCCATCAACAAAAACCACTATTTAAACAATCCAAAGACAATCACTAAAAGGTCATTTCTTTAGTTGCTGAGAAAGGAGTTGACAAAATTCAAGATTTATTCATAAGGAAAGTCTTGGAGACATCAGGAAATCAAGGCCCATACCTAAGCATAGTAATAGTAATTCCCAACAACAGTAGCCAACATCAAACTAAATGGAGACAAACTGGAAGCAATCCCACTAAAATGAGGGACTGTACAAGGCTGCCTTCTCAGCCCCTACCTATTCAAATAGAGCTTGATGTCCTAGCCAGAACAATCAGACAACAAAAGAATGTCAAAAGTTTACAAACAGGAAAGGAAGAATTCAAAATATCACTATTTACAAATGATAGGATAGTATACTTAAGTCACCCCCAAAATTCCAACACGGAATTCCTTTCTTTTCTTTATTTTAAACTCTTGATTTGTTTTTCTCCCTGTTTCTCCATACCACATCCCATACTTTCTAACTGCTCCCCTGTGTCCACGATGTTATCCCCGTTGACCCAACCCTACCTCACTGAACTTCTAAACTGCCTGTTGCCTCCAGACACTTGATGGTTAGGTATATCTTCTTAGTTTAAACCCAGACCTGACAGTCCTCTGATATATATGTGTTTGGAACCTCATAACATCCGTTGTATGCTGCCTGGTTGGTGTTGCAGTGTCTGAGAGATCACAATGGTCCAGGTTTATTGAAACTGCTCATCCTTCTACAAGGTTGAACTCCTTCTCAGCTTCTTTCAGCTTTCCAGTAATTCAAACCTGGGGTTCAGCAGCTTCCTGTTTTTCAACTATAGTGTTCAGCATCCAATCAATGATCACAAGTTGCTGAAGACATGAGAATTACTTCATTTTTTATTTTTTGTTTTTTGTTTATTTTGAGTTAGGTTTTTTGCTATATAGCCTTGGCTGTCCTGGAACTAACTCAGTAGACCAGGCTGGCCTAGAACTCAGAAATCTTCCTGCCTCTGTCTCCCAAGTGTTAGGACTAAAGGCGTGCAACACCAGAGAATTCCTAGACTTGATAAACAACCAAGTGCCTGGAAATAAAATTAGCTCAAACAAATCAGTAATCTTTTCTACTCAAAAAATAAATAGGCTGAGAATGGAATTAGGGTAACAACACCCTTCTCAAATAATGTGAAATATCTAGGAGCAACTCTGATCATGAAAGTTAAAGTTGTTTATGACAATAAATTCATGTCTGTGAAGAAAAAAATCAAACAAGAACTCAGAAGGAGTCACAGGACATATGGAAACAAAGTATGGAGCAGAGACTGAAGAAAAGTCATCTTTAGACTTTTCCAATTTGGGATCCATCCCACATTCAGACAACAAACCCATATTCTATGGAAGAAGCCAAGAAGTGCTTGTTGACAGGAGTGTGCTATAGCAGCCACCCTTTGGACTAAGCATAGAGTCTCCAGTGGAAGAGATGGAGAAAGGACTGAAGGAGCGAAAGGGGTTTGCACCCTTAGGAAGAACAACCATATCAACCACCCAGACACCCCACAGTTTCCAGGGATTTCACCACCTACCAAATAGTACACATGGAGTGACACAAGCCTCCAGCTATGTGTGTAGCAGAGGATGGCCTGTTGGACCTCAATGGAAGGATAGGCCCTTGGTTCTATAAAGGCTTGAAGCCCCCTTTTTAGGGAATGCCAGTGTGGGCCTGCATCAGTGTGTGTGTGTGTGAGCACCCTCATTGAAGCGGTAGGAGGGGGTGTGAGATAGGACTGTTTTGGACTGAAAACCAGGAAAGGGCATAACATTTGAAATGTAAGATTAAATTTTTTTAAATAGAAAAAAATATATTGAAGATCCAGTAATTAAACCACAAATACGGACACTTGATCATTGATTAAAGAATCCAAATGTATACAATGGAAAAAAGAAAGCTAGCATAAATGACACTAAGTATGTAGAAAAATGAACAATGGTCCATATTTGTCACTTTATATAAAATTCAATTCCAGGAGGATCAAAGACCTCACCATAAAACCAGATTCACTGTATCTAATTGAAAAGAAAGTTGGAAAGAGCATCAAACTCTTGGGAATTGGGGTAAATTTCCTAAACACAACTCCAATGGCTCAGGCCATAACATCGAAAATTTACAAATGGGATCTTAGGAAACTGAAAATGTTTGTTAAGGTAAAGGACATAGCCAATATGACAAATTTTCAACCTAATATAGTTTAAAAATCTTCACTAACTTCATATCCAATAGAGGGTTAAATCCAAAATGTATTAAGTATTCAAGTCGCTAAGTACCAAAAAATATGCCCCCTCGAAAAAACCAAAAAACAAAGAGCCCAATGTAAAGTGGGTTGTAGAAGTAAACAAAAGGACTGGAGAGATGGCTCAGGAGTTAAAGCACTGTCATCACTTCCAGAAGTCCTGAGTTCAATTTTCAGCAACCACATGGTGACGCACAACCACCTCATAAGGGATCTAGTGCCCTTTTCTGCTATGTCTGAAGAGAGCAATAGTGTACTCCTATATATAAAATAATTTTTAAAAAAAAAATAAACAAAAAAACCAAACAATAGAAGTATCCTGAATGGCAGAGAGAAACTGTTAAAAAAGGATCAAAATCCTTAGACATCAGCGAAATGCAAACCAATAAGACCCTGAGTTTGGTGTGAAGTGGTGTAATTTACATGGAAGAATGGCTGAGATCAAAAACTCACATAAAAGCACATGGTGTTGAGAGTGTGGGGAAAGAGGAACACTCCGTTATTTCTTCTGGGACTGTAAAATTCAGTGACAAGTCTGGAAGTCAATATGGAGGTTCCTCAGAAAATTGGAAATAGATCAGTCTGAAGGCAAAGGACCATCCTTCATGGCCCATGGCCTCCTACATTCATGTCACATTATGGCTCATTATGTATATTTTCTTATTGGGCTATGACTTTGATCTTGGTAAGACCTGGTCTCTGATTCTCAATCCATTCTCTATTGTCACATACATTTTGAGGCAGTCACTGATAAGTCACTGATATTAGCCTAGAATCTTGGAACACCAAAGACACAATTCACGTACCAAATGATGTCTGACATTGAAGAAAGGAGTGGACACTGGTGCTGGAAAAAATCAAAGCATCAGTGTAGGAGAATACAAGAACAGGGAAAAGGGAAAGGGTGGAAGAGGGAGCAGGGGGAGGGAAAAGGGCATGTGGGACCTTTGGAGGGTGGGGAACCAGAAAAAGGGAAATGAATTGTAAATATAGAATATATCCAATAAAAAAATAATTCTTTGGAAAAATAAGAATTAAGGGTAAAAGAGAATGATATTGGCATCTGGCCAAAAGGGTAAATGTGGGGAATTATACTGTATGTCATATGAATTGACTCAGGTGTTATATTTATTATTGACAAAAATCTCCCGCATCTATGGTACCTAGAGATTTGGGTGCTAAGAACAATCTCTTATGCATGTCAGGGTTCTAACTAACTCTCCCCATCAAAAGCACTTGGCATCTAATTAAGCAGAGAGAAATCTCTAGCTTTGGAAGGAAAGGTTGCCAAAGAGTATTCTCTGGGTCAAATGAGAGGCTCCAGGAAAGGGCACCCCAGAAATTGGTCAATTTGAAAAGAGATTATTAACAAGCAGATCATGGGAGTTCCCAGTGACATCATTAGTAATGCCTTCCTTGGACATTCTCCTGTATCTAAGAGAGGACTAGAATCTTCTGTGATGTCACCCGTGTTGTGGTAACAGTAACTGCCTGTGGGCTATTCCTTCAGTGCCTGTTGGGTTCACAAAGAGCCATGTTTTCGAGGCTGCGGAGGCTATTTCGAAGGGAAAATCGTGATCAAGGAGACACCAGAACAAGGCAGAAGGAATCTGCCAACCTGTCCTGTAAAAAAGGAAGAATGGATTCTTTTTGGAGAAGGCACAGTGAGTCCTGGGCAGAATTGGGGAGCTTTCGGGAAGATGTAGGCTTGAACTTCCAGAAGTAGGTCTTACAAGCAGGAATCTTGAACTTTCTCAATTGCAGAACAAGAATCAAAAATTCCTGATGATTAGTTTGACTGATTGCCAGGAATTGAGAAATCTGCAGATACTTTTCTGGAAGCTATTTAATTTCCTTTGGGGTATCAATGAATGCCAGGAGGACACGTTTGAAAATAACAATGTGTCTCTTTTTGGTAGGGAGTGGGAGTACTTCATCCTCTAGATTACTGTAAGATACATCAGTCTCTTATTAAAATAATTGAGAAGGAGGCTTCCTGGGTCATGTGTTGAGTTCTCAGACCCTTAGGGTTTGAACACAAATCATTAGGGCTTGAAGGTGCTAAGTACTATGAACTTCAGGATTTATCTGCATAACATCTGATATGAGCTGACAATATTCCAAAGATATTTATGTCTGAGAAAGCTTATGGTGTTCAGGGGGCCTGTAATATATGCTGTAACATATGTCTGACAAAGGTGGTTGGGAAGAGAGGTACATAGTTTAGCAGACTATCTCAAACATGGCTTTTCTACTCTTTCAGGGGTTCTCCCTTTCTCTAGCTTTTCTCTTCCTAAACCTTACTTTTGGGACTCAGAATGGTTCCCTGCCCCTGGCCATCAACTACACAAATTCATTTGTGTTTATCTATTTTCAGGGTTTACTAGGAAAACATCACCCCAAAATGTAAACATAACAAGTCAGATGAAGCAAAACAATAAATTAGAAGCATTGGAGTTTGATATCAAGAAGATGCGTTTCGAGAAGGAAGGACTTTGCCGAATCCTGGATCTTTACAAGTATAATAATTTGAACTACAGGTAGTGATTACATCCAGTCCCCTGTGGACTGTATTGTACCCTCTCTGTTACGCTCATTTCCTCCCATGATTGGAGTGTATCATCTTTCATTATACATTTAAGAAGCCATTACAGCTGTTTAATTGTAGGATAAGTCATGTGCTATGTGTTTATGGTCATCCTCTATTGTATTTGACCTTGAGCTGTTTGGAGTCTGATTGGTTCTTTAAACAGCTGGAAGTACATGGTCACAATTACTGCCTCTTAGTGTGTGAATGCAATGGCTTCAGGTCATGACTGCTTTACTCTGATTTTGTTCATTGTACTCTGAGATTATGGCAGCTCCCTGGATTGATTTGGCATTCTACTATGTTTATGTGTGTGTGAATGCAGTTGTGTGTCTTTTGTTCAGGATCCGGCACTGTGGGACCTTTGATGGGGTCTGAGGATTTGTCTGATGTGTAGTTTGCAGGTGATGAATGTGGTGAGCCCATAGACCCCCAAATTGATCACCTTGCTTCTTGTGTCCCATATGAATCTCTGTGGGAAGGACATGTTAGAAAGCCTCTCCCCTTGTAAATACTAGTTATGACCTCTGGTAATTCATTAAGAATAGGAAGCAAGAATTGAGAATCCCTGTCTTTAAAATATGAGAAAATCATCACATATGTTTATTGGACTGAAACCTGTGATACAGTTTAATGGAAACTTCTCTGAGAACTAGTCTGTTCCCACAGGCTCAGCCTGAGAGCTCTTGAATGTCAGTTCCCTCCCTGTTGTCCCATCCCTGCTGTCCTGTAACCAGGAAAATAAGTTTAACTCAGCACCAATAGTGCCCACTTTGAAGGAGCAAGTATGTGGTATATACTTGGCGTGGCAAGTCCAGAATAAAATTTTTTCACATGAGATTATTTTTATTTGATATTTTCTTTATTTACATTTCAAATGTTATCCCCTTTTCTGTTTTCCTCTATCCCAGAAACCACCTATCCCATCCCCCTTCCCCCTGCTTCTCTGAGGGGGGTCCTCCTCCCTCACACCCACCCCTAAACTGCAGTATCAATTGAGCCTTCATAAAGCCAAGGACCTCTCCTGCCATTGATATCTGACAAGGCCATCCTCTGATACATATGCAGCTGGAGAAATGTGTACTTCTTGATTGGTGACATAATCCTTGGAGCTCTGGGGAAACCGGTTGGTTGATATTGTAGTTCTTCCTATGCGTTGGAAACCACTTCAGTCTGCTCAGGCCTTTCTCTAACTCCTCCATCTGTCAGCAGATTCTCAGTCCATTGGTTGGCTATTAGCATTTGCCTCTGTATTTGTAAGGCTGTGGCGGGTCCTCTCATGAGGCAGCTATATCAGGCTCCTTTCAGCAAGCATTGCTTGGCATCTTCAATAGAGTCTGGGTTTAGTACTGTATACAGGATGAATCCCCCGGTGGGGCAGCCTTGACAAGGCTTTTCCTTCAGGCTCTGCTCTATTTTATCTCTGTATTTGCTCTGGTCATTATTTATTTCCAATTTCTAAAAAGGACTAAATCTCCCGCACTTTGGTCTTCCTTCTTGAGCTTCATGTGTTCTGTGAATTGTACCTTGGTTATATGGATGTTTTGGGCTTATATCTACTTATCAGTGAGTACATACCTTGCGTGTTTCTTTGTGTTACCTTACTGAAGATGATATTTTCTAGTTCCATCCATTTGCCTAAGAATTTCTTGATTTCATATTTTGTATTAGCTGTGAGGTACTCCAATGTGTACATATATCACATTTTCTGTATCCATCCCTCTTTTGAAGGACATCTTTCCAGCTTCTGGCTATTATAAATTAGGCTGCTATGAATATAGTGGAGCATGTGTTTCTGTTGTAGGTGGGAGTATCTTTAGGGAATATGGCCAGGAGTGGTTTAGATGGCTTCTCAGGTAATAGGATGTCAAATTTTCTGAGGAAGTAGTAGACTGATTTCCAGAGTGGTTGTAACTGTTTGTAATCCCACCAACAATGGAAGAGTGTTTCTCTTTCTCCACATCCTATCAAGCATGTGTGGTACCTGAGTTTTTGATTTTAGCCATTCTGACTTCTGTGATGTGTAATCTCAGTGTTGTTTAGATGAACATTTCCTTGATCACTAAAGATGTTGAACATTTATTTATGTGATTGTTGGCCATTAAATATTCGTCAGTTGAAATGTTTTGTTTATATCTGTACCCCATTTTAATAGTGTTATTTGATTATCTGGAGTCTATCTTTTTTTTTTTACCACTTGATCTTAGCCAAAAGGCCGAGAAATGATTCCTTTCTTTCTTTCTTTCTTTCTTTCTTTCTTTCTTTCTTTCTTTCTTTTTAAAGATTCACTTATTTGATTATCTGGAGTCTATCTTTTTTTTTTAACCACTTGATCTTAGCCAAAAGGCCGAGAAATGATTTTTTTCTTTTTTCTTTTTTTTAAGATTTACTTATTTATTATATGTAAGTACAGTGTAGCTGTATTCAGACACACCAGAAGAGGGCATCAGATCTCATTACAGATGGTTGTGAGTCACCATGTGGTTGCTGGGACTTGAACTCAGGACCTTCGGAAGAGCAGTTGGGTGCTCTTAACTGCTGAGCAACCTCTCCAGTCCTTGGAGTCTATCTTTTTGAGTTCTTTGTATATATTGTGAATTAGCTCTCTATTGAAAACAGGATGTGTAAAGACCCTTTTCCAGTCTGTTGGTTGCTATTTTGTCCTATTAGTGTGACCTTTGTCTTATAGAGTCTTTGTAATTTTATGTCATCCCATATGTTGATACTTGATCTTCGAGCATAAGTCATTGGTGTTCTGTTCAGGAAATTTTCCCATGTGCCCATGTGTTTGAGGATCTTCCCCAGTTTCTCCAGTATAAATATCAGTCTATCTGGTTTTATGTGGAGATTTTTGATCCACTTGGACTTGACTTTTGTAAAAGGACATAAGAATTTGTCTCTTTGCATTTTTGTACATGTGACCACCACTTGTACCAGCACCACCATTTGTTTGCACATGATTCTTGAATTCATATCTCAGTGGATTTTTTCTGCCTTTGGTCATGCCCTAACACAGGATGAATGTTGAATTTGACATCATTAAATCACAACACGAAAAAATAAGGATGGATATGGAAAAAAAGAACCAGTCAATAATTGATGCCATAGAGAAGTACAAGGAGGTGATAGAAGATAAGTATAACTACAGGTGAGTCATTGACAAAGATGAGACCCCAGCACAAGTCAGGGAATGCTTCTGACCTAGTAGGACCTTGAACAAAATAAGGGATCTGGTTCTATACTATCTTTTCCATAATAGGAACCCTGCCTTGAGGCAAAGGTCTTGAATTTGTACCTCTTGGACTCAGTTGTCCTAAGGGTGAAGAGTGTACAAGACCATTTGATCTTTATAAGTCCAAATTCAGGATCCTCTACATAGAAAACATGTCCACCATGCTGGAAATAGAAGGCAAACCTCAACCTCCAGGGTTCTAACAGGACATTTAAAGATCTGGGATCCCTGACAAACATGGAAAGATTGTATATCTGTTGGGTCTTATCTTCTCTATCAGAGAGGATTTGTCCTCTGGTACTGATGGTTTCCTAGTACCATGGACACAGAAGCACCCATGAGGAATATTTCCTCTTCAGTAATGTTCATGAAACTCTCTAGGTGTGGGGGATTTCTGAAGCAATTTGAGTCTGTGGATTGTTAGCCACATTACACAAGTCTCTGAATTTGACCTTCCTCAATTTTGTTCTGATATGTATACTGTGGACTCTAGACTGGAGCTGTCTGGGGATCAGGGAATTGCAGGGATCAGGGTACTTGGAGGACTGGCAGGCAAATGGAAACTGGCTGGGACTCACACTATTTTGTTTCTGGATCAGCATCAGGCACTACCACGTCCTGAATGCATGTTCACAAGAGAAGGAAAATGTAAGAATATTGCAGAATGAGAACAGAAAGCTGCTGGTGGAGCAGGCTGAACCAGAAGAATGTGTTGGGGAGGAAAAGACTTTCTGTGAGGAGGCCAGCAAGAACATCGATTTGCCATGTGCCCAGCAGCAGCAGGTAGGATGAGACTTCAGAGGCAGTTTGCTTTCATGTCTAACCAAAATTGACAAACTAATGTAACTGTCCACCAACTCCTCCAGGAAGTCCCCAATGTCTAATCCAAGTTCATTATGTGATCATTTACAAGGCTTTTTGAGGAGGTAGGACTTTTTGAGAAACTGGGTGTTTATAATCAATGCTCCTACTCTACTAGAATCTGCAGTTCATTAATGGAGATAGGTGGAGAAGTGTGTTCTCCAGGGGTTTTATTACTTTAGGAAGAATAGCAGAGTTGTGGGACACACTTGGAACTTCTGCTTTCTATAGTCTCAATTATCTGGTTCCTTTAACATGAGAGATTACTCACTGTTTCCTGTTCACTTATGATTTTCATTGTGTGTGTGTGTGTGTGTGTGTGTGTGTGTGTGTGTAAGAGAGAGAGAGAGAGAGAGAGAGAGAGACAGAGAGACAGAGAGACAGAGAGAGAGAGAGAGATTTTGTGTGTATATATGCATGTTCCTGCCGACCTTTATCTTTTTGAGGATGTTGGGAGGGTCCATTAATGACATCTGATTTTGTCCAGTCATTCGTTTACTTAATTCTTTGAGCCTAGGTCTCTCTATAACCCTGGTCCTTCCTGTTTTGTGCTGGCCAGTAGTCTTTCCTCCTGTTCTCCATCAGGTGGATCTCCCTCTTGTATTTGTTTCAGCAAATTGCTAAACAATACAGCTATTTTAAAAATAAGTATAGATTTCTTCACTTTCCATGCATGAGTTATCCACCTGTGTTATTCTGGTGTGTCTTATTGGAATCAGCATGAGCAGACACAGAATCCTACAATGCACCCCTATGCTGCCATTGTTTTTCTGTTTTGTAGGCATGGCTTTGTTTCAGGATAGTTTCCCCCTCATAGTTGTGCAGAGTGCTTTACTTCAGAAGTGTCACTGCAGGTTATTTCACTAGCATGCCTCTGACTGATATTGAGGAAGATTCGATATCACTAAAACTGTATTGTGTTGAAAAGTTCCTAAGTAAAGATCCAAAGTCACTGTCTCCCTCTGATGCTTCCAAGGTCTTCTCTGAATAACCCAGTGTAGGTTGAGTGAAGAAACTCTAAGGAGCCAACATGGGGCTTACTATGGGCTTTTCTTCAAAATCTCTTTCTTGGGAATTTGGTGTTGTGTTGTCCAGCTTATCTGTGCAGTGTTTGTAACTTACGTGTAGGACCAGCAAGTACCTGCATAGATAAAGTTCCCGAAGAGCAGAGAAGTACAGATCAAGGCCACCAAGCCTGCCTGAGTCTAAGAGCCTTCCTTGGACACATGGGAGGTCCCACTACTTCCTCCTGCAAGAGGAAATGTGCTGGATTAGAGCAACATTTTCATTGATGTCTGTGTTTGTGTGTCTGTGTCTGGAATGTGGTGTTTGTGCTTGTGTGTCTGTGTCTGCGTGTTTTAGGGGCAGCTGAGACTGATCGTTGATACTGAATTTGTATGTTTATATAATGCTAGGTGAGTTTTCAAGTATTTGTGGTATGGATGCTTGTTTATACAAATGTGTGTGTGTGTGTGTGTGTGTGTGTGTGTGTGTGTGTGTGTGTGTGTGCATGTTTGTACAGAAGGAGAAACTATCCAGAAGCCCATCAGCTAAAGAGAGAAATTGTACTTATGTGGTTCAGTCTGTCCACAACCGATTGCTCAGTTTGAGATAATTCATGCAAGCATTAGGCCTTCAAATAGTCAGTCTCATTTTACTCAAAATATCCCTGACACAATCACTCATGTGGGGAAACTGTTCCCTTCAATCCTACTCATAGAGATTTCCTATTCTTATGGGCTCATACCTTTGGACACCAAGTAAGTTAGGTGATGGTAAATGGAGTTCCTACTGGAAGAAGCTGTTTACTTTGGGTCAAGTCTGAAACAATGAACAAGTTTGAGAGGCTACTCCACTACCAAAATGTGCTCCTTTACTGGGAAAAAATCCTATTCTTCCCATCCTTGGAAACTTGCTTAGACAGATTAAATAGGCCAAGAACCCTGATTCCAATTCGGGTTCATAAGGGGAAAGCATATCACTGACTGAGCTGTCTATATGCTATGCCCACTGTGCACCTATCCCATTCAAGATTTGCTTTTTATACCCCCAATTCATCCCATCAGATTTTTATAGTATCATTCACTGGACAACTAAACTGGTTATTGAAATATATTATGTTTATATTGTGTGAAAACAAATATTTTGCATGCTTGAGAATGGATTGTATAATACCCACAGACATAATGTTTTGTATGTTTATTTCTTCATGACCATCACGTTTAAAGTTCAGTGCCTAGCCTTGGGAATATTTTCAATTAGCATACTCGTGCTGATTATGGCACCAATAGTGCCCAGGGTGATATGGTTTCTCTTCCTATTTGCAGATAGAGGGTTTGAGAAGTGGAACCCAGGCAGGTTGCTACACTGGAGAAATAATCATAGGCTTCCCTTCAATTCTTGGCAGGTTCCACATAAGGCATCCCTGTGGGTTTCTAGGTTGCTCACATCTCTCTTGAACTCAGATTCAAACATTGTTGCAATGTTATTATTCCGTATAATTTACCTGGACTATTGGACAAATGTGGTTGTTGTTAAATTCCAATACAGTGTGTAGTTCACAGTTCAGTTTTTTGCAGTATTTAAAAGCAGAGAGAAAAAACCAAGCCCAGGTGCTCTATGACACTTGGGGATGGAGAGAATGACCTCAACTGATAGCTCCTGTTGAATTGTAGAACAGAGTAGAGCTGGTGTGGGAGGGACAGCATAATTGACAAATTCTTACCAGGCCTTTATCCCTTCCTTCCTTAGGTGTGAAATACTCTATCAGAATCTGGAACATGGCACAGACAAGGACATGATCTCCCTTGGGGAGCACTGCTGTAGGAGGAGCACTGAGTGTGTGCATCACATACACCACTACTGCATCTCATCCCTAGTAACCATGGGTATTATGGGCTGCATTTTCTTCCCTTATTTTATTTTCATAATGAATAGGACTTAAATTCATCTAGTGTCTGGCTCAGCCAGAGTGGAGTATTCAGACCTGTTCAGAGACACACCAAGAGCTGCTGGACATCCAGGAAGATTCTGAGAGTGAAAATTTTTTCTTGTCCTGATGTGTCATCAAGAATAATTACATCGAGATCAGTCAATAAAATTGCAAAGACCGTGAGCCAAAGACTGGGATATGTCTTCTGCTTAGACTGGGGTGGCCATATCCTTCAAAGACACTCTCCAAAACAGAGACCTGCTTATGTTCCTCTTGTAAAGACTGTTACCATCAGTAAGCGCTTTTTTATAATGTTGCCAAGGGCAGCCCCAGGCTCTAAGTCTGTGCTGCAAATTGAGCAGCCAAAGAATGCTCCTTAGCACAATTCTTGTTTTTCCGTTTTGGTTTGAGTTTTGATTACTTTGGTTATTTGGTGTTTCTTGTTTTCATTTGATGTTTTGTTATTTATTTATTGTTGTTTTATTCTTATAATTGAGTTGATAATTTTTTAAGGCTACAATGTACATATTGACCTCATGCTCTCAGTTTCTTGTGAGTAAATTGTATGTATTCTTATTAATAAAACAGTGATCTTCAACTCTTCGCTCCTAAGAATCTTCTTTATTCAGAAACAGCAGTCTCTGCTCTGCAGGGGGCTGGGCTGGTAGACATTATCTCTAGTAGATTCAATTTCCTTTATATCTTGGAAGTCTGGATTCCAGAAGAATAATGAGGAGCCATCAGGTGAAATTTAACAGTGAAGCTGAACCATTACATTCTGGAAATCTTTGCTATTGGCATAGACTAAAGACAGTGTGCTAAATGGCACTGCAGAAGATCCTGACATGGGTGACATGACTTAGTCCAAACACTTCTGACCAAAGAAATTTTCAACAGTATTTATAGACTATTAAAGAGAGGGTTGACATTAGTACTGTACATAATTTACATGGCAATACACAGTTCAAGAGTTTATAAAATAGGTTCATGCATTATGACTTCTGAGAGTATCATGTCCATATAACTGCCACACACTTGTGAGGGTTTATTAGCAGTATTCTATACAAAACAGTCCAGTCCCTCTGTTGTGTTTAGTACATGGAGAAATTGCAGAGAATCGTGAGAAAACAAAAAGATAGAAAATATTAATCTGTGGGTTTCTTTAAAATGTTTCTTTTAAAACACCCAGAGTATATAATCTCTGTACAAAGAAAAATAAAAAAGGTCTGGACCATCCTGCTTGATTACAGGACCTAATTCAGGATGAATACTACTGGCTGAGTTCTTCTGCTTTGGAACCTAATGCTTTTAGTTCTGCTGCATCTGTGGCACCAGTTTTCCTTACAGGCAAGGCCCCTTTTCAGCAGGGGCATTACACTTTAAAGCTTAACAAGCCAAGGAAGAAGTGTCTTTACTGTTACTGCTTGTTGGTTAGAGTATTTACAACACGCTAATAATGGCTAAAGATCTTCTCTTCTCCTCGCCCTTCACTTCCTCCATGACTATACGGGGTACAATTAAGGCTTTAAAAAATGCCACATGGCTTTAGCATCTTAAAATATTTTTGTTATTTTGTTATTTATTTTAAAAGACTTGAAAGCACATGAAATACATGCAAATTATTTGAAACCCCTGCACAACAAACACAGAGTTTGCCAGCAGCAGTTAGATGTGTTAGAAGAAAAGTAAAAAAGGCTTTTTGGGAGGTGTGCCCTGACATGGGGGAGGAGCCCAGCTCTGTCTTATACTGGATGGCACCCCAGAGGGCTGTGCAGAGTCACAAACAAGGCATTGTTCTGTGGGAGGGGCGGGACCATGGAATTTCCACTGGTCAGAGAACCCCCCAGTATTAGTTTTGCCAGATACTCTGGGAGGACAGGCTTGTGACACCTTGATTACATCTCCTACTGTGAACCAATCTCTCTTCCTTCCTATAGCCACAGAGTCTTCCCAGTCTTCCAATATTTAAGCGACTGTCAGAACATAAACATGTGTTCTGTGCTTCCGGGCTTTAATCTCAAGTATTCCCAGGAGTCTGCCTAATTTCCCTTTGACTCCAGCCTCTTCACAGACTTCCCTCACAGCAGTACCACCAGGCTCCTCCTCAGGCTCAGTCCCTCCTCCTGGGACAATCCCATTTGTCTGGGGACCAACTGCTACTCACCAACAGCTCTTCCTCTTCCTGCTCTCTGCAGAGGCACAGCAGGCCGCCAGCTTCTGGAAGCCCTGACAGTCCTACCTCCGGGTCTGGTTTGACTTGAACTTCATCATAGAGCCTGGCTCCTGCAGCAGCTTCTCTGGCTGGCACCCCAGAGGGCAGTTGGGCCAAGGGAAGTCTTGGTGCTAGGTGGCGCCAGTGGGATGGGCAGTGGTGGAGGCAGGGTAGTGGCGAAGATGTGGGCACTGTGGAGAGGCCCTGTGGCCACCAGGAGGTCTCTGCAATCTGGGCACAGGGGTTGAAGTGCTCCCTCTGCTCTGGTGCCCGCCCCTCTCCATGGAGCCCGCCACCCCCACCACCACCCTCACAGCCACTACTTGCTTGCACCCTCCCCTGCCACCAGGGGAAGAGAGCAGCTAGTAGTGGCTCTCAGAGACACTCAGAGACAGTTGGAAGCAGGTGCAGACCAGGCAGAGGCTAACTTTCATTCTTATATGGGGGTATGGACAAGCGCATGCTACTGTGTGTTGAGGCAGTTGTCAGGAGACATCCTTGGGGAGACAGTTCCTTCCACATGTGCCCTTTGGAGTTTACTCGGGTCATCACCCATGGCAGCCAGCACCTTTACCTGCTCAGCTGCTTGGGCTGTGCATCCTACTGTGAGTGAACTAACTGGTCGGACTATTTCTTTATATTAAATATGTTTAGTACTCTTTCTTTAGGCCAGTTAGAATCCTGATGCCGATGATTCATGAGTGCCCTGGATGCACTTGCCTTGGAGCTGAATGAAGGCCTGGGTGGCACACTTTATCTGTAAAGTGTGCATCATCCCATCCTGTAAGTACAAAGTCCCCTTAACAGGTAAACCTGATACCTCCCAAGCTCAGGAACTTGGTTACCTTCCTCTTGAATGTATAACCACACTCTGGAGCAATGGTATAGATGGCATTTGTCACATAGATTTTTGCCTGACTCTGCCCCTTATGGAATTAAAGGGAAAGTGACACCATACTAGGCTAAAATATTGTGTCTTGCAAGATTGAACTAGAATACCTGGGCCATAAAAGGGATCTTGGGATACACATAACAAGAAAACAGGACCAGATCTATGTCATATCAGTGTCCATGGAGCAAGGTAGAACAAGAGGAATCCTTGTGGTCTGTAGAGGGACAGAGAATGTTCTTCAGAAGGAATGAACTACAGCAACGGCTGTTTCTTCCTGACCCTGGACAACCTCACTGAAAACATTCAGCACAAAAGGCACATTGTCTCAGCAGCACATTCACAAGACACTGACTTCCATTGCTCTCCTATGCTGTCTAGACCACAGACCCAAAGAACTTATAGCAGTGGAAAAATCTTTCCACCTGAGAAACTGTCAGACACTCTGTACTGGGCCTCTGCCTTCCCCTCACAGTCCATTTTCTACTTCCAGGTCAATTCTAAACCTACTATGTCAGCCTGGGCCAATGCTACCCTCTTCAGATCCCTTGTGCTTTGCAACTGGGGTCTGCTTAAACCTAGGAGTGCTGCCCTGACCATCCTTTGACTTTGGGGCAGGGATGACTGCTGTCATGTCAGGGGATGACATGAGCATATGGCAGTACAGGCGACCTGGACCAGCTGTGCAGCATCCAGGCAAGTCATCCTCACTGAAGCAGGCTCTGAGGTCTAGTGAGGCTTCAACAGACCACAGGGACGAGTGTGGATTTCATCTCAATGGTTGGTCTCTTTTAGGAAATCAGACTTAGACAATGAAAGGAAACAACAGCAGCAATGAAAGAACAAAGAAACAACCACATCAACAGCAGTCAGCCAGGCATGTATGGAAAACCTTCTATGGCAGGTTGGACATTTGGATGGCCAGAGCACAGTTACAAGTTCACAGTGGCCATAATCCCTAAACGTGTGTGTCAGGTGATGGTATGATGCTGGCCTCCTTGGTTTCTACAGTTTCTGGGTAACAAAAGTAAAATAACAAAAGTCTAGAATCTCTCAAATGGGGCACACATATATAATTACATGTGTGCACCAGATGGAGAGTTCCCCCAGTGTCCATGAGGAGTGGAAAACTATAGGGGCTGTGGGCTAAGACATGGCACACCCACCTACAGGAAAGTCAGAGGGTAATTGATGGAGTTTGTCCTCATCATGTGGGTCACAGGGAAGGAACTTAGGATTGGAGGCATTACCTTTACCCAGTGAGCCATCTCATCAGAAAATCACCAAAGACACAGAAGTTAATAAGCTATGTATCTATATTCATATTCTGGTTTATACCCCAAGGATGAAAACTTGCCCCAGAGAATATAGCTGCTCAATGAAGGGCAAGATATGGAGTCTGTGTCGAGATCTACGGGGAGGTTGGCAGACTTTAAAACCTCCACACAGCATCACAGTGTATTGTCTTGCACACCTCTGGCTGCAATGGGGCAATTTTTCTCTTTCTCTCAACTCACAGTGCTATGAGTGAACCTAGAACAAGTCTGTGTAACCTGAGTTATATTCCTGGCCTGTAACTTCATTCATCTGCTACAATATCTACAAGGCAACTGTTAATTTGAGACTCAGTTTGGCTGCTACAAGATTGGTCCTTGAGACTGCCTTACAGAATGCTTTCAAGACTAGGAATATCTCTCTGAAAGTGAAATAGAAGATCCTCAGTCCACACTGCATACCCGGGAGAATTTAGTTGTTTAAAGTCTGATGACAAGCTGTTATCTACCTGCACAAATGATAGTAGTAGAAGCCAAGTCAATCTTCCTGACTGGTAGCATTTAACAAAATAGTCAAGCACTATACTGAATACCAACAAGTAAGTAATACCCAGGCCCCTTCCAGATGTGGAAAGATGGACAAGAAGACCCTTATCACATGATGGTGATTGGTTTCCTGTGTGTTTACAGGTGTCCCTTTCTTTGTCAGTGTCAGCTTAGAGAATGTGACCAATGAAAGAGAGCAACTGAACCCCTCCCCCAATCCTTCTCAGGCTTCTACTTAATAGCCCTGGTTTGACAGCACCAGTTCTGGGATCCAGGAAAGTATTTCCTTTACACATTAAGTCTCTGACTCACTGTTAGTCTCAGCAATCACATGCGGTCCAGGGGAACTTCACAGAATGAAGCATCCACTGGAAGAAACACTTCCTCAGTAAACTCTGAGATCTTCTGTGCTTAAAGATGAACATCTACTATCTTTCTCCCTTCCCAGACATGTCCAAATATGCTCTCCACCATAGTTATGTGACCTCTGCTTCAGGCTCCACCCATGCAGGCTGGGGTGAAGTGCCATCCCAACAGTGGGTAGCTGGCCTTAAATGGTGGTTTTTCCCTCTGCTTCTGCCCCCAGGAGGATATTTTCAATTCAGCATTTCATCAATTAGGCATTTCACACTTACTCTGCATGGTTATGCAGGATGAGCATTCACAGGTCTGTTCAAACCATTACAATAAATGATTCTAGGGCATTATCTTGAACCCACAGTTCCACTCCTGAATGCCTGGTAACCTAAGAAAATTAGCATGCCATCTGTACCTACATGTTTCCTGAAACTTCTATCTTTAGTTAGGGTTGATGTCGTTCAATTAAAAACCACACAATCTTGAAGGACAAAAAATGAAATGCAGATTAGGAACTGGAGAGAAGGCTCTTCTATTAAGTTCACTTGTCTATCCACCAGAGGACCCAGAGGGCAGCTAACAATCTCATTACTCTGGCTCTAGGTGGAATACCATGCCCTCTTCTGGCCCCTGGAGGAATTGCATGTATGTGGTACACAGACATCCAGGAAGCAAAAGATACATAAAATTAAAAGAAATGTATTGCAATGCTCCAAATCCAACTAAACAAACAAAAGACAAAATGCTCCAAATGTGTACTCACACTAAAATTACATATAAATAAAGCCATGTCTCAAAATATCTGGGAAATCTCAACATGAAAACTTTGGAAGTCTTTATCTGGGAAGTCATTGTGTCTGTTTTATATTTATCACCAATGCTGTATTTCAAGGAAATGAGAGGCAGATAGCTCCGGGTTTCCTGGTTTCTTGTACACACCCTGAATTAATAGTCATTTCCTGAGAGGCTTTAGAGCAATAGAGTTGTGATTCTCATTAAATTAGTCTGCATGCCTATTGCAGGAACATGTGAATGCCATATACCATATTTTAGGGGTTTCTAAATAGATGACCTAAAAGATACAGTACAGATGCATTTCCATCATGAAGTGGTTATCCACAGAGTAGCCCATGACATCCATTCTCCAAAATACTTTCCCGTGTGTCACACTGTCTGGCTGAGAATTCACGATTGTAGCCCATGGTGTATGGAACATACAGAGAACCATCTCTGCCTGTGAAGTCTGGGGTGACAAGAATTCTGATACCATATCTGGCTGAAAAAAGGTAGACTTAAGAGTGAAGGATTCGAACTTTTTTTTGTTTTTTTTTTGTTTGTTTGTTTTTGTTTTTGTTTTTTTGAGACAGGGTTTCTCTGTGTAGTCCTGGCTGTCCTGGAACTCACTCTGTAGACCAGGCAGGCCTCGAACTCAGAAATCCACCTGCCTCTGCCTCCCAAGTTCTGGGATTACAGGGGTGTGCCACCATGCCCAGCTGGAACTTTTTTTTATTCATAAAAATGCAGGAAATTCACTCAATAGTGCCTAAAAAAACCAATATTCAGCTTGGTCAGTATATGCAGTGTATATAGGTACAGAAAACTATCAAAAGTATGGCCAGAAGAAAAGAAAGAATATTCATGTTCATACACATACATGTATGTGCACACACACAGACATGCAGACAGACAGACAGACACACAGGGACATTGAGACAGATACATATATATTCCCACACACAGGTAGCAACACCCACAAAAATCCACACAAGCACCCACATGTACAATATGCTCAACAAGGGTACACAGATGTTTACCCTTACCTGGATATATGCATGTATGTGCATGCATTTGAGCATATACATAGACTATATTACACAAGCAAAGGCCTACACACATGCTCAGGTATGCACCAAAAATGTACACACACACATCTGTACACATCTGTCCCTTACCCAGAAAGGCCAGAGAAAATACTGGCTTGTTGCAGCCATCTTTCTCCTGCAGGAGGAGTTATTGAGCCCTCCGAGCTGTCTTCAAGGGTCTTAGACTAACCAGATTCTGCTGCCCTGGATTGCACATTATTTTCCCTTTGACATTTTTTTTTTTATCCTGACACTCTTTGATCCTAAAAGTAAGTTACAACCTCTGCACAGCAAAGCTGGAGCACACAAGAGCAATCTTTCAGGAAAGCCTCCTAACAAAGCCTCCAGCTAACTCCTAGTTGACCCATCAGAGTTTCCTCACAAAACCTACCCCAAGCAAGTTTTCAACCCGATGAATTGTATAAAATATGAAAACAGCACCCAGGTCAGTCAGTAGGAGCCTAGTGAAATAACCTACAGTTCTTCACTGAAATGCAGCACTGTCCAGTGTGAGGGGGAATCTGCACTCATTTTATATTTTCCCAGGGCTCTCCTCCATGCAAGCTGCTTCCCACCTGTGAACTCACATAACCCCTGAAAAGCAAATGACACAAGGGACACTGACCGCACTCATTCAAAGCTGTATGTCACTCCTTAATTACCTACATAGCACTCTGCCTACCATAATGACATGTAGGTGATATGTGACTGACTACCTCCATTAACTGCCTGCCGTTTCTAGAATAGCAGGAGGGTTTTCTTGCTAATCATCCAGTACCTTTGAAGAAGCCAACTCCCCGGAAATGCACAGCTAGATGGGATGTTACATTGATGACTGGATAAGTAGGTGGATGGTAGTGTGTATGACTGTGTGTGTGTGTCAGTGTGTCTGAGTATGTGTGTGTGTGTGTGTGTGTGTGTGTGTGTGTGTGTTTGTGTGAGTTTATGTGTGTGCTTAAATAGTTGGAGAGCCTGCGTCTACTGTCTCAGCTTACCTGACACTGCTTTTCCCAGAGGTCTCCAATCTTCTCATGGGACTCCTCACTTTGTCCTCTCCTCCTCACATGATTCTTGCAGCACATCTGCTCCTCTTACAGGTGTCTCTTCTACCATCTCAACATGTTTTTCTTTCTTTCTCATTTCCATTTGGAGATGGCTGTGGACAGTGCTGACTAGGACCAAAAAAGTGTGAGCCTCAGTCAGTTTCCATCTGCCACATGTACTTCCAGGTACTACTGCAAAGCCTGACAGGTTCATGGCTCCCAGACAGCACTAGACTACAGCCTACAGTATCCATGCCAGCAACTCTAAGAGGCAGGCCAATTCCAGAGAAAAGCCAAATTCTAGAAGTTTCATACTACTTCTGAAAAATCATATACCAAAAGGATGATACCATAAAGACCTATGTAACTCCAAGTACTACACGTGGGTCCCATGCATGTTTAACTGTCCATGGCACTGGGAAAATATCAGGAAGTACAAAAGAAACATCATCTGAGAAATGACAGTAAACCTCCCTCATTCAGAAACACATTCCTTCTATATGTCCCATAGAAACCAGGTCTGCAAAGTGTTAGTACTCTGTTCAAGCTCCACCCCACAGTTACCTGGCAATAGCCAGGTATGCCCCGCCCCACATGCCTGACCCACTATAAAAGGGGCTGCCTGCCCCTCCTCTCTTTCTTTTCTCCTCTCTCTTCTCATCCTCTCACCTCTCTGCCCCTCTTGGGCTCCCCTCCCCCCTCTCTCCACGTGGACAGGGCCAGCCTCCACTCTCTCTCTATTCTCTCTCTCTCTCTCTCTCTCTCTCTCTCTCTCTCTCTCTACTATACCATTGACTCCAATCCTATCCTCTAAATAAACTCTATTCTATACCATGTTGGTGTGTGTGTGTGGTCCTTCAAGGGGAAGAGATGCCTGGGCATGGGCCTGCTCAGGCACCCCCTTCCCCCACATCGCCATGCCATATTCACTAACACCCTTTCTCTCTTTTAAATCCCATCAATGGTGCTGAAACCCGGGAACATCAACTGCTGGCTACTGGAATCTGTCACCTTTTTAATAATATAACTGCTAAGTTATTACTTATTCCTCAGACTTCTGACTACATTGACCGCTAGACAATTATCTCCTTACTTAAACTCTATTTCCGTTAAATACTTCATATTTCCTCTTCTTGCTCTATTATTGCTTTTTCCTCAGACTTCTGACTACAGCTATCTCCTTACCACTACAGCTATCTCATTACCTAAACTCTATTCCCATTGAATACTTCATATTTCCCTCTTCTTGCTCTGTTATTGCTTATTCCTCAGACTTCTGACTACAACTATCTCCTTACCTAAACTCTATTTCCATTAAATACTTCATATTTCCTCTTCTTGCTCTTTCACTGTCCTAACATCTGAGTTCCTATAGATTTGCCTAACTCTAATAATAAATATTCCACTATATGATCCAACTTTCAATCCTATTCCTCCCTATTCCTTCTGCTCCACAAAAGGCATATCTTAAAGACTGTTCATGTGGTTAACTCATGTTGCTATCTCTTTAGTAAACTTGTTAGCTACAGGAACCTACCCAGATCTACTGCTCATAGACCAAATAGGCTCCATCCAGATAAGTACATCTGCCCAAGTTCCCACTTACTACCTAATCCAAAGGGTGGGATTCCTCTGGGTTTCAATTGTACATCTCAAGGAGAATTTTTCCTTTCTCCCAGTTGTACTTATTCCCCAATTATTCCCTGCCTATACTAATGTGTTTCAACATCTTGTCAAGTCCAGGCGCCTGCCACATCCAGGCCCTTGCCACATCCAGGACAGCTCCAGAGAAGCAACCTTCAGATGCTACACACAGATAGCTTCTACTGGACCTATTCTGACCTATCCCCAGATGGCTCCACAGACCCTGGACAACAAGAAAGCAGCCTATTCTCCTGAGACTGGACAAACATCCCCCATACCCCTTTTCTCTAGGTTCCCCAGAGAAACATCGCCCCCGTTGTCAGCATGAAGCAGCCAGATGTCACCACGACGACCCTATTCCTGCTTCGCCATCACCTCCTTTTATTTTTTTCCTTTTTAATTAAACAAATACTGGGGAATGTTGGTACTCTGTTCAAGCTCCACCCCACAGTTACCTGGCAATAGCCAGGTATGCCCCGCCCCACATGCCTGACCCACTATAAAAGGGGCTGCCTGCCCCTCCTCTTTCTTTTTCCTGCTCCTTCCCCTCTCCCTTCTCATCCTCTCACCTCTCTGCCCCTCTTGGGCTCCCCTCCCCCTCTCTCCACGTGGTCATGGCCAGCCTCCACTCTCTCTCTATTCTCTCTCTCTCTCTCTCTCTCTCTCTCTCTCTCTCTACTATACCATTGACTCCCACCCTATCCTCTAAATAAACTCTATTCTATACCATGTTGGTGTGTGTGTATGGTCCTTCAAGGGGAAGAGATGCCTAGGTATGGCCCCTCTTAGGTACCCCCTTCCCCCACATTGCCATGCCATACTCACTAACACCCTTTCTCTCTTTTAAATCCCATCAATGGTGCCGAAACCCGGGAACATCAACAACCCCATTAATAAAGAAACCATCACAAAGTCCCTGCTAGTTTCGCAGAAGCCCTGGGATACCTAACATCCCATCATGGTGTAAAGAATTTTTCTATTTAGAGGTTCCTGGGGCTGCAGGACAATGTGAGAAGGGGCTCACAGATTTAAAAACTTAGCAAATTGAGTGTTAGTGGCACAAATCCAAGTCCCAAAGTCAGGCTGCTTGCTATGAGGCAGACAGACTAGAACCAGAGCCCTTACTATGTTTCATAGACAAAGAAGAAACAGTACCTCCCCTGTGCCTGGGTCCTGGCCATGTCAGGTGGTCACCAATAGGATTGGTGTTATCTTTAAACACAACATTCACTAAGATAATATGAGAAAGGAAGGAAAAGGGAGAAATTCAGTGTTTTTACAGCTTATCTTTATTAAGGTCCCATCTTAGATTTCTGCTTTTCCTTATAGTGCCTGTAAAAGGATGTCAGGCTAGAAGGAATGTTCTCCAATCCTTTTCCTTCCAAAACCTGTTGTTTAGACCCCAGGACTGATGGCAGGGTGTAGGGTGTGGTGTCAGGTGCTATGTGTATTTCAAAAAAGGGGTGATAGTTGCCTTTGCCGTACACAAAATTCCTAGAAGAATGATACATGTCCATGAAGTACCCACAGACTTCAGAAGTAGGTGATAGCTTTCCATGCAGTGACTTCAGCATCCAAATGAGGTCTATAGCTTCCCAGGTAGTACTGGCAGTGGGCAAAAAGTGACTTGAATCTCTTGCTAAAGAGAAACCATGTAGGGGTTTATATAGTCACATGTGTCACTCAATGACTCTCTAGAAAATGCCAATATATGCCAATATAGTCTCCAATTCATCTAAAGGGGGGGGAATCTCAAAACACACAAAAGACATGGATACATCACCATGAAGTATCCAGAGCATCCAGCAGAGGGAGAAAAGGACACATGCAGTGTGTAAGTAATTAAAGTTAAAAGTCACTGCATTTCCATGAGCGACTAGAAGAGGGTGACAGAGCATCATGCAGCACTCACGTCATCCAGAACAGCTCAGTGCCTTCCCATGTAGTGCCTTCCAGCAGTCTCTTTAGGTATGTAAACACAAGTGGCCTCTTATGGTTGAATGTCATTGGGCCAGGAGAGACCATGCTGAGTTCCAGATAGTGGCCTGTATAAGAGGGAATGGATGCTTGGAATCCAGTGATGCCCCTAAAGTCATGGCAGCTATCCTCAGGCTGGAATCCCCTTCCCAACCACTGTGGCTAGTCATGGGTCTCAGTCCATACTGCAGTCCTACTGAATTTTGATGGCATAAGCTAGCCCTTCCTTGCTGTGCTTGGAGGACAATGTCATCTAATATCTGATGGGATGCATGGAGGTCCCTAGTGCTGATTGCCAACAAGCTGTGGTTACCTGTGCCCAAGACTAAAGTATGTGAATGTCTGAGACCTTGGTGTATATCCAGGGCTATTTTCTTTCCTTGTTTTTGCTCTCAGATGTCCATGGAACTTAAAGGAATTCACTAAGGATGCAGTGCAGCAAAAGCCTATTGATAGGTACCCCTCAGAGAGGACCAATTGTATGTGTGTGTGCCAGTGTGCACGTGCATGTGGCCCTGTGGTTTCTGAGAGTCCAGAGACCACAGTGGGGACTGTTTCAGAGTGATGCTGTTGCCTAGGTTACGCATCCTCTCTAAGCAGCACTGCTTAGTCCATGTGTTCACCTTAGTGACACAATGAAATCTCATAGACTCCTGATGTTAAGTCTTTGCCCTGGAAATACTGTTTATATCCACAGGGCATCTGTGTAGCTATTAGAAACCACAACTGAGAATCTGTGTTCTGAAGATATAAAAAAAGATAACAGGATTCAGGTAGGCCAAGAATTGTGCACAGACTTCCTGGGAACTTTTTAGAGGGTTAATCTTTCCCTCCAGACCCACAGGGATTTGGTGAAGCCCTGGATCCCTTACTTGGGAACTCCTACCTGTGCTGTCCTTGGCTCATGATGCTAAGTTTACTAAGCACCAGAGTGTCCCAGTCTATAGGAGGCAGGATGTGGCAGCCACTGCATGAGGTTAATACAAGCCATAGCCCGAATTCACATAATCCTTGAGGCCTGTTTTATGGAGTACCTTCAGTGACTAGAAGAATGGGTTAAGATTTATTTCCTATACTCAAAGCAGGAAGAAAAGGATGAAAGTCCCCCATGGATTATGAAAAGTATCCAGCAGAGGGTGCAAGATCCCCATTACCCAATGTATCCAGAAGGTGGAATAACACAGATTGCCATGCAGTTCCAAAGGCATCCAGAGAGCCTCTCAAGCTCAAAGTCAGCTTGTGGTGTAGCCCTAGGAACAAAGAGCAGGAGTCTGCCTCCAGATGCCTTCTTCTGACAGTCACAATGACATTAAGGAGCTCTTGCACAGCAACTGCAGCCTTGACCATTCCTACATCTCTGCCAGACAAAGTGCTTCCCAGAGATGCCAAGCTCCTGAGCCCCATGACTGAAGTCCCAGCTCAAGCCCACCTTCCCCATGAAGCTCCCTATTCCATGCCCAGAATTCACTGTGACTTCCCCAAGACCATTAATTCTTCTTATGCTTTTACACTAACACCAAAGTTCATCTTGCTGCTGCCTCTTTCTGTTCTCTGTATGTTCATTGTTCTGTCTCCCTAGAAGGCTGCTCAGTATGGCATGTCTACGGGTGAACGATAAAGGTCCTGAATGAATGATGTAAGAGCAGTTGGAGTCAACACATTAGTAACATCACAGACAATGCTGGGGCTCTCCATGTTATCATACAGTCTGTAACGAGGGGAGTGCCTATGTTACTCAGGACAGCTCTTGCCTTCTTGCTAAGTACCTCACCCAAATTGACCTGATGCCAAGGTGCCTTTTCTAGAGAGTGGGATAGATTATCTTTTGATAATCAAAGTATTTTGAAGGTGGATTTTAATCCCCTTCCAATGCCAAACATATCAAAAAGAGATCCTTTGGTTCCCCATGCAAATACCCAGACTCCAGAATCAGATATAACTACACACAGCATCCAGAAGAGTGTGCTAGATTCCCTTGCAGTACTGAAAGCATCCAGAAGAGGATAATAAGTCTCAGCCGATTTCTATGCTGTGAGCACTGACCTGGAAAGAATGTCTGATATTACCACCAAACACCAGAGTATGGGTTTGGTCAGCAGGTGTTTTGGAAGATTTTATGTAAGAACTGCAACACAGTCAGTTGTTACAGGAGAGAAATAGGAACAAGGATTTTGTTCATGTCCTGAGTTGTATTCTACAGAGAATTTTAGCAACACTAATGCATGTTAGCAAATGACTAATAGTTAGAAGGGAAATAGTGTTACACTCTAAGCACACATCAGTGGACTATAATAGTGTGTTAGCATTTTAGATGTGGAAAAGAGAGAGGTAATGAAGGGGGAGTGTATAGGATTGGAGAGATTGAAGTAAGGCATCTGTTACGAGGCATTTTCCAGAGATGCCTGAAGTGGCTGAGATCTGGGAGTTCACATACTACCCTGATCAGTATATCATATCTTGTTGTGTATAGACTGGACATGTATTTTTACATGAATATTTTAACATAACTATGCTCAGGTTCTATGGATGTCATACACTATGTAATTCTTTGTGTCTGGAATCTATTATTTAGCATTCTGTTTCTTAAAAAATATTCATATTAATAAAATATCTATACCATGCAGACTACATGATATGCAATCTCCTGGGGAAAAATTGATCAATAGTAACTAACCAAGAAACCTGTGAATCCTGAAATTATGTTTTCTGTCACCATGGCCAAGTAGAACGCTGCTCTACTGGATAGCTTCACACTCAGGAGTATGTAGATGAAAAAGTATGTATGTATGTATATATATATATAATATATATAATTTTTATATTTATTTTATAATTATTCTATATAATATAAATGCATTATATATGGATATGTACTTATTATATTATATATAAATAATATATATATGGTATTCTATACTGTTACTCTAAAAGAGTGAAGATTCTCTGCCACACACAGCAGTCTATCAAAAGTTCAGTACTAGGCATATGTAACCCTTCTTTTGAGTCATATATGTATGTTCTTTCCTGAATCTCCAGAATGGGATATTGGCATGAATTTTGGTTACCATTTAAAACTTAATGGTAAGTGATGTCTTTTCACTAAAGATATTATATACTTGAGTCATAGGACATGGAGAAATCAATCTGGTGCTAACCAGTAGTCCCTTCCTATTAGTATTCATATTATTAGAATATTGTTTTCATGCTAAAATGGCGAAAATAACAAATAGTCTTAGCCAACTGTGAACCCTGCGATATACAATGATCATCAGCCTGGTATGACATGCTCCCAGGTGTAATAGTGGTATGAATGGTGTGAGCACAACCAACCAGTTTCTCACTGCATGTGAAGTTTCACAAGACTAATGACTGGCACTATTGCCTGAACCAAGTACCCATGGGTGCTTGGAGCACAGGCCTGAAGGGAGATCTTACTAGTATTATCCTGCTGTATGGAAATAGTGTAAAACTCTCTTAGTTTTACCTTTAGAAACAAAGAGTAGTACAGCTTTCAACCCTCACCATAAAAGACCCTCTTTACAGTAGACAATGATTATTAGAAACCCATAGTAGTACAAGTTTTTAAATTTCATGTAGAATAAGAGATCATTGAGTGCTCAGCTATGATACAACTATGTCTCCACCTCAAACCCCGAGGCAAAGGGAACACATCAGAAGAAGAAGAAGAAGAAGAAGAAGAGGAAGAAGAAGAAGAAGAAGAAGAAGAAGAAGAAGAAGAAGAAGAAGAAGAAGAAGAAGAAGAAGAAGATATTGTAAGATCTATAGGTAGTGAATAGGTCAAATAATGCAGTTTGGCTGGCTATGACAGGGTTGCTGCACGCATGAAAACACAGCAACTCTAACTGCATGCACAAGACACACACAAGATTATTACAAGTAACACAGGCATTAATGAGGGAGGGACTTATGTAGTCTTATCATTCATTAATTCAGGAGCTATTGGTCACTGACAGCTGCCGAGGACAGGAGAGTAGGATTTCTTCAGGGATGAATAAGTGGGCGCTGTTTCATTTTTCAGGAGCACATGGATTTGGTCAGAAATAGTGGTGGGGCCAGATTTGGAAGATTGAGAGGGGAGAAAAGTGTCAATCTCATAAAATTAATGTGTGTATAACACTTTCAAACATTAAAATAAATTAAAAATAAATATATTCTCCCTATCAATAGAAACAAGGTACAAATGCAGAGTTTAATGACTGTTTGGGCTATGAAGAGTAATTGTTGGCACACAACTGCCCATCAATATTTCAATACAGTTAATCAGCTGATATTAACAATGATGAAGACAGCAGCTTCTTTCTCTCTTTAGGTTGTAGAAGTTTTCTTCTATAATTTTGTTGAAGATATTTACTGGCCCTTTAAGTTGGGAATCTTCACTGTCTTCTATACCTGTTATCCTTAGGTTTGGACTTCTCATTGTGTCCTGGATTTCTTGGATGTTTTGGGTAAGAACCTTTTTCACATTTTGCATTTTCTTTGACTGTTATGTCAATGTTTTCTGTGATGTCTTTTATTCCTGAGATCTCTCTTCAAACTCTTATATTCTCTTGGAGATGCTTGCATCTATGACTCCTGATCTCTTTTGTAGGTTTTCTATCTCTGGGGTTGTCTCCATTTGTGAATTCTTTATTGTTTCTATTATCATTTTTAGATCCTGGATGGTTTTGTTCAGTTACTTCACCTGTTTGTTTTATTTTCCTGTAATTCTTTAAGGGACTTTTTGTGTTTCCTCTTTAAGGGCTTCTAAATATTTGCCTGTGTTCTCTTGTATTTCTTTAAGAGAATTGTTTATGTCCTTCTTAAAGCCTCTATCATAGTCATGAGATGTGATTTTAAATCAATGTCTTGCTTTTATGGTGTGTTGGGGTAACCAAGGCTCCATGTGGTAGGAGAATTGGGTTCTGATGATGCAAAGTGTAACTGTGGTTTCTGCTGCTTTTGTTCTTGTGTTTGCCTTTAGCTATATGGTTTTCCTTGGTGTTTGCTGGTCTTGTTGTCTCTGACAGTGACTTGTCTATCCAGCAAGCCTGTGGGTCAGTACTCCTAGGAAACCATTTCTTTCCAGGAGGAATTTCGTTATGGAATGCTGTGGTCCAGGGTCAGCTATGAGCTGCAGACAGAAAGCAGAAGGATCCTGTCCCCAGCTGACCCTTAGTTCCTGTGTCCTGATCCCTCTGAGCAGGTCGATCTTGGGCTAGGAATTTGAATAGAAGTGATGGTCTTACCCATGCTTGAAGGTGTGTAGTCACTCCTGGGAGACCAGCTATCTTCTGGTGGTATTTGTGTATGTAGCTCTGTGGCCCAGAATCACCTTGGAGCCCAGACATAAATCAGAAGTTTCCTGTCCCAGGTAGCTCCTTGGTTCCTGTGTCCTGAGGGATCAGGGTGTGTTCCTCTCAGCAGCAGTGGTGGTCCTACCTGCACCCCTGGGAGGCTTGCTCTCTCTCAGCCCTATTTGTGTATGGAGCTTTGTAGCAGAAAAAGGGCTCCAGCTTAAGACAGAAACCTGAAGGCTCAAGTCCCAGGCTGCACCTGGGTTCCTGTGTCCTAAGGGTTCTGAGCAGGTTCCTCTGTGCAGCACTAGTGGTCTTCCCTGCACTCGCAGGCCTGTCTGCACCCCTGGGATGCTTGCTCTCTCCCAGCACTATTTGGGCATAGAGCCCTGTGGCAGAGGATGGGCTCCAAGCCAAATGATTCATTTTATATGTGTAGGTTAGACGATCAACAATTTGAGACATAATAATTGTTAATATGTGAAAGGAAATTGTTTAATAAAAACTGCTCTTGAGAAATTTTATAAGGTCCCTGATGAAACAGGCAGTCATGGTTAAATCTGTAGTTGTAATAATTGCTTTATCATCTTAAGTCTCATCTAATTCATTTTTTTTGTATATGTGACTGGTCATGACAGAAGTTCATTCCAAACATCACTGGTAAAATTCAGGTCATAATGATTTTCAGTTCATTCTGGGGGAAGGTAAATCTTGTTCAGTTTTTATGTTTGTTTGTTTTGTTGTAGTGGGGTTCTCTATTTGTTTTAGGGTTTTTTCTTTTGATTTTGTTTGATACAGTGTTTATATAGGACAGACAATCCTGGATTTTGTAGACCAGACATATTGGGAACATGCAGATCTGCCTGCCTCTGCCTCCTGAGTGCTGGGATAAAAGGCCTTTGTCACCACCTAAGGTGTATCTTTGTACTGATAGTCCAGTGACTGGAGACCAACTGAGAATACATAAATCAGATTAGCTCACAAATATTAAGGACTTTTTTATTTTTTTTGTGTGTATGTCCTGTGCCTTGTGAAAATAAAGTAAATTTAAAAATGAGCACCTAAAAGGAATGAACTTAGGGTATGAAATAACTCATCTTTCCCCTTGCAGTGGTCATCTCTAGAAAAATAACTAAAGAAATAGGAGGGTAACTATGACTCTCCAGATTCCAAGGACCTTTCAGTCAAACACAGTGAGAAAATGGTGGACCAACAGAGTGATTGCTGCTGAATGACTAAAGGAACTATCACAGAGGATTTGCAAAAATTTTGTGAAATATTTTGAGTTAAAAGTGATATTATTCAGAGGAGGTTCTACCTTGTAACTCTATAGGGAGAAAACTGCCAATAGCAATTCCTCTTCTTTTAAAACCTATGTCTTTCATGTGTGCGGGGTGACGCATCTACCAACTCTTGCCTGCTCTTCTGCAAAGAACATTTGGAAAAAGGTCCTTAATCTTACACATGTCCTACACTTTCGCAGTCCCATCTCACTCACCTTGTCAAGCTTAAGTGAAAAAAATGAGCTATACATACAGCAAGGTGAATGCTCCATCAACATAAATGAAAATAATTCTCATAGAATAATAATAATGAAAAATAATTATAAAAGAACTCTACAAGTTTACAGTTGAATTAAAGTAACAAATACACTCTCTATGCAAATAAATACATCATAAACCAAACATAATGAACTTTCAATCTCAGACATGAGCCTAGGGCTAGTAGACCAAAAGTCCCACAGTTCCCATGATTCAAAGGAAGAAATCATGTGACTTTATAAAAACAGCATGTCTTCTAAGGAAAGCCATACATCACCTTGTGAATAGATCCCCTGGCATTTCTGCCCTCTGTATTATTATATAAACACTTCAGAAATCTGTGTTAATATTGCATTTTTAGTATGAATGCAGTATCTTTATGAATGTTTAACTTCTTGAATGCACATCCTTTTTCTGAGATAATATCCTTTCTACCCATCATGTACTCGTGTTTTCTGAATCTTCTGAGTGCCCAAACTTCATATTAGAAGCTGAACATGCCCTTTACCATTCCCGAAACTTGGCTGACCCTTGTTTAATGTTATTGCCTGTCTCTATTGTAGTAAACAGCTGTGGTCGATTGTATTAAACCACTGAAGTAGGAGAAGCCCTGCTTCCCAGTCCTCTTGTAAAGCACCAAACACTCATTAGATCTGCTTTTGTGACATGCCTTTCTCAAGGAAATCTATTCATTTAATGTTAGTGTTCACACTAAATTCTTGTGTTGACGAAAACTGATAACTATCATTTAATATCTGGTTCATTATATCATGTGGATGTTAGACCATCTTAGAACTTGACTCATTACACATAGCCTACATGTATGCACGACACGGACACTGTGTATAATCTGTAGTATAATATAGACATCATTGTGCATGACAGCTGTTATCCCTTGGGCAAAAATGGTCTTATTCTCATTACTCGTTTACTATTTCAAGTTATTTGCTTCTACACTGAGCACATTCTTAGAATTGATTTTTTTCTTTCCATTTCTATATGCATGGTCATCTAATTTAATTATAGCTTTCTGTGACTGCTACGACTCCTCTAGCCTGCCAGACGACATCTCGGTGTTTAAGGTGGAGGACAGATTTGACGGCCTGGCCGGCGCTCCAAGAAGATCTGGCTGGTGCCCATTGACTTTGACAAACTAGAGATCCCCCAGTCTGACTTGGAGATGCCCGGTGCAGACTGCCTTCTGAGCAGGGAGCAGCTGCGCAGCATCTAGCAGGGAGCAGCTGAGCAGCATCTAGGAGAGCAGCCTGTCCACTGGCAACTTCGCCTCCTGCCTGCTGGTGCACCTCTTCCTGGAGCTCTTCACGCAGGAAAACCTGCGCAAACAGTACAACTGCAGCGGCTCCCTGGGCAAGAAGCAGCTGGACCCTGCCTGCATCAGGCTGATCCGTCACTATGTGCAGCTCCTCTACCCGAGAGCCAAGAAGGACCGCGGGTGGACCTTGGAGTTTGTGGGTAAGCTGGATGAGCGCTGTCGCTGCAGGGACATGGAGCAGCGCTGCTCCTTCCAGCAACAAGGCAAGGTCCATGTGCCTGGCCCGAGTGCCAGGACATAGGGAGTTATGCAATCAACCTCGAGAGGTTCCATGAGGAGTTTGAGGTTCCCCCCGCTGCTTCCATCCATGACTCAAGGATATGATGTCTTCAGCAAAATGACCTTACCATTGAATTTTGGAGGCTAACCAAGAGCCATGGTATTATTCCATATTATGTGAAAGATTTACATCTATGGGACTTTTTCACTTGATAAATAATAGTTTTGAAAGAGGAACTGTCTTTTCAGTATAGATCAACCCCATATAAATCCATTTTATATATCTTGATGTACATGTTTTACTACCTGCATACTACTGGATCTAAAATCATCTACTGGTCTATGGGCCTATCTTAGCATGTTCATAATTCACAGGGTTCACATGGTTCATGGGCGGATGAGATCAATGAAGGCTTTCCCCCCAGAAGGTTAAAAAATATAGTAGACAAAGTATTGATACATCCATAAACATGGATCAATCTTGAAAACAATGCTATGTAAAGGAAGGAGTTCAGAAAGTCTAATGTGACCTGAAAACGTTTATGCTAAAATATCCATTCAAAAATACTCCTCCATGCTCTGACACAACTAGATATAACCCACTGTTAGTATAGATGTGACCTCCCAGATATCAGCTACTTAAGACATCTCTGGAAGAGTGGAGCTTTTATTAATGATGCCTTATTTGTTTCATCTCTTTACCATTCTGCATAACTCTCCTTTATGAGTCATTCCCCACTCCAAATTTGACACGCTAAAGTGAATAAATAATCCATTGATATTTATTTGCAGAACTCACTTTTTCTTGTACCTCGTAGGCATTTCCTGGCATTTCTAAGAGCTTCTAGTGGGCGATCATTTAATGAATGGACACTGGCCCTGCAAGCACTTCCTGATCCTTTATTTTTATTCAGGTCTCCGGTCAGCAAAAAAATGAGAAAATTATCAAATAATTATTTTATGTGCTTTGTTTTCTTTTCACTTATGAGGGCTGTATCCTATCTCCCCAGGTCTATTATAATCTCATGAACACAAACCTTACCAGTCTGACAGAGTTCCACAGTGATATCCACACAGTTGACAAACAGTAATAGCAGCAGTAAGATTTTTTAGTATTTACCTTGACTGATTCTGTGGAATCAATTCTATTAAATATGTGAGAGAAATCCAGAATAAATAGGGAATAAACTAACACCTAGTATAAATCCATAGATTGCTTTAACCCAATCATCTATTTTAACTCTTTACTAAAACTATGATACTAAAGAAGGCAATGTTCAATAAATGTGTTCTTTGTATCACAACCAGATGGAAACAGACAGGAAGGACTGCATGCTGTCAAGAGCTTGTGTCATTTTATTATTTCCACAAATTAACCCCTAGCTAAATTTCCAGAAACGTCTTCAACAATCTGGATTTGCAGTTGCTCTTAAGGAACTGCACCTTGTGTATTTGGAGCCAGTGTTATAGACTGTTCCTTGTAGATGAGGCATATACGTGCACCAGTGTGCTAAGGATCCAACTTTACTTCTTCATGTCACTTTATATCTATAAGTCTTAGAACTTACAACCCATTGCTATCAATAAACAGAGAGATGTTATTTGTTTTTAATACAGTTAGTTTGGATTTCATCAAACCAAATGAACCAGTTTTCAAAATAAGGAACAAATCTAAACAGAATTTTAGGCAAAAGGATCTCTAATGGCTGAGAAGCATTTTAAGAAATGTTTAACATCCTTAGCTGTCAGAGAAATGCAAATAAAAATGACCCTAAGATTCCACCCTATACAAGTCAGAATGATAAAGATCAAAAGCTCAAGCAACATTGCATTCTGGTGAAGTTTTGGAGTAAAAGGAAAGAACCTGCATTGGCAACCACCTAGATTTGCCTCAACCAAAGAATGGATAAGAAAAAAATGGTATGTTTAAACAGTGGAATATAACTCTGGGATTAAAACAATGGCATCATGATATTTGCAGGCAATGGTTGGAACTAGAAAAGATCCTCCTGATTGAGGTAACCCAGACCCAGAATGGCAAACATGGTATGTTCTCACTTTTTCCTTCCAATCATCACTGGGATGTCTATTATTCCTAAGAAAACCTAAGGTGGGAACCTGAGGGATGACTTCAGATCTGTGCCTGCTGTGTGGATCTGTACTGCTCAGCCAGAGAGAAGGAATCTGTGGTGTAGGTGGGAGGAGAAAAGCCAAGCAGTCTGTGTATAAGTGAGTTTCAAGATAGCAGTCACCTCCATTGCCCAAACATTTTGACTTAGTTTGCATGCTGTCACCTAAAATAGAGTGTCTTGGTGGAGTAATTGTCTTTTTATAAGGGTGGCCTTTGGGCATTCCTGTGACACAGTCTGTCAGGTGGATAACTGGGTAGGAGAGCCCAGGACACTGTGGGAGCGTCCACTGACAGAGCTAATGGTCATGGGCGGTGTGAGGAGAACAGCTGAGGATGAACCTACCAGGCAAGTCAGCAAGCCCCAGTTCTTCATGCTTCCTGCTGCAATTCCTCAGTACTGAAGGTGGGCCAGGAAGGATGGAGGCCCGAGGGGCAGGCCTCATAGACACAGGCCTCCATGTCAGAATTCTGGGAACCGTTGGGCTTCAGTGGCTTTACCCTTCCTCCAGTCCTAACTGAAATAGAAGTTTGCAGTGGGATAGCCAACCGGAAGTGCATCAGGAGGGGTCAAGCCCATCTGAGGCAGGACCTATGTTGGAGTGTTCACCATCTCTGCCTCCTCCATTTTTGTCTCCTCTTCAAGTATGGCTGCAACCTCAGATAACTTGGTTTTGCCAGAAGACAGAGGCATTGGGAGAGGCATTCTCTGATCATGCCTTATTGCCAGTGACTCAGGAGGTTAGTTCCAGGCCATAACCAACCAAATCTTCTTATTCACAGTTCTCTATCCTGAAAGCCCAATTCAGTCAGTGCCAGCCTGCTGTCCTCACTAAGCCCTGATGCTATCTGGCCACATACAGAGAGGGCAAATGACACCAACAGGGAGCCACAGATCCAGGAATGGCTCACACGGTGTCTACAGAGCCTGGTCCATGCCGTGACACAAGTAAAGGCCAAGACCATTGTGCTGCAGAGCACCACACTACTCAGCTTCAGTGAGCAGCCCCACCTTAGTAGGAGGAGGCAGGAGTCACCAAGGAAGATATATTGCTCTGCTTTCTCCTGGGTGAGTTGCAGGATCCCTTCCAGGACCTGCATGCTGCCCTGGAGAGGATAGTTCATCTGCTGCTTATTCTCTACTTTAAGGGCATCTTGGGCTCAACACTTTGCCAAGAGAGCAGACAAGTCTTTGACCTGTGTGACCTCTCTGGTCTCCCTTTCTATTTGTAGCTTATGGTGAATTAGCAAGTATCCAGTTAAAGCCACTGCTCTGTCTCTATGGCATTGGTGACACCTTCTTATTTATCATATACAGAGGAGGAACTGATGCCTATATGTAAATTCTTCTATTCAGAGGATCCCTGGGAACAATAAAACCTTGCCTTTCTTCCTGTGGTTGCCCTGCTGGAGGGTCCTCTGGAGGCCACCAGGACCTGGAAGGATCTGCTATGGCTTTGCATCAAAAGGCTGCAGCCAGCAAGCCTGGAATTAATGCCAGGAGCTGAACTCCTACATTTTGATTTCCAACTACTCCACTTTAAGACTCCTGGGATCTTTTTATTTTGGTGCTGTGTCAGGATCCTTTTGGCTTTCTTGAGTTCAGTCTCTTAAGTCACCCAGATTTGCTCTCAATTGTGCAAAATGCCCCTTCAAGTTCCTAAAATATTGTGGTTCAGGAAAAAAAACTGAGGAAGTTGTCATGTGCCCTGGGAAAAACTCAGCGACTATGGCTGAGTTCCAATTATTCTCTGCATGCCTTAGAGTTGCTTCACAAATGAAAACATGGACTTGGCTTATTAAAGGAACAAATCACAATGGGCTCAATTCAGGAATTTCTGCTTTATATGGCACTGTATTTTTTTCAAAAATCATTGTATAAATGAGATTACAGAGGTAGAATGAGTGTCTGGTTCATATTTTATGTTAACAAGTACACAGAAATGGGAAAGTAAAACAGTTTTGTGATATGAGCCAGGTAACTCCAACATAAAACTACTTTTAAAATAGCTGTAAAAATTCAATTGCTGATAGTTTAAGCTTAGTGCCCTAGTAGAAACATCCTATGGAAAAAATCCTTCGTCTAAGAACAAGGTCTTGCTGACTCTCTTTCCTTTGCTTTGTATTTCTTTTCTATTTTCTTTTCTATATTTTCATTACATTTTAATTTTTTGCATACCACCTTGGTCTGAAACTCATTTTTACATGGAGCTAATTTGTATCTATTAGATTCCTCATTCTTTTGATGGAATCAATCACACTATTGGTTCATGTTAAGGTACAGGATGACGGTGAGCCTGTAAGGTTATATTTAGTAGGTCATTATCTTGCCACTGGCTGTAGGAGAATGTGTGAAATCTGGTGACTTAATTTTAAGATTCCTTGAATCCACTGCAGTTAACATTGACATCCATGCAGGGACATTAAGATGCATAAAGAAGTAAGACAGAAAAATATGCATCTGTTTTAGCCAAGTAAAAGTTAATAACTATGAAGTAAGCCATTCAATCAGAAACAAGCATCCAGTTTGAATAGACCTTTCTGTAAGTTCCTTTTTATAACTATTTTAAGGGGTATTTGTAATGGAGCCTGGAGACCAGCATGGGCCCTTATATTTCAAAGGGTGTCTTTGGGGATTTTTTGGTAATCTGGCCATAGGAAAGGAAAGTGTGTTGTTTGTTTTGTTTTTGTTTGGTTGGTTGGGTTTTTTTTGTTGTTGTTTTTTGGGGGAGTTTTTTGGAAGAGGGGAATTATTAATTTCATTTGTTTCTCACAGTCCTGTTCTTTGTGGAAGATGAGCAGACACTGAGATTGGTAGAGATATCAGACTGAAAACCGCCTCCTTGAACTGCCTTTGGCCTAATCCTTAAAAAATTCTAAAATCCATTTTCAAGTGTTACTGTGTGTGGTTCCCAAAGGAGAGTTAGGGCAGTCATGTTGTATACATTGTCACACTGGTCATAGAATGAAGTTACAGACCTGTCACATACAGCACAAAATATCTATTTGGATGTTTTAATGAGCCATTATGAAATCATGAATGAAAGTTTTTTCATCAACAGATTTCTCTTTGAAATGTCTACACGTACCTTCGATGTGAATGCAAAGAGAATACATTGTTCAAAAATGCTCATAGGGATTCACCCAAATGGGCCTGCTAATGTATTTTTCCTCTGAAAGATTTGTTTATTTGTTTTATGTATATGAGTACATTGAACAGTCTTTAGACACACAGAGAAGGGCATGGCATTCCAGTACAGATAGTTGTGAGCCACCATATGGTTGCTGGGAATTGAACTCAGGTCCCCTGGAAGAGTAGTCAATACTCTTAACCACAGAGTCATCCCTCTAGTCCCCTGCCAGTAGTTCTTAACATCATTCCTATATACCAATGACTCCTAAAGTACCATTGTGTCTGCTGGATAATATGGTTTAATTGGTAGAGAAGCTTAAATAGCAGCCTGGCCTAGTTGAAGAGCCTTTTCTAGTTCAAACCTTGACCCTCCTCCAAAACTAGCAGCTTTTTGTGTCCCTTGGTATATTGGCCCAAGTCACACACACTGAGTAACAAAGTGAGGAATGTGTTGTCTCCAGAATACAAATAGATTTATTAAACATTGTGCTTTTTTTCTTATTGGTGAGAGGGTCCAAATACAATAACCTACTTGTTTTCCTTTTTGTATTTTCCATTAATTTGTTACATCGCAATATCAGCTCCCCTTCTCCCTCAGTCCCATCTCTTACAGTTCCTCCACAATCCTCCTGCTCCTTTTCCTCTGACAAGAATCAGCAACTCCACCCCATCCTACTCTAGATTTCACCCAACCCTGGCACATCAAGTCCCTGAAGACCAGCTACATCCTCTCTCACTCGGGCCAGACAAGACAGCCCAGTTAGGGAACAGGATCCACAGACAGGAAACCAATTCAGGGAAAGCCCTGCTCCAGATGTTGGGGGACCTGCATTAAGACCAGTTTGTACATTTGCTACATATGTGCATGCTGGGATGGGTGTAGATTTAGCCCCTGCTAGCTCTTTGGTTCAGTCTCTGTGAGAACCCAAGAGTCAGGTTAGTTCACTCTGTTGGTCCCTATTCACTTCTGGTCCCTCATTCCTTCCACCTTCTCTTCCACAAGATTCCCAAGCTCCTCTTATATGACTGCCTGTGGGTTTCTGCATGTTTCTATTGGCAGCTGGGTGGAGTCTCTCAGAGACCAGTAATGCTAGGATCCTGTCTTCCAGCATAACAGAGTATCATTATTACTGTCCAGGATTGATGCTTAGCCATAGGATGGGTCTCAGTTTGGGCCAGTCATTGTTTGTCATTCCCTCTGTCTGCTCCATCTTCATCCATGCACATTTTGTAGGAAGGTCGTGTTTTGGGTGGAAGGTTGTGTGGGTGGGTTCCTACACTTATCCTTGCACTGGGAGTCCTGCCTGGCTATAGGCCTGGCCTCTTCAGGCTCCATATCCCCCACTGTTAAGAGTCTCAGGTAGATTCATCCCCACAGTCTCCATGGTGCCTCCCCTATTTCAGGTCTCTGGAATATCCTAGAGATGCCTCCCTGCCCACTTCCTTACTTTGGATGTCAAAAAACTTAACTTCTTTCTATTTCCCTAAGATAGAAGGCCCTGGAATCCTGATTGGATTTATTTCCCATCTTGTAATTTGCATGTGTTACCAATGAGTCCAAAGCAGTTATTATTTTCTGTTCTCTTGTTCAAATCCAGAATAATGTCATCACTAGGATTTACCATTTGACTATTTCATGGTAGAGACAGACAGATTAAGATCTCTTCTAATAAGTTATGACACAGGCCTGGAAAATTATATTCTTGAGGTGAAACTAAAAATGTATGCTTCTGGCCTTGCTAACTGAAAGCAAATTGCTTTTCACAGTTTTTATAGACAGGTACTGAGAACAAAGCATTTGCTCCATACCATGTACCAGGAAATGTCTTCATCTGGTAAAGTAAAGATACCATATCTGGTGCTCAGTCCAATGGTTGGCTGTCAGCATCTACTTCTGTATTTTCCAGGTACTTGCAGAGCCTCTCAGGAAGACAGCTATATCAGGCTCCTGTCAGGTAGCACTTGATGGCATCCTTAATAGTGTCTGAGTTTGGTAACTGTATTAGGGATGGATCCCCAGGTGGGGCAGTCTCTAAATGGCCTTTCCTTGAGTCTCTGCTTCATACTTTGTCTCTGAATCTCCTCCCATGAGTATTTTTATTCCCCTTCTAAGAAGAACCAAAGTAGACATAATTGGTTTTCCTTCTTCTTAAGCTTCAAGTGGTTTGGGAATTGTATCTTGAGTATTCCAAGCTTTGGGGGCTAATATCCAATTATCAGAGAGTGCATACCTTGTGTTCATGTAATTGGTAGACAAATGGATGGAACTAGAAAATATCATCCTGAGTGAGGTAATCCAATCACAAAAGATCACACATGGTATTTACATCATCTTTGTATTTCAGTTTATAAAACACGTATGATATATATTTTTTATTTTAGTGAGAATATCTGTGATCAAAACGTTCAACCAGTGTGTGGCATACATGCAGTCTGCACTCTTAGGAAGCTGAGAGACATAGGTCTGGAGTTGCTGCCAAGGTGTCTTACATAGTAAGACCATGTCTGAAAAAAAGTAACCAATATGATGTATTGTCATCCCATCTTTGTGTTAAAAAAAAAAAGGAACCAAGAATACACAAAATAGGGAACATCTGAGTCCTCTCTGAGAAGTCTCAATTAGCATTAGTGGTTGGATTTCATGTCTCCCAGTAGGGTCAGTCCTCCCTAAACACTTCTGTGGGGGAGGTAAGCAGCAGGATTCCCTTGATTGTGTTACTCTCTTGTGGTTCATCTTTATAAATGGAGAGATGATTAAGTGTTATGATGGAGAGGGCATTCTGGATGTAAAAGTGCTAGACAAGGGAAGGAGAGAAAAAGTTGGACAAGAGCGCACTTTTGAAATATCCTTTATTATACTGCTAAAACTGTCTAATGATCACCAAGAACTGATTGTGTGCTGAGGTGCAAAAACTAGGCTAGAATCTCTGACTTTCCTTGGCAGCCTCTCAGTTGACTTTTGCAATATGGAAAAAGTTCATAGATATTTCACATCAACTGAAGAACAAATCTCACAAAGTCCATGGATTTTTGCCTTTATTTTATTCTCTGGCATACTACCCAGGGCCGTACGTGGAATGTTCTTAGGAAACAAACTTTTCTTTCAAATTTTTTATTCCATTCCTGGTAACCTCTGTGAAGGCCCTGAACTCTTCCCTCTCTGCCTCTCTCTAAAGTTTGTTTCACATGTTTTCAGCTTTCTTAATATTTGCCTTTGTTAAGTATTGATGTTTTGTCAACACCACAGTCTTCACATTTTTCAACAAACTATCCTAAAATCATCATTTGATAAGTTTAAAATATAGGTAGAGAAGACCTAGAGATATCCCATTCTCCTGCTCCCTGTTAGAGAAGGGGAGGATCCTTTCTGATAGAAAACACTCAAAACATATGTGTTTTCTCCTGAGTTCTTTTCTTTCTGTTTTCCTTCTGAGACAATCAGAGCAGGAAGAATGGGACAGCAGGTGTGGAGACAGAGGCATGGCCAGCAACAGAACACTGTCTCCTTAGGGGTCTAGTATTCACTAAGTTGTAGTATCAAGAAATAAAACCCATCTTGAATTCAGATTCTTGAAAACATTAAAGACATCAAACCATGTGTATCGTATTGATTGGAGTTGTGGTCAAAGGATAGTTTATATAAAAATCAAAATGTCATATATATCATATTATATTATATTTAAACATTTCACACAAATGTATCCAACAGTACAAAATGGCTTCTTATTCCATTATGGAAACTGTCCTACTGGAAATCACTTTTTGAAAGACTTTTAGATTGGTTCTCAGTGACGAGATCTTCTTGCTTCAATTGGTCAGGCACCCTGTCGTCACCCTGTTCAGTAGAAAATTTTGTTTTTAAGGGAGTGTTTTACACACACACACACACACACACACACACACACACACACACACCTTCTGGACACAGATGGGCCACAGGGAATGCAGGAGCGTTGCATCTCCTTCTTGGCTCTAAGGACAGGCACTGTGTCCTATTTGCCCTATTTGCTCTTAGACTCTAACTGGCTCTGTTGCCCTGGCCTGTGCTTATTTCCTCTTACAGGAATGGTTTCCATACTGACACAACCTGATCCTAAAATAAAGCGACAACATCTGCACAGCTGAGCTTGACCATACAAGAGCACGTCTCCAAGGAGAAGGGCCTACAAACACCTCCATATAATTCCAGCTTGACCCATTGTAGTCTCCTCTCTAAACCCAACCTGGTTCCTTCACAGAAGACCTTCATAGCACCAGAGAAAGGACGTCATCCATGCTCACTATCCAGTAACATATCATATCCACAGATTACAGTGCACATGATAGGAAACTGCACCCATATCAGTCAGTCAGAGACAAGTGACATCACCTGCATTGCTTTTCTGAATGCAGCACTCTATACAACTATGAGGGGGAATCTTTCTTTTTTTTTTTTCTTTTTTTTTTATTGTGTATATTCTATATTTACAATTCATTTCCCTTTTTCTGGTTCCCCACCCCCAAAGGTCCCACATGTCCTTTTCCCTCCCCCTGCTCCCGCATCCACCCCCTCCCACTTTACTGTTCTTGTACTCTCCCACAATGATGTTTTGGTCCATTCTAGCACCAGTGTCCACTCCTTTCTTCTTGTGAGACATCACTTGATATGTGATTTGTGTCTTTGGTGTTCTAAGCTTCTAGGCTAATATCCACTTATCAGTGACTGTATACCATGGGTATTCTTTTGAGACTGGGTCACCTCACTTAGTATGACATTCTCCAGCTCCATCCATTTCTCTAAGAATTTCATGAATTCATTGTTTCTAATGGCTGTATAGTACTCCATTGTGTATATATACCACATTTTTTGTATCCATTCTTCTGTTGAGGGACATCTGGGTTCTTTCCAGCTTCTGGCTATTATATATAAAGCTGCTATGAACATAGTGGAGCATGTATCCTTATTGCATGCTGGTGAATCTTCTGGGTATATTCCCAGGAGTGGTATGGCTGGGTCCTCCGGAAGTATCACGCCCAGTTTTCTGAGGAACCGCCATACTGATTTCCAGAGTGGTTGTACCAGCTTGCATTCCCACCAGCAGTGGAGGAGTGTTCCTCTTTCTCCACATCCTCGCCAACACCTGATGTCTTCTGAGTTTTTAATCTTAGCCATTCTGACTGGTGTGAGGTGAAATCTCAGGGTTGTTTTAATTTGCATTTCCCTAATGACTAGTGATGTTGAACATTTTTTAAGGTGTTTCTCAGCCATCCGAATTTCTTCAGGTGAAAAGACTCTGTTTAGCTCTGTACCCCATTTTTGGATAGGGTTATTTGGTTTTCTGGGGTCTAACCTCTTGAGTTCTTTGTATACATTGGAGATTAGCCCTCTGTCGGATGTGGGGTTGGTGAAGATTTTTTCCCAATTTGTTGGTTGCCGATTTATCCTTTTGACAGTATCTTTTGCCTTACAGAAACTTTGTAGTTTTATGAGGTCCCATTTGTCTATTCTTGCTCTTAGAGCATAAGCAATTGGTGTTCTGTTCAGGAATTTTTCCCCTGAGCCAATGTCCTCAAGGGTCTTCCCCAGTTTCTTTTCTATTAGTTTTAGTGTGTCTGGTTTTATGTGGAGGTCTTTGATCCACTTGGAGTTGAGCTTAGTGCAAGGAGATAAGAGTGGATCAATTCTCATTCTTCTGCATGTTGACCTCCAGTTGAGCCAGCACCATCTGTTGAAAAGGCTATCTTTTTTCCACTGGATGTTTTCAGCTCCTTTGTCGAAGATCAATTGGCCATAGATGTGTGGGTTCAATTCTGGGTCTTCGATCCTATTCCATTGATCCGCTTCCCTGTCACTGAACCAATACCATGCAGTTTTTAATACCACTGCTCTGTAATATTGCTTGAGGTCCGGGATATTGATTCCCCCAGAAGTTCTTTTGCTGTTGATGATAGTTTTAGCTATTCTGGGTTTTTTGTTATTCCAGATGAATTTGAGAATTGCTCTTTCTAGCTCTATGAAGAACTGAGTTGGGATTTTGATGGGAATTGCATTGAATCTGTATATTGCTTTGGGCAAGATTGCCATTTTGACTATATTAGTCCTGCCAACCCACGAGCATGGAAGATTTTCCCATTTTCTGATGTCTTCTTCAATTTCCCTCTTCAGAGACCTGAAGTTTTTGTCGTATAAATCTTTCACATGTTTGGTTAGCGTCACTCCAAGATACTTTATATCATTTGTGGCTATTGTGAAGGGTGTCATTTCCCTAATTTCTTTCTCGGCCTGCTTATCCTTCGCGTATAGGAAGGCTACTGATTTACTTGAGTTGATTTTATAGCCAGCCACTTTGCTGAAGTTGTTTATCAGTTGCAGGAGTTCTCTGGTGGAGGTTTTTGGGTCACTTAAGTAAACTATCATATCATCTGCAAATAGTGATAGTTTGACTTCTTCCTTTCCGATTTGTATCCCTTTGACTTCCCTCTGTTGTTGAATTGCTCTAGCTAGTACCTCAAGTACTATATTGAAGAGATATGGCGAGAGGGGACAGCCTTGTCTAGTCCCTGATTTTAGAGGGATTGCTTCGAGTTTTTCTCCGTTTACCTTAATGTTGGCTACTGGTCTGCTGTATATTGCTTTTACTATGTTTAGATATGGGCCTTGAATTCCTGTTCTTTCTAGGACCTTTAGCATGAAAGGATGCTGAATTTTGTCAAATGCTTTTTCAGCATCTAATGAGATGACCATGTGGTTTTTTTCTTTGAGTTTGTTTATGTAGTGGATTACGTTGATGGATTTCCGTATATTGAACCATCCCTGCATCCCTGGGATGAAGCCAACTTGATCATGGTGAATGATTGTTTTGATGTGTTCTTGGATGCGGTTGGCAAGTATTTTGTTTAGTATTTTTGCATCGATATTCATAAGAGAAATTGGCCTGTAGTTCTCTTTCTTAGTTGGATCTTTGTGAGGTTTTGGTATCAGGGTAATTGTGGCTTCATAGAATGAGTTGGGTAGTGTTCCTTCAGTTTCTATTTTGTGGAATAATTTGAAGAGTATCGGTATCAGGACTTCTTTGAAGGTCTGATAGAATTCTGCACTAAAACCGTCTGGTCCTGTGCTCTTTTTGGTTGGAAGACTGTCTATGACCCCTTCTATTTCTTTGGGGGTTATGGGTCTGTTTAGACGATCTATTTGATCCTGGTTTAATTTTGGTATTTGGTAGCTGTCGAGGAAATTGTCCATTTCCTCCAGATTCTCCAGTTGTGTTGAGTATAGGTTTTTGTAGTAGGATCTGATGATTTTTTGAATTTCCTCCGTTTCTGTTGTTATATCTCCCTTTTCATTTCTAATTTTGTTGATTTGAATACTGTCTCTGTGCCCTTTAGTAAGTCTGGCTAGGGGTTTATCTATCTTGTTGATCTTCTCAAAGAACCAGCTCCTGGTTTTGTTGATTCTTTGTATGGTTCTTTTTGTTTCAACTTGATTGATTTCAGCCCTGAGTTTGATGATTTCCTGTCTTCTACTCCTCCTGGGTGAAATTGCTTCTTTTTGTTCCAGAGCTTTCAAGTGCGCCATTAAGTTGCTGGTATATGCTCTCTCCTGTTTCTTTTTGGAGACACTCAGGGCTATGAGTTTTCCTCTAAGCACTGCTTTCATTGTGTCCCATAGATTTGGGTATGTTGTGCCTTCATTTTCATTAAGTTCTAAGAATTCTTTGATGTCTTTCTTTATTTCTTCCTGGACTAAGGTATCATTGAGTAGAATATTGTTCAGCCTCCAAGCGTATGGGGATTTTCTGTTGTTTTTGTTGCTATTGAAGAACACTCTTACTCCATGGTGATCTGATAAGAGGCATGGGATTAGTTCGATCTTTTTATATTTGTTGAGATCTGTCTTGTGTCCAATTATATGGTCGATTTTGGAGAAGGTACCATGAGGGGCTGAGAAGAAGGTATAGTCTTTTGCTTTAGGGTGAAATGTTCTATATATATCTGTTAAATCCAATTGCTCCAAAGTTTCGATGAGTTTCTCCGTGTCTCTGTTTAGTTTCTGTTTTCCTGGTCGGTCCACTGTAGATAGAGGAGTATTGAGGTCCCCCACAATCATTGTGTTAGGTGCAATGTGTGCTTTGAGCTTTAGTAAGGTTTCTTTTACAAATGAGGGTGCCCTTACATTTGGAGCGTAGATGTTTAGAATTGTGAGTTCCTCTTGGTGGATTCTTCCTTTGACTAGCAGGAAGTGACCTTCTGTGTCTCTTTTGATGACTTTGGGTTGAAAGTCAATTTTATCTGATATTAAAATGGCTATTCCAGCTTGCTTCCTGTGACCATTTGCTTGCAAAATTGTCTTCCATCCTTTTACTCTAAGGTAGTGTTTGTCTTTGACTCTGAGGTATGTTTCCTGTAAGCAGCAAAATGTAGGGTCCTGTTTCCGTATCCAGTCTGTTAGTCTATGTCTTTTTATTGGGGAGTTGAGTCCATTGATGTTAAGAGATATTAAGGAATAGAGATTATTACTTCCTGACATTTTTGATGTTATTTTTGTTTTTGAGTAGTTATCTTCCTTTGAGTTTGATGGAAGAAGTTTACTGTCTTGCTTTTTCTTGGGTGCCATTTCCTTCCTTGTGTTGGAGTTTTCCTCCTATTATCCTTTGTAGAGCTGGGTTAGTGGAAAGATATTGTGTAAATTTGGTCCTGTCATGGAATATTTTGATTTCTCCATCTATGTTGATTGAGAGTTTTGCTGGGTATAGTAGTCTTGGCTGACATTTGTTTTCTCTTAGGGTCTGCATGAGGTCTGCCCAGGATCTTCTAGCTTTCATGGTTTCTGGAGAGAAGTCTGGTGTGATTCTGATAGGTCTTCCTTTATATGTTACTTGGCCCTTTTCTCTTACTGCCTTTAATATTCTTTCTTTGTTTAGTACATTTGGGGTTTTGATTATTATGTGACGGGAGGTGTTTCTGTTCTGGTCCAGTCTGTTTGGAGTTCTGTAGGCTTCTTGTACATTCATGGGCATCTCTCTCTTTAAGTTAGGAAAGTTTTCTTCCATAATTTTGTTAAAGATATTTGCTGGCCCTTTAAGTTGTAGATCTTCACTCTCATCTATCCCTATAATCCTTAGGTTTGGTCTTCTCATTGTGTCCTGGATTTCCTGGATGTTTTGGGTTACAAGCCTTTTGGATTTTGCATTTTCTTTGACTGTGGAGTCAATGGTTACTATGTTATCTTCAGCATCGGAGATTCTTATTTCTATCTCTTGTATTCTGTTGTTTATGTTTGCATCTACGACCCCTGTTTTCTTCCCAAGGTTTTCTATCTCCAAGGTTGCCTCCTTTTGTGATTTCTTAGTTGTTTCTACCTCTGTGTTCAGATCTTGGATGGTTTTGCTCAGTTCCATCATTTGTTTGTTTGTGTTTTCATGTAATTCTTTAATATATTTTTGTGCTCCCTCTTTCATGACTTCTGCCTGTTGTTTCAAGTTCTCCTGCATTTCTTTAACTGATTTTCTCACTTCCTCTTTATTGGTTTCTGTCTGATGGCCCATATTCTCCTGGAGTTCTTTAAGTGTTTTTTGTGTTTGGATTGTAAGAGCTTCTACTCTATTGATGTTCCCCTGCATTTCTTTAAGAGATTTGTTTATGTCTTTTTTGTGTTCCTCTAGGAGCATCATGACCTGTGCTTTTATATCTAACTCTTGTTTTTCTGGTGTGCTGGGGTATCCTGGACTTGCTGTGGTTGGCGAATTGGGTTCAGATGGTGCCATATTGCCTTGATTTCTGTTAATAACGTTCCTACGTTTGCCTTTTGCCATCTCTTTATCTCTGGCGCTAGTTGGTCTTATTGTAGATGGCGCCCTGCTGAAAGCACAGCACGCCTGTCCCCAGGAGACAGATCCCTTCTGGCAGCTTGTCTGTGCTGGACTATGCTCGCTCTGAGTCCAGGTCCCTGACTCCAGCTGCTAGAGTGCCGAGCTGTGCCCCGAGGCGGCCCGGTGGCCCCTCGCTGCTAGTCCGCTCAGAGAGCTGGTCCCGGCCGGTAGTCTGCACCCGCAGCTGATCTTTCTGTGCCCGGATCTGCTGCAGAGCTAAGCTAAGCTATAACTCTGGCCACGCACCTGATTCCAGCCGCTCACTGCGTCCAGTGTGCCCGCTGTTTGCGCGCGGGGGTCTGGGGCAAGATGGCTGCCCCTGCTGAAAGCACCGCGTGTCCTTGGCTGAGCTGTTCGTGCCCGGCTCTGCAGGGGGAATCTTTCTTAAGACACAGCCATGCACATGATATAATCAACAAAACTCAGGAAAGAGATGTGCTATTGCATTCCATGTTGTGAGGCCAATGCAATAAAGCAGAAATTGTCTGAAAGGTTCCCTGTGCAGGGAGAGGAAAGAACTCTGCATTTTAATTTTACATAGCAGTATTGACTATTTTTTAATTATTAAAAGACACATAGATTCCAAAATGATAATAATGATATGTCAAAATGTATAGAAAGCCACGACTTCTTTCTATGTTCTGAGTACCTTAACCTTGGTGCAATTATATGAGACTGAACCAGAGAGGCTGCATCTGAGAGAGACAGAAGATTTAAAAACCTCTGGTCAGATAGCTAAACTAAAACAGGAAATTTCAGGTTCAGTGAGACCAGGGCTCAAAAGGTAAGGGAGAACATATCAGAGGAGAATACCACATGATATTTTCTCGCCTTTCAATATACCCACAAATGCACATGTCTGCACAGACACATGTATACCAGGTACACACCATAAAAATCATAAATGAGCAGAAATAAATGAGGAAGACACACTGGATGAAAAATTAAATGTAAATTAAGAACACCAGCTCTTTCAACTAATATCCATGACTCTTCTGTCTTCTCTATGGGCACTAATATTACACAGGGTAGTATGTACTGCTTGAGCAGAATAGGTTTAGGAGTTTAGAGACATTTTTCTTTTGAGGCCTTCAAATTATCACCCATTGCATCAAGCCTGTCAGAAACCCTTCAAATAACTGTTGTCATCCAGTCAGCTCCAGGCTGCAATTAGCAATACCACTCACAGAAAACAAGGCTGACAGGCCATTAACCAGGTTTCAGTCAAACTGACCAAGATCTGGTGAAGGTAAAGAGACCAAGTGGATAAAGATGACAATGAGAAAAACTCTTGGCATCTACACAGGACTCTCCTCACGGCAAGATGCTTCAAGCCTTTAATCTCACATGACCACTGAAAAGCACATGAGCCACAGGCTACTGACTTTGAACACTAAAGCTCTCTGCTACTCCCTAAGTGTCTCCCAACAAAGCATCCATGCTAACACAGTGGCATGTATGTGTGTGATATGTGATTGGCCTGTCTCCCTCAATGAACTGCATGTTCTAGGAGAGCAGGACAGTTTGCTTGTCAATCATCTAGTTTGTCAGAAAAAGACTAATTCCAGAGATATCCTTGTGAATGATGACAGAAATGAACAATGGATGGGATGTAAGTGAGTAGATAGATAACTGGGTAGACAATTACATGTTTGCCTGATTTGTTGCAGTATGTGTGAGTCAGTCATATGGGCAGCCTTCCCAAGGAATATTAGTATACCTGATTCTTGGTCTAGAGGCCACTGATCTTCCCACAGGCCTCCTCATAGTGCCTCTTCTCATAGGATGCTTCAATCTCAACCTGCTCCTCCCACAGTTTTCTCCTCTCTTGTTTCAGCATGGTCACTTTCTCCTTGAGATGAGTCAGTTCTTTCAACAGATGGCTGTGGAGAATGCAGAAACACCAGCAAGAAATGGTAAGCTCAGCCATCTTCCATCTACCACCCCCATCTCCATGTACCACTATACTTGAAAGGTCCCAGGTAGACAGTCAGTCCCAGTCTGGAGCCCACAAAAGCCTTGCCAATATCACTCAAAGGCAGGCCAAACCCAAATAACATCCAAATTCCAGAAATACTAAAAGAACTTCTGAAAATGTTGACAACAAAATGGAACTATGTACCTCCCAAAGCAGGAAGTGGCTTCTACTTATGCTTATCTGTCCTTACTTTTAGGAAAACAACATCTGATAGAGGGCATAAACGCTTTGGGGAGGACAGAAAACCAAATGGGAATACAATCCATCTCTGTGTACTATGCAATCCAGTTCTGTACAGCCCTTTTAAGAACCCCAGAGACCCAGGGCTGAATGACAACTCATTGGGGAAACCTTTTTTCTCTGTAGAGTAGGAGTTCTCAATCTGTGGATTTTGACCACTTGGAGTTGAAGGATACTAGCAGGGGTCACATAAGATTCTGGGAAAACACAAATTCATTTACATTAAATTTACAATATATAGCAGTAGTAAAATTGCAGATATAAAGTATCAACAAGAGTAAGTTTATGTTTTGGAGCAACAAAACACTAGGAATTGTATAAAAGAGTCAGAGCATTAAGAAGCTTAAAAAACAAGATGTTCAACATCATTAGTCATCAGGGAAATGCAAATCAAAACAACCCCGAGATTCCACCTCACACCAGTCAGAATGGCTAAGATTAAAAACTCAAGAGACAACAGGTGCTGGCAAGGATGTGGAGAAAGAGGAACACCCCTGCACTGTTGGTGGGACTGCAAGATGGTACAACTGCTCTGGAAATCAGTTTGGCGGTTCCTCAGAAAATTGGGCATGTCACTTCCAGAGGACCCTGCCATACCACTCCTGGGCATATACCCAGAGGATTCCCCTACATGCAATAAAGACACATGCTCCACTATGTTTATAGCAGCCTTGTTTATAATAGCCAGAAATTGGAAGGAGCCCAAATATCCCTCAAAGGAGGAATGGATACAGAAAATGTGGTATATTTATACAATGGAATACTACTCAGCAATTAAAAATAATGAATTCATGCAATTTGTAGGTAAATGGTTAGACCTGGAAAATATCATCCTGAGTGAGCTAACCCAATCACAAAAGAATGCACATGAAATGCAATCACTGATAAGTGGATATTAATGAGCCCAGAAGCACTAAATACTCAAGACACAAATAGCAAGTCAAATGATTCCCAAGAAGAAGAAAGGAGAGGACCCTGGGCATGTAAAGATTGCATCCAGTTTAGTAAAGAAACCGAGGGGGGAGGGGGAATGATTGGGGAATAGTTGGGGGGGAGAAGAACTATGGGAACTATGGTGGGTGGGAACTGGGAAAGGGGAAAGCCTTTGAAATGTAAACATAGAATATAGAAAATAAAAATAACTAAAAAAAAAATAAAAAAAATAAAAACTCAAGAGACAACAGGTGCTGGCAAGGATGTGGAGAAAAAGGAACACTCCTACACTGTTGGTGGGACTGCAAGATGGTACAACCGCTCTGGAATTCAGTCTGGCGGTTCCTCAGATAATTGGGCATGACACTTCCAGAGGACCCTGTCATACCACTCCTGGGCATATACCCAGAGGATTCCCCTGCATACAATAAAGACACATGCTCCACCATGTTCATAGCAGCCTTATTTATAATAGCCAGAAGTTGGGAGGAGCCCAGATGTCCCTCAAAGGAGGAATGGATACAGAAAATGTGGTATATTTATACAATGGAATACTACTCAGCAATTAAAAATAATGAAGTCATGCAATTTGTAGGCAAATGGTTGGATCTGGAAAATATCATCCTAAGTGAGTTAACCCAATCACAAAAGAATATACATGAAATGCAATCACTGATAAGTGGATATTAATGAGCCCAGAAGCTCTGACTACTCAAGGCATAATTAGCAAATGAAAAGATTCCCAAGAAGAAAGGAGGAGAGGACCCTGGTCCTGAAAAGACTGGATCCAGTTTCTTTTTAGGACAGTACTAGAACAGAAAAAAGGCAGGGGGGGGTGATGGGGAAATAAGCTGGAGGCAGAAGGGGGGGAGTGGGTGAAGAGGTCTTATGGGACATAGGGTGAAGGCGAAACTGGGAAAGGGGAAAGCCTACAGGATGTAAACAAAGGATATAGAAAAAAATGATCTAGAGTCTTTTGGGGTTGGCAAGAAAATGGTGGGGGGAATCACTGTCCCTTCCTTTTTTTTTCAAAACTGGGACCAAGCCTAGTTTCTAAGAGGCATACAGGCTAGAATCAGAGTCCTCACTTTGGTTTAAAAATAAAGAAAGGCAGAAGCATTTCCTCCCATCTGCCTGGGGTCTCAGCAAAATCATGCACTCACTTGTAGGATTTGATATCCTCTGCCAGCTCTTTGCACTTGACGATGGCCTCACTGAACATCATGGTCAATTTCTGCAGGACCAACATCACTTGTTCGTGCTCTATCTTGAGGATCTTGTGCTCATTTATCCTATGATTTGGTTTAGGCCACAAAACAAAACACAAAGAACACAGGTCTCAAGGATCATATAGCTTCATGTTGAGTCCTGAACTACCCCAGCTCAATGGAAACCACATCCTGGCAGCTCTCCTTTGGGTTCTCCTAGTGCTTATTAAAATAACTCTCCTGGCCCTAGGATAGCTGAGGCAAAAGAATCCAGAGTGAGAGAGAGAAAGAGAGAGAGACAGAGAGACAGAGACAGACAGAGACAAAGACAGACAGAGAGAGAAAGAGATGGAGAGAGAGAGAGAGAGAGAGAGAGAGAGAGACAGAGAGACAGAGAGACAGAGAGAGAGAGAGAGCTTGGGCTGAATGAGAACCCTCAGTCAGCCTGAAGGAATAAATTTAGTTTGAAAGAAGGTCCCAATAGTTTGTGACTGATCCACATACCTGACCCCTGAGATATTTCTTCTATCTTCAAACGATCCTGGTTTGTTACAGATACACAGATACCCAAAGCACATAATTACTAGTTTCACAGAGAAAACCCAACACCAGGATTCCTTGATTATTTCCCCCAAAAAATTGTTTTATGCTTCCAAGGTGAGCACAGAGGCCCAGACTATAGATAGTCTAAGTGGGGCTTCCTATCCTTAGGACATGTATCACCTGGAATGTCAAAAAAAATCACTTACTAGCAAAAATTTGTCTCTCAAACACACAATTAGGATTCCTAAAAAAATGAAGGGAGGTGGCATTATCTCAGAGTATGAGGAAAACAAGAAGCAAAGTGGAAATTTGTTGTTCCTTTGGCAAAATCATTGTGTCATGTGATATTTTTTAAAAAGTGACTTATGAAAGGATGTTTTTGCTGAAGCAGACCTGTGGGAGGCAGTTTTTCTGAGAATAGACACTTGGTATTTTTATGGAAGCAAGGTGGATAAAGGGCATGTGATGTTTTCTTAAAACACACATGTTGTTTGCAAAGGGTATAAATATAGCCCAGCAGAGAGCTGTGTGGTATTGGTTCACCTTGCCCCATTTTAATGATCATCATTTGCTATGACTCCATAGAGAGAAATGCTACCAAAGAACTTCTGGTGGTGTTCTGGTTTCTTGCCATTTCCATGGACTCAGGAGGATTATCAGAGCCCCACAGTTTCTGCTGGATTGAACTGCCTTTGCAGATTCATGGATGGTGTTTGCAAGTGGTGGACTGCTGATGATTGGTATGAACTGAACTGCTGTTATCCTGACAATGCAGACTGTATTCATTCAAAAGAAACCTTTCTATACAGGACAACATCTTCTTTTGTCCAATTAACCTTTTGTTTCCACTACCTCTGGTGAGTGGTAGGATAGAAGGGAGATTAAAGCATTTAAGTGCACATACTAAAAGTAGGCTTTGAAAAACAGAAACCTACAAAGAACAAAGCATTCATGAGTTCCAGTCACACAAGGACCAAGTGGGAACAAGTCTATCCTGCTGCTGCCAGGAGAAATCAGCTTGAAAAATCTGCTTTCAAGTATAAAGTCTCACCATAAACTGGCAGCACCTAGCATCACCCACAAGTCAACACCTCCCAAGGACTCTTGAAATGCATGTTGAGTACTCACACACTACTTCCTCTATCCTCAGACTGTACTTCAGGTCACAGGGAGGAAGATGAACATCCCTTCCCTACATATCACTCAAGACAAGGTTTCAAATCCCTCTCTGAAAGGAACTCAGGAAAATTGTTTTGGACGTGAGAATACCCTTGCAGTAAACCCCCTTTAACTTGATAAATAGTGGAGATGACACTATGGGGTCAAGACAGAAATCAGAAACAGCCATAATGACTACCTGTTGTTCAAGTCATAGTTGTTATAATGGGCCAGGATTAAATGTAGTTCGTCCCTCTCATAAGTCATCATCTGTAGCTGAAGGGTCAGATTATCCAACTTGTTCATTTGCTGATCCTGCTCAGTGAAGATGAAGGGTGTAGATGGACTCTCACCTGTAGTCCCTGTAGTAGAAAAACAAAAATGAACTTGTGTGATGAATGGCAAAAGCCAGGATACACCATGCTAAGATCCAAGAAGAAACCTGATGAAGAGGGAATGCATAGTACCCAAAAAAGCCTTGAAAGAGAACGAAAACTTGCCTGGAATGAGATTTCATAAAATATGTTCCTGTCCCCTTCTACAAGGTTGAACTCCTTCTCAGCTTTTTTCAGCTTTCCAGTAATTCAAACCTGGGGTTCAGTAGCTTCCTGTTATTCAACCATAGTGTTCAGCATCCAATCAATGATCACAAGTTGCTGACCACATGAGAATTCCTTTTTTTGTTTTTTTTGTTGTTGTTGTTTGTTTATTTTGAGATAGTTTTTTTCTATATAGCTTTGGCTGTCCTGAAACTAACTAGTAGACCAGGCTGGCCTAGAACTCAGAAATCTTCCTGCATCTCTCTCCCAAGTGTTAGGACTAAAAGCATGCAACACAAGATAATTCCTAAACTTGAGAAAGAACAAAGTGCCTGGAAATAAAATTAGCTCAAACAAATCAGTAATCTTTTCTACTCAAAAAATAAACAGGCTGAGAATGAAATTAGGGTAACAACAACCTTCTCAATTAATATGAAATATCTTGGGGAGACTCTAATCAAGTAAGTTAAAGATGTTTATGACAAGAAATTCATGTCTGTGAAGAAAGAAATCAAACAAGATCTCAGAAGGAGTCACAGGACATATGGAGACAAAGTATGGAGCAGAGACTGAAGAAAAGTCATCTTTAGACTTCCACAGTTTGGGATCCATCCCACATTCAGACACCAAACCCATATTCTATGGAGGAAGCCAAGAAATGCTTGTTGACAGGAGTATGCTATAGCAGCCACAGTTTGGACTGAGCATATAGTCTCCAGTGGAAGAGATAGAGAAAGGACTGAAGGAGTGAAAGGGGTTTGCACCCTTAGGAAAAACAACCATATCAACCACCCAGATACCCCAGAATTTCCAAGGATTTCACCACCCACCAAATAGTACACATGGAGTGACACAAGCCTCCAGTCATGTGTGTAGCAGAGGATGGCCTGTTGGACCTCAATGGAAGGATAGGCCCTTGTTTCTATAAAGGCTTGAAGCCCCCGTTTTAGGGAATGCCAGTATGGGCCTGCATCAGTGGGTGTGTGGGGGAGCACCCTTAATGAAGTGGTTGGAAGGGGTGTGAGATAGGAGTGTTTTGGACTGAAAACCAGGAAAGGGCATAACATTTCAAATGTAAGATTAGAATTTTTTAAAATAGAAAAAAATATATTGAAGATCCAGTAATTAAACCACACATATGGACACTTGATCATTGATTAAAGAAGCCAAATATATACAATGGAAAAAAGAATGCTAGTGTAAATGACACTAAGTATGTAGAAAAATGAACAATGGTACATATTTGTCACCTTACATAAAACTCAATTCTAGGTGGATCAAAGACCTCATCATAAAACCAGATTCACTGTATCTAATTGAAAAGAAAGTTGGAAAGAGCATCAAACTCTTGGGAATTGGGGTACATTTCTGAAACAAAACATTGATGGCTCAGGCCATAACATCAAAAATTTATAAATTGGACCTTAGGAAACTGAAAACATTCAATAAGGCAAAGGACATAATCAATAGGACAAATTTTCAACCTAATATTGTTAAAAAATCTTCACTAACTTCATATCCAATAGAGGGTTAAATCCAAAATATATTAACTATTCAAGTAGCTAAGTACCAAAAAATACACCCCTCCAAAAAACCAAAAATCAAAGAAGCCAATGTAAAGTGGGGTATAGAAGTAAACAAAAGAACTGGAGAGATGGCTCAGCAGTTAAAGCACTGTCTTCTCTTCCAGAGGTCCTGAGTTCAATTTCTAACAACCACATGGTGACGCCCTTTTCTGCTATGTCTGAAGAGAGCAATGGTGTACTCCTATACATAAAATAAATATTTTTTTAAAAAAATAAACAAAAAATAACAATAGAAGTATCCTGAATGGCAGAGATAAGTTGTTAAAAAAGGATCAAAATCCTTAGACATCAGCGAAATGCAAACCAATAAGACCCTGAGATTGGTGTGAAGTGGTGTAATTTACATGGAAGAATGGCTGAGATCAAAAACTTACATAAAAGCACATGGTGTTGACAGTGTGGGGAAAGAGGAACACTCCGTCATTTCTGCTGGGACTGTAAAATTCAGTGACAACTCTGGAAGTCAATATGGAGGTTCCTCAGAAAATTGGAAATAGATCAGTCTGAAGGCAAAGGACCATCCTTCATGGCCCATGGCCTCCTACATTCATGTCACATGATGGCTCATTATGTATATTTTCTTAATGGGCTATGACTTTGTTCTTGGTAAGCACATGGTCTCTGATTCTCAATAAATTCTCTGTTATCACATACATTTGAGGTACATCCAGCACCTGAGAATTATTCATACCTTCCAATTCCTCTAAATATAGAAACTTCACAGAAGCCCATCATCTTAAAAAAAGAAGCTAAGAATATCCAAATGTTTGGGATGCCACAATACATGAACAGTTGGTTTTGTGGAACCATACAAGTTGGCTATGTGCCTACAATATAGTCATGCAGTCCAGGTTGACCTTTGCTCACTGATGCCCACTTTAGTTGTTTGGTCATGTTTGACAAAAGAAGGATGTGCAAGTTTATATTTTGAAGAAGGGACAGGAAGTTTATTCTTTTATATTTATCCATATTTGAGCCCTTATGTTCCAAAGTAAAGGGAGTTATACTTGCAATAGTGAAGAGTGTAGACAAGAGGTGTTATGAAAGGCATGGATATGTCTATGCAAAATCAAGGAGGGTACAGTAAGAAAATATTAACCAGGTTTGATAGGATTAAAGTTAAAGGAGAATGATATTGGCATCGTCCAAAAGGGTAAATGTGGGTAATTGTACTGTATGTCATATGAATGGAATCAGGTGGTATATTTATTATTGACAAAAATATCCCACATCTATGGTACCTAGAGATTTGGGTGCTAAGAACAATCTCTTATGCATGTCAGGGTTCTAACTAACTCTCCCCATCAAAAGCACTTGGCATCTAATTAAGCACAGAGAAATCTCTAGCTTTGGAAGGAAAGGTTGCCAAAGAGTATTCTCTGGGTCAAATGAGAGGCTCCAGGAAAGGGCACCCCAGAAATTGGTCAATTTGAGGAGAGCTTATTAACAAGCATCTCATGGCAGTTCCCAGTGACATCATTAGTAATGCCTTCCCTGGACATTCTCCTGTATCTAGGAGAGAACTAGAATCTTCTGTGATGTCACCTGTGTTGTGGTAACAGCAACTGCCTGTGGGCTATTCCTTCAGTGCATGTTGGGTTCACAAAGAGCCATGTTTTCGAGGCTGCGGAGGCTATTTCGAAGGGAAAATAGTGATCAAGGAGACACCAGAGCAAGGCAGAAGGAATCTGCCAACCTGTCCTGTAAAGAAGAAAGAATGGATTCTTTTTGGAGAAGGCACAGTGAGTCCTGGGCAGAATTGGGGAACATTCAGGAAGAGGTAGACTTGACCTCCCAGTAGTAGGTCTTACAAGCAGGAATCTTGGCCTTTCTCAATTGCAGAACAAGAATAAAAAATTCCTGATGATTAGTTTGACAAATTGCCAGGAATTAAGAAGTCTGCAGCTACTTTTCTAGAAGCTCTTTAATTTCCTTTGGGGTGCCAATGAATGCCAGGAGGACACACTTTGAAAATAACAATGTGTCTCTTCTTGGTAGGGAGTGGGAGCACTTCATCCTCTAGATTACTGTAGGATACATGTCTCTTATTAAAATAATTGAGAAGGAGGCTTCCTGGGTCATGTGTTGTGACCCTTAGGGTTTGAACACAAATCATTAGGGCTTGAAGGTGCTAAGCACTATGAACTTTAGGATTTATCTGCATAACATCTGATATGAGCTGACAATGTTCCAAAGATATTTATGTCTGAGAAAACTTATGGTGTTCAGGGGACCTGTAATAGAATTGGGGAACTTTCAGGAAGAGGTAGACTTGACCTCCCAGTAGTAGGTCTTACAAGCAGGAATCTTGGCCTTTCTCAATTGCAGAACAAGAATAAAAAATTCCTGATGATTAGTTTGACAAATTGCCAGGAATTAAGAAGTCTGCAGCTACTTTTCTGGAAACTCTTTAATTTCCTTTTGGGTGCCAATGAATGCCAGGAGGACACACTTTGAAAATAACAATGTGTCTATTCTTGGTAGGGAGTGGGAGCACTTCATCCCCATATGTCTGACAACATATGTCTGACAAAGGTGGTTGGGAAAAGGTACATAGTTTAACAGACTAGCTCAAATATGGCTTTTCTACTCTTTCAGGAGTTCACCCTGTCTCTAGCTTTTCTCTTCCTAAACCTTACTTTGGGGACTCAGAATGGTTCATTTGTGTTTATCTATTTTCAGGGTTTACTAGGAAAACATCACCCCAAAATTCAAACATAACAAGTCAGATGAAGCAAAACAATAAATTAGAAGCATTGGATTTTGATATTAAGAAGATGCGTTTCAAGAAGGAAGGACTTTGTCGAATCCTGGATCTTTACAAGTATAATAATTTGAACTACAGGTAGTGATTACATCCAGTCCCCTCTGGACTGTATTGTGTCCTTTCTGTTACCCTCATTTCCTCCCATGACCGGAGTGTATCATCTTTGATTATACATTTAAGAAGCCATTACAGCTGTTTAATTGTAGGATAAGCCATGTGCTATGTGTTTATGGTCATCATCTATAGTATTTGACCTTGAGCTGTTTGGAGCCTGAATGGTTCTTTGAACAGCTGGAAGTACATGGTCACAATTACTGCCTCTTAGTGTGTGAATGCAATGGCTTCAGGTCATCACTGCTTTACTCTGCTTTTGTTCATTGTACTCTGAGATTATGGCAGCTCCCTGGATTGATTTGGCATTCTAATATGTTTATGTGTGTGTGAATGCAGTTGTGTGTGTTTTGTTCAGGATCTGGCACTGTGGGACCTTTGATTGGGTCTGAGGATTTGTCTGATACACTGTTTTCAGGTGATGAAAATGGTGAGTCCATAGATCCCCAAATTGATCACATTGCTTCTTGTGTTTATATTGGTGTCCCATATGAATCTCTGTGGGAAGGAGGTGTTAGAAAGCCTCTCCCATGTAAATACCAGTTATGACCTCTGGTAATTCATGTAACAATAGGAACCTAGAATTGAGAAGCTCTGTCTTTAAAATATGAGAAAATCATCACATATGTTTGTTGGACTGAAACCTGTGATACAGTTTAATGGAAACTTCTCTGAGAACTAGTCTGTTCCCACAGGCTCAGCCTGAGAGTTCTTGAATGTCAGTTCCCTCCCTTTTGTCCCATCTCTGCTGTCCTAGACCCAGGAAAATAAGTTTAACTCAGCACCAATAGTGCCCACTTTGAAGGAGTAAGTATGTGGTTTATACTTGGTGTGGCAAGTCCAGAATAAAATTTTTTTCACATGAGATTATTTTTTATTTGATATTTTCTTTATTTACATTTCAAATGGTATCCCCTTTCCTGTTTTCCTCTATCCCAAAAACCACCTATCCCATCCCCTTTCCCTCTGCTTCTCTGAGGTTGTTCCTCCTCCCTTATACCCACCACTAAACTGCAGTATCAATTGAGCCTTCATAAGGCCAAGGACCTCTCCTGCCATTGATATCTGACAAGGCCATCCTCTGATACATATGCAGCTGGAGCCATGTGTACTTCTTGGTTGGTAACAGAAACCTTGGAGCTATGTGGGTAATGGTTGGTTGATATTGTAGTTCTTCCTATGGGTTCGAAACCACTTCAGTCCCCTCAGGCCTTTCTCTAACTCCTCCATCTGTCAACAGATTCTCAGTCCAATGGTTGGCTATGAGCATTTGCCTCTGTATTTGTAAGGCTGTGGCATGTCCTCTCATGAGGCAGCTATATTAGGCTCATCTCAGCAAGCATTGCTTGGCATCTTCAATAGAATCTAGGTTTGGTACTGTATACAGTATGAATCCCCAGGTGGGGCTGTCTTGACAAGGCCTTTCCATCAGGCTCTGCTCTATTTTATCTTTGTATTTGCTCTGGTCATTATTTGTTTCCAATTTCTAAGAAGGACTGAATCTCCTGTACTTTGGTCTTCCTTCTTGAGCTTCGTGTGTTCTGTGAATTGTACCTTGGTTATATGGATGTTTTGGGCTAATATCTACTTATCAGTGAGTACATACCTTATGTGTTTCTTTGTGTTTGTGTTACCTTACTAAGGATGATATTTTCTAGTTCCATGCATTTGCCTAAGAATTTCTTGATTTCATATTTTGTATTAGCTGAGAGGAATTCCAATCTGTACATGTATCACATTTTCTGTATCCATTCCTGTTTTGAAGGACATCTTTCAAGCTTCTGGCTATTATAAATTAGGCTGCTATGAACATAGTGGAACATGTGTTTCTGTTGTAGGTGGGAGTACCTTTAGGGAATATGCCCAGGAGTGGTGTAGATTGGTTCTCAGGTAATAGTATGTCAAATTTTCTGAGGAACTGGTAGGCTGATTTCCAGAGTGGTTGTAACTGTTTGTAATCCCACCAACAATGGAAGAGTGTTTCTCTTTCTCCACATCCTATCAAGCATGTGTAGCACCTGAGTTTTGGATTTTAGCCATTCTGACTTCTGTGATGTGTAATCTCATTGTTGTTTAGATAAGCATTTCCTTGATCACTAAGGATGTTGAACATTTATTTATGTGATTGTTGGCCATTAAATATTTGTCAGTTGAAATTTTTTGTTTTTATCTGTACCCCATTTTAATAGTGCTATTTGATTATCTGGAGCCTATCTTCTTGAGTTCTTTGTATATATTGTGTATTGGCTCTCTATTAGAAACAGGATGTGGAAAGACCCCTTTCCAATCTGTTGGTTGCTGTTGTGTCCTATTGACAGTGACCTTTGTCTTATAGAGTCTTTGCAATTTTATGTCGTCCCATAAGTTGATACTTGATCTTCGAGCATAAGCCATTGGTGTTCTGTTCAGGAAATCTTCCCAGTTTCTCCACTATCTGGTTTTATGTGGAGATTTTTGATCCCCTTGGACTTGACTTTTGTAAAAGGACATAAGAATTTGTCTATTTGCATTTTTCTACATGTGACCACCACTTGTACCAGCACCATTTGTTTGCACATGATTCTTGAATTCATATCTCAGTGGATTTTTTCCTCCTTTGTCCATGCCCTAACACAGGATGAATGTTGAATTTGACATCATTAAATCACAACATGAAAAAATAAGAATGGATATGGAAAAAAAGAACCAGTCAATAATTGATGCCATAGAGAAATACAAGGAGGTGATAGAAGATAAGTATAACTACAGGTGAGTCATTGACAAAGATGAGACCCCAGCACAAGTCAGGGAATGCTTCTGACCTTGTAAGACCTTGAACAAAATAAGGGATCTTGTTCTATACTATCTTTTCCATAATAGGAACCTGGCCTTGTGGCAAAGGTCTTAAACTTGTACCTTTGGACTCGGTTGTCCTAAATGTGAACAGTGTACAAGACCATTAGATCTTTATATGTCCAAATTCAGGATCCTCTACATAGAAAACATTTCCACCATGCTGGAAATATAAGGCAAACCTCAACCTCCAGGGTTCTAACAGGACATTTAAAGATCTGGGATCCCTGACAACAATGGAAAGATTGTATATCTGTTGGGTCTTATCATCTTTCTCAGAGAGGATTTGTCCTCTGGTTCTGGTGGTTTCCTAGTACCATCCTTGGACACAGAAGCACTCATGAGGAACACTTCCTCTACTGTGACGTGCATGAAACCCTCTAGGTGTCTGAGATTTCTGAAGTAATTTGAGTCTGTGGAATGTTAGCCACATTACACAAGTCTCTGAATTTGACCTGCCTCAATTTTGTGCTGATACATATACTGTGGACTCTAGACAGGGGCTGTCTGGGGATCAGGGAATTGCAGGGATCAGGGTATTTGGAGGACTGGCAGGCAAATGGAAACTGGCTGGGACTCACACTATTTTGTTTCTGGATCAGCATCAGGCACTACCATGTCCTGAATGCATGTTCACAAGAGAAGGAGAATGTAAGAATATTGCAGAATTAGAACAGAAAGCTGCTGGTGGAGCAGGCTGAACCAGAAGAATGTGTTGGGGAAGAAAAGACTTTCTGTGAGGAGGCCAGCAAGAACATCGATTTGCCATGTGCCCAGCAGCAGCAGGTAGGATGAGGCATCAGAGGCAGTTTGCCCTCATGTCTAAACAAAAACATAGACAAACCAATGTAACTGTCCACCAACTTCTCCAGGCACTCTCCTATGTCTTATCCAAGTGTTCATTTATGTGATCATTTACAAGGCTTTCTGAAGAGGTAGGCCTTTTTGAGAAACTGGGTGTTTATAATCAATGCTCCTGCTCTACCAGAATCTGCAGTTCATTAATGGAGTAAGGTGGACTACACAGCACCCCACTACATGCCATTAAGTGTGACGGGTGCTGTGTTGGAGCCCTTCTTTAGAAAAGCACAGAGCTTTGAAGGGAGAAGTAAAGGCCTGTCCCTCCTTTGCTTTACAGGGATCATGTGCGATTACAGGTAGGAAGTGGTTGGCAGGGATGAGAGCAGAGTGGAACTGACACATAAGTGGATGTCACTGTGTCTTTTGGCAGCTTTTGTTTTTTCTCCCCTCCCCTTTCTCTGCTATCTCAAGATGGTTTCTTCAGGCTTCATAGATCTTTGGTCACATTAACAGAGCCTGAGTAGCAGCTTGTCAATCCTATTTCCTGTGAGTGCTGCTGGAGAGGTTGGTTGTCCCTGGACCTTAAAGTCTGAAACTGGCTGGATGATCAGGCATGTGGCCAAGGCTTCTCAAAAGTTAATGTTTGTTATGTGATTCTTGAGGCTTTCTGAAAAAATTTCTCCTTATACACCCCCAATTATCATGAAGAAGTGTGTTCTCCAGGGTTTTTTATTCCTCTAAGTATACCATAGTTGTGGGACACACTTGGAACTTCTGCTTTCTATAGTCTAAATTTTCTCATTCCTCTAGCATGACAGATTATTCACTGTTTCTGCTCACTCATAATTTTCGTTTTGTGTGTGTGTGTTTGTGTGTGTGTGTGTGTGTGTGTGTGAGTGTGTGTGTGTGTGTGTGTGTGAGTGTGTGTGTGTGTGTGTGTGTGTGTGTGTGTGTGTGTGTGTGTGTGTGTGTGTGTGTGTGTGTGTATTTATTCTGCTGCTGACATTTTTCTTTTTGGGTATGTAGGGAGTGTCAATTAATGACATCTGGTTTTGTCCAGGCATTCATTTACATAATTCTTTGAGTCTAGGTCTCTTGATATACCTGACACTTCCTGTTTTGTGCTGGCCAGTAGTCTTCCCTTCAATTCTTGGCAGGTTCCACATAAGGCATCCCCGTGGGTTTCTAGGTTGCTCACTTCTCTCTTAAGCTCAGATTCAGACATTGCTGCAATGTCTGAATAATTTACCTGGACTATAGGACAAATGTGGTGTGCTGTAAAATTCCAGTACAGTGTGTAGTGCATAGTTCAGTTTCTTGCAGTTTTTAAAAGCAGAGAGAAAAACCCAAGCCCAGGTGCTCTATGAATCATGGAGATGCAGGGAATGACCTCAGCTGATAGGACCTGTTGGTTTGTACACCTGAGTAGAGCTGGTGTGAGAGGGACAGCAGAATTGACAAATTCTTACAAGGCTTTTGTCCCTTCCTTCCTTAGGTTTGAAATACTCTATCAGAATCTGGAACATGGCACAGACAAGGACATGATCTCCCTTGGGGAGCACTGCTGTAGGAGGAGCTCTGAATGTGTGCAGCAAATACACCACTATTTCATCTCATCCCTAATAATCATGGGTATCATGGGCTGCATTTTCTTCCTTTACTTTATTTTCATAGTGAATAGGACTTAAATTAATCTAGTGTCTGGCTCACCAAGAGTGCAGGATTTGGACATGTTGCGACACACCAAGAGCTGCTGGACATCCAAGAAGAGTCTGAGAGTGAAAATTTTTTCTCATCCTGATGTGTCATCAAGAATAATTACATCGAGATCAGTCAACGAAATTGCAAAGACCTTGAGCCAAAGACTGTGACATGTCTTCTGCTTAGACTGGGGTGGTCATATCCTTCAAAGACACACTCCAAAAAAGAGACCTGCTTATATTCCTCTTGTAAAGAAGCTTGGAACACCAAAGACACAAATCACATATCAAGTGATGTCTCACAAGAAGAAAGGAGTGGACACTGGTGCTAGAATGGACCAAAACATCATTGGGGGAGAGTACAAGAACAATAAAGTGGGAGGGGGTGGATGCGGGAGCAGGGGGAGGGAAAAGGACATGTGGGACCTTTGGGGGTGGGGAACCAGAAAAAGGGAAATGAATTGTAAATATAGAATATATACAATAAAAAAATAAAAAAAAAAGATTCTTACCATCAGTAAGTGCTTTTTTATAATGTTGCCAAGGGCAGCCTCAGGCTCTAAGTCTGTGGGGTGCTGCAAATTGAGCAGCCAAAGAATGCTTCTTAGCATAATTCTTGTTTTTTCATTTTGGTTTGAATTTTGATTACTTTAATTATTTGGTTTTTCATGTTTTCATGGTTTCATGATTTGGTTTTTCATGTTTTCATTTGATGTTTTGTTATTTATTTATTGTTGTTTTCTTCTTGTAATTGATTTGATAATTTCTTGAGGCTATACACTGTACATATTGACCACATGCTCTCAGTTTCCTTTGAGTAAATTGTATGTATTCTTATTAATAAAACAGTGATCTCCAATTCTTCCCTCCTAAGAATCTTCTTTAATCAGATGTGGTGCTACAGTCTTGAAATCCCACAGCTCTCAGATACATATGGAAATTGGCATTCTTACAGGGCTTGGGCATCATAATGACTTCCCAAGTCAGACTGAGCTACAAACACTGTTGCACATTCAGTGTGGATAGAGTGTCTCAATGTGTGGATACCAGATATTACCCATGCTGTATCATTGTTGTCAAATATTTAGATACTACTAAAATTCTATGCATGATAGTGTGGAAGATGTTATTGGGAAATACATCAGTATTTTTGTAATAACTCTTAGTAAATAAAACATAGTCTTAGGGAATATAGAAACTATCAGAAAATGGAGAATTGTATGTGTGTCCTTTCCCTCAAATATACTATCAGTGGTAACTACTGGTAGAGATAATAAATTCCAAGACCTTTCTGGAGATAGGGTTTTGTTTGGTTGTTTTGTTGATCTACTTCAGTATGAAGATGATTTTTGTGCTTGACAATGCAGTTGGCTCCTTTTGGGTTTTTAACGGAAGCACACTGTGCAGTTCATTGTTCAGTTTCGAGATGTTTGTAAAATCTGAGAAAAAAATACAGCTCCATATGGTCTATTAGTATTCTCCTGTGATTTTTATTTTGATTTATTTTATATTTATGGATGACTTTCCCTCTGTAGGTCTCTATAACACTTGCATGCCATTCCCCCAAATCCAGAAGAGTCGCTGGATTTCAGCTGTAACTGAAGTGAAAGAGGATTGTTAGATGCTGTGATGGTTTGTATATGATTGGCCCAGGAAGTGACCCTATTAGGAGGTGTGGCCTTCTGGAATAGGTGTATCACTGTGGGTATGGGCTTAAGACCCTCACCCTAGTTGCCTGGAAGTCAGTCTTCTACTAGCAGCCTTCAGATGAAGATGTAGAACTCAGCTCCTCCTGCACCATGCGTCCCTGGATGCTGCCATGTTTCTGCCTTGATAACAATGGATGGCACCTCTGAGCCTGTAAGCCAGCCCCAATTAAATGTTGTCTTTTATAAAACTTGCAATGGTCATGGTGTCTGTTCACAGCAGTAAAACCTTAACTAAGACAGATGCCCTGTGGGTCTTTGAGAAACATGTTCTCAAATGATGAGCCATCTCTCCACCTCCGACACAGACTTTTGTCCTCCTTTGTGCCACACCTATATAAAGTGTTTCTTGTGATATGTAGGGACACATACATGGGGTATGCATGCTAATTTTCTACGTAATTTAATCCAAGTATTTGTGTAGGGTGTCTTAGTATTTTACTGTTGAGAACAGATTCAATGATTAAGGAAATTATTTAAAAGGACACCATTTAATTGTGGCTGGCTTACAAGTTCAGATGTTCAGTCCATTATCCTCAATGTGGGAGCACAGAAGCATTTAGAAAGGCATGGTCCAGTTGGAACTTCTTCTGAAGATGGCTAGCAGAATACTCACTTTCAGGCAGCCAGAATGAGGGTGTTATAGCCCACACCCACAGTGACAATTCTATTCCAACAAGACCATACCTACTCTAATAGGTAACAGTACTATTTCCTGGCCTGAGCATATACAAACCATCATAGCCTACTTCCTTGGTTTTTCCCTAACTTCTTTCTCAGCCTGCTTGTCCTTTGAGTACAAGAAGGCTACTGATTTGCTTGAGGTAATTTTATAACCAGCCACTTTGCTGAAGTTTTTTATCAGCTGTAGAAGTTCTCTGGTGGTGTTTTTTGGGTCGCTTAAGTAAACTATCTTATCGTCTGCAAATAATGATAGTTTGAGTTCTTCATTTCCAATTTGTATTCCTTGACTTCCTTATGTTATCTAATTGCTCTTGCTAGAACTTCAAGTACTATATTGAAAAGATATGGAGAGAGACGGCAGCCTTGTCTAGTCCCTGATTTTAGTGGGATTGCTTCAAGTTTCTCTCCATTTATTTTGATGTTGGCTACTGGTTTTCTGTAGATTGCTTTTACTATGTTTACGTATGGGCCTTGAATTCCTGCTCTTTCCAAGACTTTTAGCATGAAAGGATGCTGAATTTTGTCAATGCTTTTTCAGCATCTAATGAGATGACCATGTGGTTTTTTTCTTTTAGTTTGTTTATGTACTGGATTACATTGATGGATTTTCATATATTGAACCATCCCCACCTCCCTGGGATGAAGCCTACTTTATCATGGTGAATGATCATTTTGATGTGCTCTTAAGAACAAGCTTCATACTATCCAGGGTAGATGTAGCCCACAGCAGATACCGCACACCTCTGGTGGAGAATGTTTACTTTTAAGATAGGGAAGAGAGAAGGATGGTTGATGTTGCTCTTTTATCATACTAAATCTCATAGAATATTAGGAAGCATTTTTTAGATGAATAAGTGATTCCTGGGAAGCTCCAGTGAGTCCTTTCAAAACACAATGGACACAAAGATCCTTGATGAACATGGAATGAACGTTCTTGAGTGGAAAGTTTGTTTTCCACGATTTGTGTTACTCCAAAGTTCATGATTATCTAGTTAACTCCATGTGTATGCTTTGGCTCATGTTCCTTCTCCTGCTTCTCTTCATCCTTGACTCTGAGAATCTTCTGTGTGGTAGAAGACTCTGTCTTAGGCTCTTCTGATTCATGAGTGACCTGTCTTGGTGTTCTATTCACTATATCAATTCCTTTGATATGAAAGTATGACCCTGCAGCATATAAACTGCAGAATATATTTCCCCTGTATCTTTGATTATCTAGTAAAAGCATACATTGATTATAGTGCATATGTTTCCAAAGTCTGGATTCCTACTTTCAAATATAGGCCATTTGTAACTAAGGAGAAAATAAAAACAGATCTAATTTAAAAACAAACAAACAAACAAAAAACCCACAATGGATCTGTCAGAAGGAGTCCTGTTTCCAAGGCCATGTGGATTTGCACTTGCTCTCCTCCACATCAAATCTGTTTTTCTTCATGCATCCTGAGACAGAAAAAACAGGATGATCAAAGGAAGACCACTGAGCATTATTTGTTGTAAACACCAACTAGAAGCACCCATTTGCTTTCAGGGCAAAAGCAGTTTTTTATGTGAATGGAAGTTTCCTTTTGCATCAGAGAAGCCAGCTTGGGAGCAGTAACACCAGGAAACAGGGAGTTCCTGGTTCATAGTGCAGAGCTCAGCACCGACACTCCACAGGAAAGTGGGCAGTGCTGAGAATACTGACATAAGACAATGCACCTGCTGCTAAATTAAAATCTTGCAATTGCAGTGACTCTGAAAATGAGATCGAGCCTCTCCTGATCTTGGCTGAATGGACTTCTCCATTTCTTTAGGACTCTGTTGTGCTGAGCCCCTACATACACCTCAACTTTTAATTGTTTAACAATCATTACATCAAGAAACATCTAGTTTGACAGAACACACCAGAGCAGAAGAATAAAAATAATAAATTCAAATATAATAGAAAAATTATGCACCAAGGCCAACTGAAAATCAGTCATGCAAAAATGATATACAGCCATTGTACAGGGCAAAGGTTAGGGGAGAAGGAAACATCTGGTTTTTTTTTTTTTTTTTTTACAAAGAGCTACCCCAGGCTACTGAGATATTTCAAAGACAACTGCAGGCAGTCCCCTATTTCAGATGGTGTGTCCCATGGGGAGATGTGTCTCCTGTTTCTCAGGGCCCCAGACATCATTGTTTTTTACAAGTAGCTGCTTCAGGCTTCTGAGATGTTTCCATTCTGATCTGCTGCTGGCAGTCCCTCTCATAGAATGCTACGTTCAGCACCCTTTAAATGCAACAATGGAGAGACCCACAGCCAAATACTATACCGTGATCAGAGAGTATTGTGGAAGTGTTGGGGGAAGGGTTGTGAGAGCCAGAGGAGTTAGGAAACCACAAGAAGACCTGCAGAGTCAAATAGTCTGGGCCCATGGGAGGACACAGAGATTGAACCATCAACCAAACACCATGCATGGTCTTGATCTAGAGGTCCTAACCATATGTAGCAGATGTGCAGCTTGGTCTTTATGTGGGTCACCTAACAATTGCAGTGGGGCTGTCTCTGACTTAGCCTCTGTTGCATGCCTTTGGATCTCTTTCCCCTTGCTGGGCTGCCTTGTCTGGCCTCAGTGGGAGAGTATGCAGTTATTCCTGATGCCACTTAATGTGTCAGGGTAGATAGTGCCATCTCATCAGGCAATCACCCCAGACACAGAACTTAATAAGCTATGTATCTATATTCATATTCTGGTTTATACCCCAAGGATGAAAACTTACCCCAGAGAATACAGCTGCTCAATTAAGGGCACGATATGGAGTCTGTGTTGAGATCTACAGGGAGGTTGGCAGACTTTAAAACCTCCACACAGCATCACAGTGTATTGTCTTGCATACCTCTGGCTGCAATGGGGAAATTTTTCTTTTTCTCTGACCTCACAGTGCTATGACTGAACCTAGTACAAGTCCGTGCAACCTGAGTTACATTCCTGGCCTGTAACTTCATTCATCTGCTACAATATCTACAAGGCAACTGTCAATTTGAGACTCAGTTTGGCTGCTACAAGATTGGTCCTTGAGACTGCATTACAGAATGCTTTCAAGACTAGGAATATCTCTCTGAAAGTGAAATAGAAGGTTCTCAGTCCACACTGCATACTTGGGAGAATTTAGTTGTTTAAAGTTGATGACAAGCTGTTATCTACCTGCACAAATGGTAGTAGTAGAAGCCAAGTCAATCTTCCTGACTGGTAGCATTTACCAAAACAGTCAAACACTATACTGAATACCAACAAGGAAGTAATACCCAGGCTCCTTCCAGAGAGTGGAAAGATGGACAAGAAGACCCTTATCACATGCTGGTGATTGGTTTCCTGTGTGTTTATAGGTATCCCTTTCTTTGTCAGTGTCAGCTTAGAGAATATGACCAATGAAAGAGAGCAACTGAACCCCTCCCCCAATCCTTCTCAGGCTTCTACTTAATAGCCCTGGTTTGACAGCACCAGTTCTGGGATCCAGGGGAATATTTTCTTTACACATTTTAGTCTCTGACTCACTGTTAGTCTCAGAAATCACATGTGGTCCAGGAGAACTTCATAAAAATGAAGCATCCACTGGAAGAAATACTTCCTCAGTGATCTCTGAGATCTACTGTGCTTAAAGATGAACATCAGCCATCACTCTCCCTTCCCAGACATGCACAGACATGCTCTCCACCATAGATGTGTGACCTCTGCTTCAGGCTCCACCCATGCAGGTTGGGGTGAAGTGCCATCCCAACACTGGGTAGCTGGCCTTCAATGGTGTTTTTTCCCTCTGCCTCTGCCCCCAGGAGGATATTTTCAATTCAGCATTTCATCAATTAGGCATTTCACACCTACTCTGCATGGTTATGCAGGATGAGCATTCACAGGTCTGTTCAAACCATTACAATAAATGATTCTAGGGCATTATCTTGAACCCACAGTTCCACTCCTGAATGCCTGGTAACCTAAGAAAATTAGCATGCCATCTGTACCTACATGTTTCCTGAAACTTCTATCTTTAGTTAGGGTTGATCTCATTCAATTAAAAACCACACAATCTTGAAGGACAAAAAATGAAATGCAGATTAGGAACTGGAGAGAAGGCTCTTCTATTAAGTTCACTTGTTTACCTACCAGAGGACCCAGAGGGCAGCTAACAATCTCATTACTCTGGCTCTAGGTGGAATACCGTGCTCTCTTCTGGCCCGTGGAGGAATTGCATGTATGTGGTGCACAGACATCCAGGAAGCAAAACATAAAATTAAAAGAAATGTATTGCAATGCTCCCAATCAAACTAAACAAACAAAAGACAAAATGCTCCAAATGTGTACTCACACTAAAATTACATATAAATAAATCCATGTCTCAAAATATCTTGGAAATCTCAACATGAAAACTTTGGAAGTCTTTATATGGGAAGTCATTATGTCTGTTTTATATTTAACACCAATGCTGTATTTCAAGGAAATGAGAGGCAGATATCTCTGGGTTTCTTGATTTCTTGTACACACCCTGAATTAATAGTCATTTCCTGAGAGGCTTTAGAGCAATAGAGTTGTGATTCTCATTAAATTAGTCTGCATGCCCATTGCAGGAACATGTGATGTGAATGCCATATACCATATTTTAGGGATTTCTAAATAGATGACCTAAAAGATACAGTACAGATGCATTTCCATCATGAAGTGGTTATCCACAGAGTAGCCCATGACATCCATTCTCCAAAATACTTTCCCTTGTGTCACACTGTCTGGCTGAGAATTCACGATGTAACCCATAGTGTATGGAGCACACAGAGAGCCATCTCTGCCTGTGAAGTCTGTGACGAGAGGAATTTGATACCATATCTGCCTGAAAAAAGTAGACTTAAGAGTGAAGGCTTGGAACTTTTTTCGTTTGTTTGTTTTTGTTTTTGTTTTTGTTTTTTTGAGACAGGGTTTCTCTGTGTAGCCCTGGCTGTCCTGGAACTCACTCTGTAGACCAGGCAGGCCTCAAACTCAGAAATCCACCTGCCTCTGCCTCCCAAGTTCTGGGATTACAGTGGTGTGCCACCACGCCCGGCTGGAACTTTTTTTTTATTCATAAAAATGCAGCAAATTCACTCAATAGGGCCTAAAAAGAACCTATATTCAGCTTGGTCAGTATATACAGTGTATATAGGTACAGAAAACTCTCAAAAGAATGTCCAGAAGAAAAGAAAGAATATTCATGTTCATACACATACATGTATGTGCACACACACAGACATGCAGACAGACAGACACACAGGGACATTGAGACAGATACATATATATTCCCACACACAGGTAGCCACACCCACAAAAATCCACACAGGCACCCACATGTACAATATGCTCAACAAGGGTACACAGATGCTTACCCTTACCTGGATATATGCATGTATGTGCATGCATTTGAACATATACACACAGACAATATTACACAAGCAAAGGCATACACACATGCCCAGGTATGCACCAAAAATGTACACAAACACATCTGTACACATCTGTCCCTTACCCAGAAAGGCCAGAGAAAATACTGGCTTGTTGCAGCCATCTTTCTCCTGCAGGAGGAGTTATTGAACCCTCTGAGCTGTCTTCAAGGTTCTTAGACTCACCAGACTCTGCTGCCCTGGATTGCACATTATTTTCCCTTTGACAATTTTTTTTGTCCTGACACTCTTTGATCCTAAAAGTAAGTTACGACCTCTGTACAGCAAAGCTGGAGCACACAAGAGCAATCTGTCAAGAAAGCCTCCTAACAAAGCCTCCAGCTAACTCCTAGTTGACCCATCATAGTTTCCTCACAAAACCTACCCCAAGCAAGTTTTCAACCCCCTGCATTGTATAAAATATGAAAACAGCACCCAGGTCAGTCAGTAGGAGCCTAGTGAAATAACCTACAGTTCTTTACTGAAATGCAGCACTGTCCAGTGTGAGGGGGAATCTGCACTCATTTTATATTTTCCCAGGGCTCTCCTCCATGTAAGCTGCTTCCCACCTGTGAACTCACATAACCCCTGAAAAGCAAATGACACAAGGGACACTGACCACACTCATTCAAAGCTGTATGTCACTCCTTAATTACCTACATGGCACCCTGCCTACCATAATGACATGTAGGTGATATGTGACTGACTACCTCCATTAACTGCCTGCGGTTTCTAGAATAGCAGGAGGGTTATATTGCTAATCATCCAGTACCTTTGAAGAAGCCAACTCCGCAGAAATGCACAGCTGGATGGGATGCTTCATTGAGGGCTGGATAATTAGGTGGATGTTAGTGTGTGTATGACAGTGTGTGTGTGTGTGTGTGTGTGTGTGTGTGTGTGTGTGTGTGAGTTTATGTGTGTGCTTAAATAGTTGGAGAGCCTGCGTCTACTGTCTCAGCTTACCTGACACTGCTTTTCCCAGAGGTCTCCAATCTTCTCATGGGACTCCTCACTTTGTCCTCTCCTCCTCACATGATTCTTGCAGCACATCTGCTCCTCTTACAGGTGTCTCTTCTACCATCTCAACATGTTTTTCTTTCTTTCTCATTTCCCTTTGGAGATGGCTGTGGACAGTGCTGACCTAGGACCAAACATTTGTGAGCCTCAGTCAGCTTCCATCTGCCACATGTACTTCCAGGTACTACTGCAAACCCTGACAGGTTCATGGCTCCCAGACAGCACTAGACTACAGCCTACAGTAGCCATGCCAGCAACTCTAAGAGGCAGGCCAATTCCAGAGAAAACCCAAATTCTAGAAGTTTCATACTACTTTTGAAAATTCAGATACCAAAAGGATGTTACCATCAAGACCTATGTAACTCCAAGTACTACATATGGGTCTCATGCATGTTTAACTGTCCATGGCACTGGGAAAATATCAGGAGGTACCACAGAAACATCATCTGAGAAATGACAGTAAACCTCCCTCTTTCAGAAACACATTCCTTCTATATGTCCCATAGAAACCAGGTCTGCAAAGGCCCTGCTGGATTCTCAGTGGCCCTGGGATACCTAACATCCCCTCATGGTGCAAAGAATTTTTCTATTGAGAGGTTCCTGGGGCTGCAGGACAATGTGAGAAGGGGCTCACAGATTTACAAATTTAGCAAATTGAGTGTTAGGGGCACAAATCTAAGTCCCAAAGTCAGACTGCTTGCTATGAGGCAGACAGACTAGAACCAGAGCCCTTACTAAGTTTCGTAGACAAAGAAGAAACAGTATTCCCCTTTGCCTGGGTCCTGGCCATGTTAGGTAGTCACCAACAGGATTGGTGTTATCTTTAAATGCAACATTCACTTAGATAATATGAGAAAGGAAGGCCAAGGGAGAAATTCAGTGCTTTTACAGTTTATCTTTATTAAGGTCCCATCTTAGATTTCTGCTTTTCCTTATAGTGCCTGTAAAAGGATGTCAGGCTAGAAGGAATGTTCTCCAATCTTTTTCCTTCCAAAGCCTGTTGTTTAGACCCCAGGACTGATGGCCCAGTGTAGGGAGTGGTGTCAGGTGCTATGTGTATTTAAAAAAAGGATGATAGTTGCCTTTGCCTTACACAAAATTCCTAGAAGAATGACACATGTTCATGAAGTACCCACAGACTTCAGAAGTAGGTGACAGCTTTCCATGCAGTGACTTCAGCATCCAAATGAGGTCTACAGCTTCCCAGGTAGTACTGGCAGTGGGCAAAAGAGTGACTTGAATCTCTTGCTATAGAGAAACCATGTAGAGGTCTATATAGTCACATGTGTCACTCAATGACACTCTAGAAAATGCCAATATATGTCAATACAGTCTCCAATTCATCTAAAAGGGGGTAAAGATCTCAAAACACACAAAAGACATGGATACATCACCATGCAGTATCCAGAGCATCCAGCAGAGGGAGAAAAGGACACATGCAGTGTGTAAGTAATTAAAGGTAAAAGAGTCACTGCATTTCCATGAGCGACTAGAATAGGGTGACAGAGCATCACGCAGCACTCACGTCATCCAGAACAGCTCAGTGCCTCCCCATATAGTGCCTTCCAGCAGACTCTTTAGGTATGTAAACACAAGTGGCCTTGCATGGTTGGGTGTCATAGGGCCAGGAGAGACCATGGGGAGTTCCAGATAGTGGCCTGTGTAAGAGGGAATGGATGCTTGGAATCCAATGATGACCCTAAAATCATGGCAGCTATCCTCAGGCTGGAATCCCCTTCCCAAATGTGGCTAGTCATGGGTCTCAGTCTATACTGCACTCCTACTGCATTTTGATGGCATAAGCTAGCCCTTCCTTGCTGTGCTTGGAGGACAATGTCATCTAATATCTGATGGGATGCAAGTAGGTCCTGGAGTCCCTAGTGCTGATTACCACCAAGCTGTGGTTACCTGTGCCCAAGACTAAAGTATGTGAATGTCTGAGACCTTGGTGGATATCCAGGGCTATTTTCTTTCCTTGCTTTTGCTCTCAGATATCCATGGAACTTAAAGGAATTCACTAAGGATGCAGTGCAGCAAAAGCCTATTGACAGGGACACTGCATAGAGTACTAATCATATGTGTGTGTGTGCCAGTGTGTACGTGCACATGTCCCTGTGTTTCCTGGGAGTCCGGAGACCACAGTGGGGCCTGTTTCAGAATGATGCTGTTGCCTAGGTTATGCATCCTTTCTTTAAGCAGCAATTCTCTTAGTCCATTTGTTCACCTTGGTGACACAATGAAATCTCATAGACTCCTGACGATAAGTCTTCTCCCTGGAAATATTGATTATATGCTCAGGGCATCTGTGTAGCTATAAGAACCCACAACCGAGAATCTGTGTTCTGAAGATATAAAAAAAGATAACAGCAATCAGGTAGGCCAAGAATTGTGCATAGACTCCCTGGGAACTTTTTAGAGGGCTAGTCTTTCCCTCCAGGCCCACAGGGATTTGGTGAAGCCCTGGATCCCTTACTTGGGAACTCCTACCTGTGCTGTCCTGGGCTCACGATGCTAAGTTTACTAAGCACCAGAGTGTCCCAGTGTATAGGAGGCAGGATGTGGCAGCCACTTCATGAGGTTAGTACAAGAAACAGACTGAATACACATAATCCTTGAGGCCTGTTTTATGGAGTACCTTCAGTGACTGGAAGAATGGGTTAAGATTTATTTCCTATACTCAAAGCAGGAAGAAAAGGATGAAAGTCCCCCATGGATTATGAAAAGTATCCAGCAGAGGGTTTGAAATTCCCAGTACCCAGCATATCCAGAAGGTGGAATAACACAGATTGCCATGCAGTTCCAAAGGCATGTTGAGAGCACCTCAAGCTCAAAGTCAGCTTGTGGTGTAGCCCTAGGAACAAAGAGCAGGAGTCTGCCTCCAGATGCCCTCTTCTGACAGTCAGAATGAAATTAAGGAGCTCTTGCACAGCAACTGCAGCCTTGACAATTCCTTCATCTCTGCCAGACAAAGTGATTCCCAGAAGCTCCATGCTCCTGCGTCCCATGACTGGAAGTCCCAGCTCAAGCCCATCTTCCCCAGGAAGCTCCCTATTCCATGCCCAGAACTCACTGTGACTTCCCCAAGACCATTAATTCTTCTTGTACTTTTACACTAACACCAAAGTTCATCTTGCTGCTGCCTCTTTCTGTTCTCTGTATGTTCATTGTTCTCTCTCCCTAGAAGCCTGTTCAGTCTTGTAGGCATGTCTGTGGGTGGACGATAAAGGTCCTGAATGAATGATGCAAGAGCAGTTGGAGTCAACACATTAGTAACATCACAGACAATGCCAGGGATTCTCCGTGTTATCATACATTCTGTAAGGAAGGGAGTGCCTATGCCACTTCTTGCTAAGTACCTCACCCAAATTGATCTGATGTCAAGGTGCCTTTCCTAGAGAATGGGATAGGTTATCTTTTGGTAATCAAAGTATTTTGAAGGTGGCTTTTAATCCCCTCCCAATGCTAAACATATCAAAAAGGGATCCTTTGGCTCCCCATGGAAATACCCAGACTCCAGAATAAAATATAACTACACACAGCATCCGGAAGAGTGTGCTAGATCCCCTTGCAGTACTGAAAGCATCCAGAAGAGGATAATATGTCTCAGCCGATTTCTATGCTGTCAGGACTGACCTGGAAAGAATGTCTGATGTTACCACCAAACACCAGAGTATGGGTTTGGTTACAGGTGTTTTGGAAGATTTTATATGAGAACTGCAACACAGCCAGTTGTTGCAGGAGAGAAATGGGAACAAGTATTTTGTTCATGTCCTGAGTCTTATTCTACAGAAAAATTTTAGCAACACTAATGCATGTTAGCAAATCACTAATAGTTAGAAGGGAAGTGGTGTTACACTCCAAGCACACATCAGTGGACTTTAATAGTGTGTTAGCATTTTAAATGTGGAAAAGAAAGAGGTAATAAATGGGGACTGTATAGGATTGGAGAGATGGAAGTAAGGCATCTGTTACAAGGCATTTTCCAGAGATGCCTGAAGTGGCCGAGATCTGGGAGTTCACCTACTACCCTGATCACTGTATCATATCTGGTTGTGTATGGACTGGAGATGTATTTTTACATGAATATTTTAACAGAATTATGTTCAGGTTCTATGGATGTCATACACTATGTAATCTTTTGTGTCTGGAATCTATTAGCATTCTGTTTTTTTAAAAAATATTCATATTAATAAAATATCTATACTGTGCAGATTACATGATATGCAATCTCCTGGGAAAAAATTGATCAATAGTAACTAACCAAGAAGCCTGTGAATCCTGAAATTATGTTTTCTGTCACCATGGCCAAGTAGAATGCTGCTCTACTGGATAGCTTCATACTCAGGAGTATGTAGATGGAAAAGTATGTATGTATGCATATATATAATATTATATATAATTTTTATATTTATTTTATAATTGTTCTATATAATATAAATGCATTATATATGGGTATGTACTTATATTATATATAAGTAATATATAATATATATGGTATTCTATACCATTACTCTAAAAGAGTGAAGGTTCTCTGCCACACACAACAGTCTATTAAAAGTTCAGTACTAGGCATATGCAACACTTCTTTTGAGTCATGTATGTATGTTCTTTCCCCAATCCCCAGAATGGGATATTGGCATGAATTTTGGTTACCATTTAAAACTTAATGATAAGTAATGTCCTTTCACTAAAGACATTATATACTTGAGTCATAGTACATGGAGAAATCAATCTGGTGCTAACCAGTAGTCCCTTTCTGTTAGTATTCATATTATTAGAATATTGTTTTCATGCTACAATGGGAGAAAATAATCAATACTCTCAGCCAACTGTGAACCCTGTGATATACAATGATTGTCAGCCTGGTAAGACATTCTCCCAGGTGAAATAGTGGTATGAATGGTGTGAGCACAACCAACCAGTTTCTCACTGCATGTGAAGTTTCACAAGACTAATGACTGGCACTATTGCCTGAACCAAGTACCCATGGATGCTTGGAGCACAGGCCTTAAAGGAGATTTTACTAGTATTATCCTGCTGTATGGAAATAGTGTAAAACTCTCTTAGTTTTACCTTTAGAAACAAAGAGTAGTACAGCTTTCAACCCTCACCATAAAAGACCTTCTTTATAGTAGACAATAATGATTATTAGAAACCCATAGTACAAGTTTTTCAATTGCATGTAGAATAAGAGACCATTGAGTGGTCAGCTGTGACACGACTATGTCTCTTCCTCAATCCCCTAGGCTTATGGAACACATCAGAAGAAGAAGAAAAAGAAGGAGGAGGAGGAGGAGGAGGAGGAGGAGGAGGAGGAGGAGGAGGAGGAGGAGAAGGAGAAGAAGAAGAAGAAGAAGAAGAAGAAGAAGAAGAAGAAGAAGAAGAAGAAGAAGAAGAAGAAGAAGAAGAAGAAGAAGAAGAAAATATTGTAAGATCTATAGGTAGAGGATAGTTCAAATAATACAGTTTGGCTGGCTATGACAGGGTTGTTACACAAATGAAAACACGGCAACTCTAACTGCATGCACAAGACACACACAAGATTATTACAAGTAACACAGGCATTAATGAGGGAGGGACTTATGTAGTCCTATCATTAATTCAGGAGCTATTGGTCACGGACAGCTGCCGAGGACAGGAGAGTAGGATTTCTTCAGGGATGAATAAGTGGGCGCTGTTCCATTTTTCAGGAGCACATGGATTTGGTCAGAAATAGTGGTGGGTCAGATGTGGAAGATTGAGAGGGGAGAAAAGTGTCAATCTCATAAAATTAATGTGTGTATAACACTTTCAAAAATTAAAATAAATTAAAAATAAATCTATTCTCCCTATCATTAGAGACAAAATATGAACACAGAGTTTAATGACTGTTTGGGCTATGAAGAATAATTGTTGGCACACAACTGCCCATCAATATTTCAATACAGTTAATCTGCTGATATTAACTATGATGAAGACAGCAGCTTCTTTCTCTCTGTAGGTTGCAGAAGTTTTCTTCTATAATTTTGTTGAAGATATTTACTGGCCCTTTAAGTTGAGAATCTTCACTTTCTTCTATACCAGTTATCCTTAGGTTTGGACTTCTCATTGTGTCCTGGATTTCTTGGATGTTTTGGGTAAGGACTTTTTTTGCATTTTACATTTTCTTTGTTATGTTTTCTCTGGTGTCTTCTATTTATACCTGAGATTCTCTCTTCTATCTCTTGTTTTCTCTTGGCGATGTTTGCATCTATGACTCCTGATCTCTTTCCTAGGTTTTCTATTTATAGTGTTGTCTCCTTTGTGAATTCTTTATTGTTTCTATTATCATTTTTAGATGCTGGGTGGTTTTGTTCAGTTCCTTCACCTGTTTGTTTTATTTTCCTGTAATTCTTTAAGGGATTTTTTGTGTTTCCTCTTTAAGGGCTTCTAAATATTTGCCTGTGTTCTCTTGTATTTCTTTAAGAGAGTTGTTTATGTCCTTCTTAAAGTCCTCTATCATCATCATGAGATGTGATTTTAAATCAATGTCTTGCTTTTCTGTTGGGGTAACCAGGCTCCATGTGGTGGGAGAATTGGGTTCTGATGGTGCGAAGTAGCCTTGGTTTCTGCTGCTTTTGTTCTTGTGCTTCCCATTGCTATATGGTTTTCCCTGGTGTTTGCTGGTCTTGTTGTCTCTGACTGTGGCTTGTCTATACAGCAAGCCTGCGGGTCAGTACTCCTAGGAAACCAGTTCTTTCCAGGAGGAATTTCATTATGGAATGCTGTGGTCCACGGACAGCTCTGAGGTACAGACAGAAACCAGAAGGATCCTGTCCCCAGCTGACCCTTAGTTCCTGTGTCCTGATCACTCAGAGCGGGTCCTTCTTGGGCAAGGAATTTGAATAGAAGTGGTGGTCTTGCCTGTGTTTGAAGGTGTGTAGTCACTCCTGAGAGACCAGCTATCTTCGGGTGGTATTTGTGTATGTAGCTCTGTGGCCCAGGATCAGCTTGGGCCCAGACATAAATCAGAAGGTTCCTGTCCCAGGTGGCTCCTTGGTTCCTGTGTCCTGAGGGATCTGGGTGTGTTCCTCTGAGCAGCAGTGGTGGTCCTATCTGCACCCATGGGAGACTTGCTCTCTGTCAGCCCTATTTGTGTATGGAGCTTTGTAGCAGAAGACAGGTTCCAGCTTAAGACAGAAACCTGAAGGCTCAAGTCCCAGACTGCCACTGGGTTCCTGTGTCCTAAGGGTTCTGAGCGGGTTCCTCTGTGCAGCACTAGTGGTCTTCCCTGCACTCACAGGCCTGTCTGTACCCCTGGGATGCTTGCTCTTTCCCAGCACTATTTTGGCATGGAGCCCTGTGGCAGAGGATGGGCTCCAAGCCAAATGATTCATTTTATATGTGTAGGTTAATGATCAGCAATTTGAGACATAACAATCGTTAATATGTGAAAGGAAGTTGTTTAATAAAAACTGCTCTTGAGAAATTTTATAAGGTCCTTGATGAAATAGGCAGTCATGGTTAAATCTGTAGTTGTAATAATTGCTTTATCATCTTAAGTCTCATCTAATTCATTTTTTTGTATATGTGACTGGTCAAGACAGAAGTTCATTCCAAACATCACTGGTAAAATTCAGGTCATAATGATTTTCAGTTCATTCTGGGGGAGGGTAAATCTTGTTCAGTTTTTATGTTTGTTTTGTTGTAGTGGGGTTCTATAGTTGTTTTAGGGTTTTTTCTTTTGATTTTGTTTGATACAGTGTTTATATAGGACAGACAATCCTGGATTTTGTAGACCAGATCTATTAGGAACATGCACATCTGCCTGCCTCTGCCTCCTGAGTGCTGGAATAAAAGGCCTTTATCACCACGTAAGGGGTACCTTTGTACTGATAGTCCAGTGACTGGATACCAACTGAGAATATATAAATCAGATTAGCTCACAAATATTAAGGAATTTTTATTTTCTTTGTGTGTATGTCCAGTGCCTTGTGAAAATAAAGTAAATTTAAAAATGAGCACCTCAAAGGAATGAACTTAGGGTATAAAATAACTCATCTTTCCCCTTGCAGTGATCATCTCTAGAAAAATAAGTAAAGAAATAGGAGGGTAACTATGACTCTCCATATTCCAAGGATCTGTCAGTCAAACACAGTGAGAAAATGGTGGACCAACAGAGTGATTGCTGCTGAATGACTAAAGGAACTCATCACAGAGGATTTGCAAAAATTTTGTGAAATATTTTGAGTTAAAAGTGATATTATTCAGAGGAAGTTCTACCTTGTAACTCTATAGGGAGAAAACTGCTAATAGCAATTCCTCTTCTTTTAAAACCTATGTCTTTCACGTGTGGGGGTGATGCATCTACCAACTCTTGCCTGCTCTTCTGCAAAGAACAGTTGGAAAAAGGTCCTTAATCTTACACATGTCCTACACTTTCGCAGTCCCATCTCACTCACCTTGTCAAGCTTAAGTGAAAAAAAAAATGAGCTATACATACAGTAAGTTGAATGTTCCATTAACATAAATGAAAATAATTCTCATAAAATAATAATGAAGAAAAATAATTATAAATGAACTCTACAAGTTTACAGTTGAATTAACAAATTAATAAAGTAACAAACACACTGTCTATGCAAATAAATACATCATAAGCCAAACATAATGAACTTGCAGTCTCAGACATGAGCCTAGGGCTAGTAGACCAAAAGTGCCACAGTTCCCATGATTCAAAAGAAGAAATCATGTGACTTTATAAAAACAGCATGTCTTCTAAGGAAAGCCATACATCACCTTGTGAATAGACCCCCTGGCATTTCTGCCCTCTGTATTATTATATAAAACTTCATAAATCTGTATTAATTTTGCATTTTTAGTATGAATGCAGTATCTTTATGAATATTTAACTTCTTGAATGCACATCCTTTTTCTGAGATAATATCCTCTCTACCCATCATGTACTCGTGTTTTCTGAATCTTCTGGGTGCCCAAACTTCATATTACAAGCTGAACATGCCCTTTACCATTCCCCGAAACTTGGCTGACCCTTGTTTTAATGTTATTGTCTGTCTCTATTGTAGTAAACAGCTGCTGGTCGATTGTATTAAACCACTGAAGTAGGAGAAGCCCTGCTCCCCAGTCCTCTTGCAAAGCACAAACACTCATTAGATCTACTTTTGTGACATGCCTTTCTCAAGGAAATCTATTCATTTAATGATGTTAGTGTTCACACTAAATTCTTGTGTTGATGAAAACTGATAACTATCATTTAATATCTGGTTCATTATATCATGTCGACATTAGACCATCTTAGACCTTGACTCATTACACATAGCCTACATGTATGCAGGACACGGCCACTGTGTATCATCTGAAGTATAAAGTAGACATTGTTGTGTCTGACAGCTGTTATCCCTTGGGCAAAATGGTCTTATTCTTATTACTCGTTTACTTTTTCAAGTTATTTGCTTCTACCCTGAGCACATTCTTAGAATTGATTTTTTTCTTTCCATTTCTATATGCATGGTCATCTAATTTAATTTTAGCTTTCTGCGACTGCTACGACTCCTCTAGGCTGCCGGACAACATCTCGGTGGTCAAAGTGGAGGATGGCTTTGACGGTGAGCAGCCTGGCCAGCACTCCAAGAAGATCTGGCTGGTGCCCATTGACTTTGACAAACTAGAGATCCCCCAGTCTGACTTGGAGATGCCCGGTGCAGACTGCCTTCTGAGCAGGGAGCAGCTGCACAGCATCTAGCAGGGAGCAGCTGAGCAGCATCTAGGAGAGCAGCCTGTCCATTGGCAACTTAGCCTCCCGCCTGCTGGTGCACCTCTTCCCAGAGCTCTTCACGCAGGAGAACCTGTGCAAACAGTACAACTGCATCGGCTCCCTGGGCAAGAAGCAGCAGGACCCTGCCCGCATCAGGCTGATCCGCCACTATGTGCAGCTCCTCTACCCGAGAGTCAAGAAGGACCGCGGGTGGATCTTGGAGTTTGTGGGTAAGCTGGACGAGCGCTGTCGCTGCAGGGATACAGAGCAGCGCTGCTCCTACCAGCAGCAATGCAAGGTCCATGTGCCTGGCCCCGAGTGCCAGGACCTAGGGAGTTATGCAATCAACCTCAAGAGGTTCCATGAGGAGTTTGAGGGGCCCCCAGCTGCCTTCTGAAAGGAGCAGCAAAGACTTCTGCACAGAGATGTCGGTGTAGAGGGACACATTGCAACACAGTGTGTAGGGACACCTTTGGGTGATTTACAGGTGAGCTTGTTGGTTCACTGAGGACTGTTTACTTTTCATGTATTTGTACAAAGCCCAAGACCTCAGTGGTAGCTCCTCCCGTGAGTAGCATGATCTTGAGCCTCCATAGCCCTGGCCTAGGGCTCTTTTGCAGGTGTTGGAAGGACCCAGACCATGTGAAATGGAGTGCCCACACCCCTTCCCAGTCCCACCAGACCTTTTCCCTCAGACCTTGCAGGGAGTTCTGCTGTCCTACCGTGGTCCACCCCTAGTGTGGAGGCGCACATCTCTTCCATTTCTGCACTGGGGCCAGCCAGATGCCTAAGAAGGAAAGGAAACAGCGTTTCCCAGGCTCAATGCTTCTCATCCTTGACCTAGAAGACTGAATTGCCCAGGGTAATCATAAGACCCTTGTGGGACATTACAGAAGTGATGATAACTTTAATGGCTTAATATTTTGCTACCTTAATATGAAGAAATGATAGAAATAATCTATGAATTTTCTCATAAAGATAAGAACTTTAGTTCTAGCAGAAAGCATGGTATAATTTTGCATGTACCCAATGGGCATTTAAAAGATAACAAATTTCAATGCTATGAGGCTTCTACCCACTGTCTTTCTCAGATTAGGTATGCTATAACTGTAAACCTAAATTATTGACACTGAGAAGTGCACAGAGACTTCGTGGTACTCTGTCACATACCCACCCCTGCACACATATCTCCGTGTAAGAAGTGAGGTGAGAGACCCCAGAAAGAGCAAGGCAGCCTTCTTGTGCCCAGGAAGAAGGAGATGGGGCAGCCAAAAGACCCCCCCTTCCCCTCACTTGTCCTCTCTCTAATGCCTTAGTCACACACGCCCACGTATGCATGCACGCACACTACCCCAAAGATGACTGTGGCACTCTCTCTCACTGTTTCCACTAGTTGGAGAGAATTTCATGGGATTTCTTGTGGTCTCGAGGATGTAACCAAGAGGATTGCAAGCCATGTGAAAATTGCCCTGCTTTCTAGAAAGTGCAGTGTGGCCCTGCAGCGTCAGAAGCACAACCGGGAAGACCTTCAGACCTTCAAGGACTCAGGCCTTGAGCGGGAGCTGCGCACAGAGCACCAGTTTGGGGGACACCAGCCAAGCCTGGGCTCTGTGCCCTGAGGGTGGACCTTGCACTCCCTGCAGCCTCTGCCAGCTTCCCAGATTTTCCAATCCAGCCTGTGGAACCAGGTACCGGAGATATACTGAGTTTAAGACCTCTGGGGACTCAGGTCACCAGACAGCAATCCCTGAGCAGGAGCAATGCAGAGCAGCTGCCCAGCAGGTGGAACCAAGTACCTGAGATATCCTGAGCAAAACCATCCAGACTCTAAAAACAGAAGTAGAAACAACTAAGAAATCGCAAAGGGAGACAACGTTGGAGATAGAAAACCTTGGGAAGAAATCAGGAGTCATAGATGCAAATATCAACAATAGAATACAAGAGATAGAAGACAGAATCTCAGATGCTGAAGATACCATAGGAACCATGGATTCAACAATTAAAGAAAATGCAAAATGCAAAAAGCTGGTAACCCAAAACATCCAGGAAATCCAGGTCACAATGAGAAGACCAAACCTAAGGATTATAGGGATAGATGAGAATGAAGATCAACAACTTAAAGGGCCAGCAAATATCTTCTACAAAATTATGGAAGAAAACTTCCCCAACCTAAAGAGAGAGATTCCCATGAATATACAAGAAGCCTACATAACTCCAAACAGACTGGACCAGAATAGAAATACTTCCTGTCACATAATAATCAAAACCCCAAACGTACTAAGCAAAGAAAGAATATTAAAGGCAGTAAGAGAAAAAGGCCAAGTAACATATAAAGGAAGACCTATCAGAATTACACCAGACTTCTCACCTGAGACCATGAAAGCTAGAAAGAAGATCCTGGGCGGACCTCATGCAGACTCTAAGAGAAAACAAACTTCAGCCAAAACTACTATACCCAGCAAAACTCTCAATCACCATAGATGGGAAAACCAAGGTATTCCATGACAAAACCAAATTTGCACGATGTCTATCTACAAACCCAGCCCCACAAAGGATAATAGGGGAAAATTACCAACACAAGGGGGGGAACTACACCCCAGAAGAAATAAGACAGAAACCCCCTCTCATCAAATCCAAAAGAACAAAACCACTCAAATATAAAAAAATAATGCCCAAAATGTCAGGAAGCAATAATTACTATTCCTTAATATCTCTTAACATCAATGGACTCAATTCCCCAATAAAAAGACACAGACAAACGGACTGGATACGGAAACAGGACCCTACATTTTGCTGCATACAGGAAACACATCTCAGTGTCAAAGACAGACACTACCTTAGAGTAAAAGGCTGGAAGACAATTTTACAAGCAAATGGTCTCAGAAAACAAGCCGGAGTAGCCATTCTGATATCAGATAAAATTTATTTTCAACCTAAAGTCATCAAAAGAGACACGGAAGGTCACTTCTTGCTTGTCAAAGGAAAAATCCACCAAGAAGAATTCTCAATACTGAACATCTATGCTCCAAATGTAAGGGCACCCTCATTTGTAAAAGAAACTTTACTAAAGCTTAAAGCACACATTGCACCTAACACAATAATTGTAGGGGACTTCAACACTCCATTCTCCTCAATGGACTGATCAGGAAAGCAGAAACTAAACAGGGACACAGTGAAACTAATTGAAGCTTTGGACCAATTGGATTTAACAGATATAGATAGAACATTTCATCCTAAAGCAAAAGAATATACCTTTTTCTCAGCACTGCACGGTACCTTCTCCAAAATTGATCATATAATTGGTCACAAGACAGACCTCAACAAATACAAGAAGACCGAACTAATCCCATGCCTCCTATCAGACAGATCACTATGGAGTAAAAGTGGTCTTCAATAGCAAGAAGAAGAACAGAAAGTCCACATACATATGTAAACTGAACAATACTCTACTCAATGACACCTTGGTCAAGGAAGAAATAAAGAAAGAAATCAAAGACTTTTTAGACTTCAATGAAAATGAAGGTACGACCTACCCAAATCTATGGGACACAATGAAAGCAGTGCTAAGAGGAAAACTCATAGCCCTGAGTGCCTCCAAAAAGAAACTGGAGAGAGCATGCACTAGCAACTTAACAGCACAACTGAAGGCCCTGGAACAAAAAGAAGCTAATTCACTTAGGAGGAGTAGAAGACAGGAAATCATCAAACTCAGGGATGAAATCAATCAAGTAGAAACAAAGAGAACCATACAAAGAATCAACAAAACCATGAGCTGGTTCTCTGAGAAAATCAACAAGATAGATAAACCCTTAGCTAGACTAACCAAAGGGCACAGAGACAGTATCCAAATTAACAAATTAGAAATGAAAAGGGGGATATAACAACAGAAACTGAAGAAATTAAAAAAATCATCAGATCCTACTACAAAAGCCTATACTCAACACAACTGGAGAATCTGGAGGAAATGGACAATTTTCTAGACAGATACCAAATACCAAAATTAAACCAGGATCAATTAGATCAGCTAAACAGTCCCATAACCCCTAGAGAAATAGAAGGGGTTATAGAAAGTCTCCCAACCAAAAAAAGTACGGGACCAGATGGTTTTAGTGCAGAATTCTATCAGACCTTCAAAGAAGACCTAACACAAATACTCTTCAAACTATTCCATAAAATAGAAACAGAAGGAACACTGCCCAACTCACGAAGCCACAATAACACTGATACCAAAAGCACACAAAGAACCTACAAAGAAAGAGAAATATAGGCCAATTTCCCTCATGAATATTGATGCAAAAATACTAAATAAAATTCTTGCCAACTGAATCCAAGAGCACATCAAAATGATCATTCACCATGATCAAGAAGGCTGCATCCCAGTGATGCAGGGATGGTTCAATATATGGAAATCCATCAATGTAATCCACTACATAAACAAACTAAAAGAAAAAAACCTCATGGTCATCTCATTAGATGCTGAAAAAGCATTTGACAAAATTCAGCATCCTTTCATGCTAAAAGTCCTGGAAAGAACAGGAATTCAAGGCCCATACCTAAATATAGTAAAAGCAATATACAGCAGACCAGTAGCCAACATCAAGCTAAATGGAGAGAAACTTGAAAGAATCCCACTAAAATCAGGGACTAGACAAGGCTGCCTTCTCTCTCCATATCTTTTCAATATAGGACTTGAAGTTCCAGCGAGAGCAATTAGACAACATAAGGAAGTCAAAGGGATACAAATTGGAAAGGAAGAAGTCAAACTATCACTTTTTGCAGATGATATGATAGTATACTTAAGTGACCCAAAAAAACTCCACCAGAGAACTCCTACAGTTGATAAACAACTTCAACAAAGTGGCTGGTTATAAAATCAACTCAAGCAAATCAGTAGCCTTCTTGTACTCAAAGGACAAGCAGCCTGAGAAAGAAATTAGGGAAATAACACCCTTCACAATAGCCATAAACAATATAAAGTATCTTGGCGTGACTTTAACCAAACAAATGAAAGAACTGTATAACAGGAACTTCAAGCCCTTGAAGAAAGAAATAGAAGAAGACCTCAGGATATGGAAAAATATTCCATGCTCTTGGATTGGCAGGAACAATATAGGAAAAATGACTATCTTGCCAAAAGCAATCTACAGATTCAATGCGATCCCCATCAAAATCCCAAATCAATTCTTCATAGATCTAGAAAGAGAAATTCTCAAATTCATCTAGAGTAACAAAAAAACCCAGTATAGCTAAAACTATTCTCAACAATAAAAGGACTTCTGGGGGAATCAATATCCCTGACCTCAAACAGTACTACAGAGCAATTGTGCTAAAAACTGCATGGTATTGGTACAGCGACAGGCAAGTAGATCAATGGAATAGAATTGAAGACCCAGAAATGAACCCAAAGACTTATGGTCACTTGATCTTTGATAAAGGAGCTACAACCATCCAGTGGAAAAAAGATAGCCTTTTCAACAAATGGTGCTGGTTTAACTGGAGGTCAACATGCAGAAGAATGAGAATTGACCCACTCTTATCTCCTTGTACTAAGATCAACTCCAAGTGGATCAAGGACCTCCACATAAAACCAGACACACTGAAACTAATAGAAAAGAAACTGGGGAAGACCCTGGAGGACATGGGCACAGGGGGAAAGTTCCTGAAGAGAACACCAATAGCTTATGTTCTAAGATCAAGAATTGACAAATGGGACCTCATAAAATTACAGTTTCTGTAAGGCAAAGGACACTGTCAGAAGGACAAAACAGCAACCAACAAATTGGGAAAAGATCTTCAACTACACCACATACGACAGAGGGCTAATATCCAATATATACAAAGAGCTCAAGAAGTTAGACCCCAAAGAACCAAATAACCCTATCAAAAAATGGGGTACACAGCTAAACAAAAATTGTCACCAGAAGAAATTCGGATGGCTGAGAAACACCTTAAGAGATGTTCAACATCATTAATCATCAGGGAAATGCAAATCAAAACAACCCTGAGATTCCACCTCACACCAGTCAGAATGGCTAAGATTAAAAACTCAAGGGACAACAGGTGCTGGCGAGGATGTGGAGAAAAAGGAACATTCCTACACTGTTGGTGGGATTACAAGATGGTTCAACCGCTTTTGAAATCAGTCAGGCGGTTCCTCAGAAAATTGTGCATGACACTTCCAGAGGACCCTGGCATACCACTCCTGGGCATATACCCAGCGGAATCCCCTGCATACAATAAAGACACATGCTCCACTATGTTAATAGCAGCCTTATTTATAATAGCCAGAAGTTGGAAGGAGACCAGATGTCCCTCAAAGGAGGAATGGATACAGAATATGTGGTATATTTATACAATGAAATACTACTCAGCAATTAAAAATAATGAATTCATGCAATTTGTAAGCAAATGATTAAATCTGGAAAATATCATCCTAAGTGAGTGAACCCAATCACAAAAGAATACACATGAAATGCAATCACTGATAAGTGGATATTAATGAGCCCAAAAGCTCTGAATACTCAAGGCACAATTAGCAAATCAAAAGATTCCCAAGAAGAAGGAAGGAAAGGATCCTGTTCCTGAAAAACTGGATCCAGATTTGTAGGAGAGTGTCAGAACAGAGAAATGGGGGGGGGTGATTGGGGAATGGGTGGAGGGAAGAGGACTTATGGGACATATGGTGAGGGGGGAACTGGGAAAGGGGAAAGCCTTTGGAATGTAAACAAAGAATATAGAAAATAAAGGAAAAGAAAAAGAAAAAAAACAGGAAAGAAAAAAAAAAGAAGCACAATTGGTCACTGAGGTTTTCCAAGTCCTGCCTCCTCACATCAGGAGGATGGCAGGCTCTAGGAACCCAGAGTGTGTTACATTCTGGGAACCTGTTGTATTCTGGTTTCCTTAATACTTTGACTATGTAGGGCTTCTCCCCACCCCCACCCCCACCCCAGTCCCGTCCTCCCTTTCAGTGAAAAGAGCTGGACACTCTGGGAGCTGTTTCCTGCCTACTGGACTGTGTGGTGTCCTCACTTACCCATCCATACAGCTGGCTCCAGTGGGCATTTTTTTCATGAAGCAATATAAATATAAAATACTTATTTTTTCAGAATTTAATGGGTTTCATGAAATCTGTTGGCAACTGCTTTCCCTATCCCCATCTATATTCTTTGTTTGTGTTTTGGATTATTTTTGCCTTGTATCAAGCAGATTAAAGATTAGCCCCGGCATTCTGATGTTCACTGAAATAGTATGTCACGGTAGGTGGTAGTGGTCTTGGTTTTCTCTGTCAGTAAGCTGTTAAAGATTGTCTGAAGATACTCTGAAATGTACAGTGTTCGAATCCTGCTTTAGTTCATGCAGCCGTGCCTGTCTGATGGCAAACATTTGTCAGGGAATCAGTGTCTTGTGTTGTTAGCGCTTGCTGCCCTTCCCTTCCAGTGTGGAACCCCAAACCTTCCCTTCCTTTCAAGTTAGGGGGTGAGGGTTTCATATCAGCAGCAATCATCAACCCACCAATGGGATCTACTTAGTGGCGACAGGATTTGGCCTGATCACACCACAGTGTGACCATCTGGGTTCTTGTAGAGATTGCCTTGGTTTCCACCGTCCCCCGAGGAATTGCTTCCTACCTGATCCAGAGGGACCTGGAAACCCCTGGTGGAGGTCACTGGGTCACTCTGATGTGGAGGTGAAGGCCAAGGGTCTGTCACTGCTGTGGGCAGTCCTTGCCTCTTGTAGATCCAGCCTTAATGTCTGACATCCCAGGAAGCACAGACCCTGCACAACGTGGGTATCAGAGTAATACTGTGAGGAGGAGTAACAAGAATAGTTTTACCAAAGATAATGAGATACCATGTCATGTCTGCCTGTTACACTGATCTGAGTGCACCCTTAGAAACCTGAATGTACCACAGACCCAGGACAGTCTTGGAACTTGTATGCTCTCTAGCAACTTTGTGTGAATTTTTATACAATCACTGTTTTATTATATAAAATAGAAAAATAGAAAAACTGAAAAAATTATAGCTTTCTGTTTGAAACTTTTCTATGGCCTTTACCCTCGAGCAGTTCCCCAAAGATATACTAGTGTATGTACTTCCTCTTGAAAGAGATTCATGTTAATCCCTTATGACTTATTGAAATATACTATATTATATACCATACAAATATATACTCTAATGAATCTTATAGATGAGTACCAGATTGAGTCCTCCATGTTCTCCATCCATGACTCAAGGATATGATGTCTTCAGCAAAATGACCTTACCATTGAGTTTTGGAGGCTAACCAAGAGCCATGGTATTATTCCATATTATCTGAGAGATTTACATCTATGGGACTTTTTCACTTGATAAATAATAGTTTTGAAAGAGGAACTGTCTTTTCAGTATAGATCAACCCCATATAAATCCATTTTATATATGTAGATGTACATGTTTTACTACCTGCATACTACTGGATCTAAAATCATCTACTGGTCTATGGGCCTATCTTAGCATGTTCATAATTCACAGGGTTCACATGGTTCATGGATGGATGAGATCAATGAAGGCTTTTCCCCCAGAAGGTTAAAAAAATATAGTAGACAAAGTATTGATACATCCATAAACATGGATCAATCTTGAAAACAATGCTAAGTAAAAGAAGGAGTTCAGAAAGTCTAATGTGACCCGAAAACGTTTATGCTAAAATATCCATTCAAAAATACTCCTCCATGCTCTGACACAACTGTTAGTATAGATGTGACCTCCCAGATAGTGCTGGCGAGGATGTGGAGAAAGAGGAAAACTCCTACACTGTTGGTGGGACTGCAAAATTGTAAAACCACTCTGGAAATCAGTTTGGCGGTTCCTCAGAAAATTGGGCATGTCACTTCCAGAGAACCCTGGCATACCGCTCCTGGGCATATACCCAGAGGATTCCCCTGCATATAATAAAGACACATGCTCCACTATGTTTATAGCAGCCTTGTTTATAATAGCCAGAAATTGGAAGGAGCCCAAATATCCCTCAAAGGAGGAATGGATACAGAAAATGTGGTATATTTATACAATGGAATACTACTCAGCAATTAAAAATAATGAATTCATGCAATTTGTAGGTAAATGGTTAGACCTGGAAAATATCATCCTGAGTGAGTTAACCCAATCACAAAAGAATACATATGAAATGCAATCACTGATAAGTGGATATTAATGAGCCCAGAAGCCCTAAATACTCAAGGCACAATTAGCAAGTCAAATGATTCCCAAGAAGAAGAAAGGAGAGGACCCTGGGCCTGTAAAGATTGGATCCAGTTTTGTAGAGAAACCGTGGGGGGGAGGGGGAATGATTGGGGAATAGTTGGGGGGGAGAGGAATTATGGGACGTAGGGTGGGGGGGAACTGGGAAAGGGGAAAGCCTTTGGAATGTAAACATAAAATATAGAAAATAAAAATTAAAAAAATACATCTCTGGAAGAGTGGAACTTTTATTAATGATGCCTTATTTGTTTCATCTCTTTACCATTCTGCATAACTCTCCTTTATGAGTCATTCCCCACTCCAAATTTGACACATTAAAGTGAATAAGATAATCCATTGATATTTATTTCCAGAACTCACTTTTTCTTGTACCTCTTAGGCATTTCCTGGCATTTCTAAGAGCTTCTAATGGGCGATCATTTAATGAATGGACACTGGCCCTGCAAGCACTTCCTGATCCTTTATTTTTATTCAGGTCTTCGGTCAGCAAAAAAAGTGAGAAAGTTATCAAATAATTATTTTATGTGGTTTGTTTTCTTTTCATTGATGTGGGCTATATCCTATCTCACCAGGTATATTATAATCTCATGAAGCCAAACCTTACCAGTCTGACAGAGTTCCACAGTGACAAACAGTAATAGCAGCAGTAAAATTTTTTAGTATTTATGTTTACTGATACTGTGGAATCAATTCTATTAAATATCTGAGAGAAATGTAGTATAAATAGGGAATAAACTAACAACTAGTACAAATCCATAGATTGCTTTAACCCAATCATCTATTTTAACTCTTTACTAAAACTATGATACTAAAGAAGGCAATGTTCAATAAATGTGTTCTTTGTATCACAACCAGATGGAAACAGACAGGAAGGACTGCATGCTGTCAAGAGCTTGTGTCATTTTATTATTTCCACAAATTAACCACTAGCTAAATTTCCAGAAACTTCTTCAACAATCTGGATTTGCAGTTGCTCTTAAGGAACTGCACCTTGTGTATTTGGAGCCAGTGTTATAGCCTGCTTCTTGTAGATGAGGCATATACTTGCACCAGTGTGCTAAGGATCCAATTTTACTTTCATGTCACTTTATATCTATAAGTCTTAGAACTTACAACCCATTGCTATCAATAAACAGAGAGATGTTATTGGTTTTTAATACATTTAGTTTGGATTTCATCAAACCAAATGAACCAGTTTTTAAAATAGGGAACACATCTAAACAGAATTTTAGGCAAAAGGATCTCTAATGGCTGAGAAGCATTTTAAGAAATGTTTAACATCCTTAGCTGTCAGAGAAATGCAAATGAAAATAACCCTAAGATTCCATCCTATACAAGTCAGAATGACAAAGATCAAAAGCTCAAGCAACATCTCATGCTGGTGAAGTTTTGGAGTAAAAGGAAGAAACCTGCATTGGTAACAACCTAGATTTGCCTCAAACAAAGAATGGATAAGAAAAAAAATGGTATGTTTAAACAGTGGAGTATAACTCTGGGATTAAAACAATGGCATCATGATATTTGCAGGCAATGGTTGGAACTAGAAAAGATCCTCCTGAGTGAGATAACCCAGATCCAGAATGGCAAACATGGTATGTTCTCCTTTGTCCTTCCAATCATCACTGGGATGTCTATTATTCCTAAGAAGACCTACGGTGGGAACCTGAGGAATGACTTCAGATCTGTGCCTGCTGTCTGGATCTGTACTGCTCAGCCAGAGAGAATCTATCTGTGGTGTAGGTGGGAGGGGAAAAGCCAGGCAGTCTGTGTATAAGTGTTTCAAGATAGCAGTCACCTCCATTGCCCAAACATTTTGACTTAGTTTGCATGCTGTCACCTAAAATAGAGTGTCTAGGTGAGTAATTGTCTTTTTATAAGGGCATTTGGGCATTCCTGAGACACAGTCTGTCAGGTTGATAACTGGGTAGGAGAGCCCAGGACACTGTGGGAGCGTCCACTGTCAGAGCTCATGGTCATGGGCGGTAGGAGGAGAACAGCTGAGGATGAACCTACCAGGCAAGTCAGCAAGCCCCAGTTCTTTATGCTTCCTGCTGCAATTCCTCAGTACTGAAGGTGGGCCAGGAAGGATGGAGGCCCGAGGGGCAGGCCTCATAGACACAGGCCTCCATGTCAGAATTCTGGGAACAGTTGGGCGTCAGTGGCTTTACCCTTCCTCCAGTCCTAACTGAAATAGAAGTTTGCAGTGGGATAGCCAACCGGAAGTGCAGCAGGAGGGGTCAAGCCCATCTGTGGCAGGACCTGTGTTGGAGTGGTCACCATCTCTGCCTCCTCCATTTTTGTCTCCTCTTCAAGTATGGCTGTAACCCCAGATAACTTGGTCTTGCCAGAAGACAGAGGCATTGGGAAGCCATTCTCTGATCATGTCTTATTGCCAGTGACCCAGGAGGTTAGTTCCAGGCCATCAACCAAACAACCTTCTTATTCACAGTTCTCTATCCTGAAGACCCAATTCAGTCATTGCCAGTCTGCTGTCCTCACTAAGCCCTGATGCTATCTGGCCACATACAGAGAGGGCAAATGACACCAACAGGGAGCCACAGATCCAGGAATGGCTCACACGGTGTCTACAGATCCTGGGCCATGCCATGACACAAGTAAAGGCCAAGATCATTGTGCTGCAGAGCACCACACTACTGAGCTCCAGTGAGCAGCCCTGCAGTAGTAGGAGGAGGCAGGAGGCACCAAGGCAGAGATATTGCTCTGCTTTCTCCTGGGTGAGTTGCAGGATCCCTTCCAGGATCTGCATGCTGCCCTGGAGAGGATAGTTCATCTGCTGCTTATTCTCTACTTTAAGGGCATCTTGGGCTCAACACTTTGCCAAGAGAGCAGACAAGTCTTTGACCTGTGTGACCTCTCTGCTCTCCCTTTCTATTGTAGCTTATGGTGAATTAGCAAGTATCCAGTTAAAGCCACTGCTCTGTCTCTATGGCATGGGTTACATCTTCTTATTCATACTATACAGAGGAGGAACTGATGCCTATATGTAAATTCTTCTATTCAGAGGATCCCTGGGAACAATAAAACCTTGCCTTCCTTCCTGTGGTTGCCCTGCTATAGGATCCTCTGGAGGCCACCAGGACCTGGGACAATCTGCTATGGCTTTGCATCAAAAGGCTGCAGCCAGCAAGACTAGAATTAATGCCAGGAGCTGAACTCCTATATTTTGATTTCCCACTACTCCACTTTAGGACTCCTGGGATCTTTTTATTTTGGTGCTGTGTCAGGATCCTCTTGGCTTTCTTGAGTTCAGTCTCTTAACTCGCCCAGATTTGCTCTTAATTGTGCAAAATGTCCCTTCAAGTTCCTAAAATATTGTGGTTCAGGAAAAAAACTCAAGAAGTTGTCATGTGCCCTGGGAAAAACTCAGCGACTGTGGCTGAGTTCCAATTATTCTCTGCATGTCTGAGAGATGCTTCACGAATGAAAACATGGACTTGGGTTATTAAAGGAACAAATCACAATGGGCTCAATTCAGGAATTTCTGCTTCATGTGGCATTGTATTTTTTTCAAAAATCATTGTATAAATGAGATTACAGAGGTAGATTGAGTGTCTGGTTAATACTTTATGTTCACAAGTACACAAAAATGGGAAAGTAAAAGTTTTGCGATATGAGCCAGGTAACTCCAACATCAAACTTCTCTTTAAATAGCTGTAAAGACTCAACTGCTGATGGTTTAAGCTTAGTGTCCTGGTAGAAACATCCTATGGAAAAAATCCTTAGCCTAAGAGCAAGGTCTTGCTGACTCTCTTTCCTTTGCTTTGCATTTCTTTTCTATTTTCTTTTCTGTATTTTCTTTATATTTTAATTTTTTGCATACCACCTTGGTCTGAAACTCATTTTACATGGAGCTAATTTGTATCTATTAGATTCCTCATTCTTTTGATGGAATCAATCACACTATTGGTTCATGTTAAGGTACAGGATGATGGTGAGCCTGTAAGGTTATATTTAATAGGTCATTATCTTGCCACTGGCAGTAGGAGAATGTGTGAAATCTGATGACTTAATTTTAAGGTTCCTGGAATCCACTGCAGTTAACATTGACATCCATGCAGGGACATTAAGATGCGTAAAGAAGTAAGACAGAAAAATATGCATCTGTTTTAGCCAAGTAAAAGTTAATAACTATGAAGTAAGCCATTCAATCAGAAACAAGCATCCAGTTTGAATAGACTTTTCTGTAAGTTTCCTTTTATAACTATTTTAAGGGGTATTTGTAATGGAGCCTGGAGACCAACATGGGCCCTTTTCTGTCAAAGGGTGTCTTTGGGGATTTTTTAGTAATCTGGCCACAGGAAAGGAAAATGTGTTGTTTTCATTTGTTTGGTTGATTTTTGTTTGTTTATTTTGGGAGGGGGTGATTTAGAAGAGGGGGATTATTAATTTCATTTGTTTCTCACAGTCCTGTTCTTTGTGGAGGATGAGCAGACACTGAGATTGGTAGAGATATCAGACTGAAACTCCTTGAAATGCCTTTGGCCTAATCCTTGAAAAATTCTAAAATCCATTTTCAAGTGTCACTGTGTGTGGTTCCCAAAGGAGAGTTAAGGCAGTCATGTTGTATACATTGTCACACTGGTAATACAACGAAGTTACAGGCCTGTCATATACAGCACAAAATATCTATTTGGATGTTTTAAGGAGCCATTATGAAATCAAGAATGAAAGTTTTTTCATACAGGTCAACAGATTTCTCTTTGAAATGTCTACACGTACCTTGGATGTGGATGCAGAGAGAATACATTGTTCAAAAATGCTCATAGGGATTCACCCAAATGGGCCTGCCAATGTTTTTTTTTCCTTTTAAAGATTTGTTTATTTGTTTTATGTATATGAGTTCATCGAACAGCCTTTAGACACACCAGAAAAGGGCATGACATCCCAGTACAGATAGTTCTGAGCCATCATATGGTTGCTGGGAATTGAACTCAGGTCCCCTGGAAGAGTAGTCAATACTCTTAAGTACAGAGTCATCTCTCTAGTCCCCTGCCAATAGTTCTTTACATCATTCCTATATACCAATGACTCCTAAAGTACCATTGGGTCTGCTGGATAATATGGTTCAATTGGTAGAGAAGCTTAAATAGCAGCCTGGCCTTGTTGAAGAGCCTTTTCTAGTTTGAACCTTGACCCACCCCCAAAACTAACAGCTTTTTTGTGTCCCTTGGTATTTTGGCCCAAGTCACACACACACACCGAGAAACAAAGTGTGGAATGTGTTGTTTCCAGAATACAAATAGATTTATTAAACATTGTGCTTTTTTCTTATTGCTGAGAGGTTCCAAATACAATAACCTACTTGTTTTCCTTTTTTGTATTTTCCATTAATTTGTTAAATTCCAATATCAGCTCCCCTTCCCCCTCAGTTCTCTCTCTTACAGTTCCTCCACAATCTTCCTGCTCCTTTTCTTCTGACAAGAATCAGCAACTCCACCCCATCCTACCTAGATTTCACCCAACCCTGGCACATAGAGTCCCTGAAGACCAGCTACATCCTCTCTCACTCAGGCCAGACAAGAGAGCCCAGTTAGGGAACAGGATCCACAGACAGGAAACCAGTTCAGGGAAAGCCCTGCTCCAGATGTTGGGGGACCTGCATTAAGACCAGTCTGTACATTTGCTACATATGTGCATGCTGGGATGGCTGTTGATCTAGCCCCTGCTAGCTCTATGGTTGGTGACTCAGTCTCTGTGAGGCCCCCAAGAGTTAGGTTAGTTCACTCTGTTGGTCCCTATTCACTTCTGGTCCCTCATTCCTTCCATCTTCTCTTCCACAAGACTCCCCAAGCTCCTCTTATATGACTGCCTGTGGGTTTCTGCATGTTTCTATTGGCTGCTGGGTGGAGTCTCTCAGAGGCTAGCAATGCTATCTTCCAGCATAACAGAGTATCGTTATTACTGTCAGGGATTGATGCTTAGCCATAGGATGGGTCTCAATTTGGGCCAGTCATTGGTTTTCATTCCCTCTGTCTCTGCTCCATCTTCATCCATGCACATTTTGTAGGAAGGTCGTGTTTTGGGTGGAAGGTTGTGTGGGTGGGTTCCTACACTTATCCTTCCATTGGGAGTCATGCCGGCTATAGGCCTGACCTCTACTGGCTCCATATCCCCCACTGTTAAGAGTCTCAGGTAGATTCATCCCCACAGTCTCCATGGTGTCTCCCCTATTTCAGTCTCTGGAATATCCTAGAGATGCCTCCCTGCCCACTTCCTTACTTTGGATGTCAAAAAACTTAACTTCTCTCTATTTCCCTAAGATAGAAGGCCCTGGAATCCTGATTGGATTTATTTCCCATCTTGTAATTTGCATGTGTTACCAATGAGTCCAAAGTGGTTATTATTTTCTGTTCTCTTGTTCAAATCCAGAATAATGCCATCACTGGTATTTACCATTTGACTCTTTCATGGTAGAGACAGACAGATTAAGATCTCTTCTAATAAGTTATGACACAGGCCTGGAAAATTATATTCTTGAGGTGAAACTAAAAATGTATGCTCTGGCCTTGCCAGCTGAAAGCAAATTTCTTCTCATAGTTTTTATAGACAGGTACTGAGAACAAAGCATTTGCTGCATACCATGTACCAGGAAATGTCTTTATCTGGTAAAGTAAAAATACCATATCTGGTGCTCAGTCCAATGGTTGGCTGTGAGCATTGACTTCTGTATTTTCCAGGCACTGGCAGAGCCTCTCAGGAAGACAGCTATATCAGGCTCCTGTCAGGTAGCACTTGATGGCATCCTTAATAGTGTCTGGGTTTGGTAACTGTATTAGGGATAGATCCCCAGATGGGGCAGTCTCTAAATGGCCTTTCCTTGAGTCTCTGCTTCACACTTTGTCTCTGAATCTCCTCCCATGAGTATTTTTATTCCCCTTCTAAGAAGGACCAAAGTAGACATACTTGGTTTTCCTTCTTCTTAAGCTTCAAATGGTCTGGGAATTGTATCTTGGGTATTCCAAGCCTTTGGGGCTAATATCCACTTATCAGTGAGTACATACCATGTGTTCATGAAATTCTTAGACAAATGGATGGAACTAGAAAATATCATCCTGAGTGAGGTAATCCAATCACGTAAGAGCACACATGGTATTTACATCATATTTGTATTTCAGTTTATAAAACACATATGTTATATATATTTTATTTTAGTGAGAATATCTGTGATCAAAGTTTCAACCAGTGTGTGGCATACACGCAGTCTCCTCTCTTAGATAGCTGAGAGACATAGGTCAGGAGCTGGTGACAAGGTGTGTTACATAGTAAGACCATGTCTGAAAGAAACTAACCAATATGATGTATAGTCATCACACCTTTTTGTAAAAAATAATGAACCCAAGAATACACAAAACAGTGAACATCTAAAGTCCTCTCTGAGAAGACTCAATCAGCATTAGTGGTTGGATTTCATGTCTCCCTGTAGGGTCAGGGTCCTCCCCAAACACTCCTGTGGGGGAGGTAAGCAGCAGGATTGCCCTGACTGTGTTACTCTGTTGTGCTTCTGCTTTACAGAATGGAGAAATAATTAAGTGTTATGAAGGAAAGGGTAATCTGGATGTAAAAATGCTGGACAAGGGAAGGAGAAAAAAGTTGGACAAGAGAGCACTTTTGACATGTCCTTTGTTATACTACTAGAACTGTCTAATGATCACCAAGAACTGATTGTGTGCTGAGGTGCAAAAACTAGGCTAGAATATCTGACTTTCCTTGGCAGCCTCTCAGTAGGCTTTTGCAATATGGAAAACGTTCATAGATATTTCACATCAACTGAAGAACGAATGTCACAAAACCCATTGATTTTAGCCTTTATTTCTTTGTCTGGCATACTCCCCAGGGACATACTGGGAATGTTCTTAGGAAACAAACTTTTCTTTCAAATTTTTTATTCCCTTTCTGGTAACCTCTGTGCTGGCCCTGAACTCCTCCCTCTCTGCCTCTCTCCTAAAGTTTGTTTCACACGTTTTGAGCTTTCTTAATATTTGCCATTATTAAGTATTGATGTTTTGTCAACCCCACAGTCTTCACATTTTTCAACAAACTATCATAAAATCATCCTTTGATAAGTTTAAAATATAGGTAGAGAAGACCTAGAGATATCCCATTCTCCTACTCCCTGTTAGAGAATGGGAGGATCCATTCTGATAGACTACACTCAAAATATATGCGTTTTCTCCTGAGTTATTTTCTTTCTGTTTTCCTTCTGAGACAATCAGAGCAGGAAGAATGGGACATCAGGTGTGGAGACAGAGGCATGGCCAGCAACAGAACACTGTCTCCTTAGGGGTCTAGAATTCACTAAGTTGTAGTATCAAGAAATAAAATATGCAGAGCCTCAGCCCTGGCCCTGGTTGGTGGCGAAAGCCTGGCGGATTTACCCATGCTATGGAAGCCCCGGATTGAATCTGTCTACCTGGGCCTCTCTATCTGTAGCAATATGGAGACCTACCTTGACTGCTGCTGTAAGGGATCACGGGGCAGGCTGCTCCCAGCTGCCTTGGTGCAAGGACAGAAGGCATGGAGAAGTCCCGCAGAGCCTCAACCCTGGCTCTGGCAGGTGGTGAGAGCCTGGTGGATCCACCCTTGGTATGGTAGCCCTGGATTGTGTCTGTCTCCCGGGGCCTCTCTAGCTGAGTCCTGGAACTGGGAAAGGGGAAAGCCTTTGGAATGTAAACAAAGAATATAGAATAAAAAAATTTAAAAGAATAAAAAAATAAAAAAAGAATATGAAATATAAATTAAAAAAAAAGAAATAAAACCCATCTTGAATTCAGATTCTTGAAAACATTAAAGACATCAAACCATGTGTATTGTATTGATTGGAGTTGTGGTCAAAGCATAGTTTATACAAAAATCAAAATGACATATATATTATATTATATTATATTTAAACATTTCACACAAATGAATCCAACATTACAAAATGGCTTCTTATTCCATTATGGAAACTGTCCTACTGGAAATCACTTTTTGAAAGACTTTTAGATTGGTTCTCAGTGATGAGATCTTCTTGTCTCAATTGGTCAGACACCCCGTCATCCTGTTCAGTAGAAAATTTTGTTTTTAATGGAGTGTTTTACACACACACACACACACACACACACACACACCCCTTCTGGACACAGATGGGCCACGGGGAATGCAGGAGTGTTGCATCTCCTTCTTGGCTCTAGGGACAGGCACTGCGTCCTATTTGCTCTATTTGCTCTTAGACTCTAACTGGCTCTGTTGCCCTATCCTGTGCTTATTTCCTCTTACACAAATGGTTTCCATACTGACACAACCTGATCCTAAAATAAAGCGACAACATCTGCACAGCTGAGCTTGACCATACAAGAGCAAATCTCCAAGGAGGAGGGCCTACAAACACCTCCATATAATTCCAGCTAGACCCATTGTAGTCTCCTCTCTAAACCCAACCTGATTCCTTCACAGAAGTCCTTCATAGCACCAGAGAAAGAAAGTCATCCATGCTCACTATCCAGTAACATATCATATCCACAGATTACAGTGCACATGATAGGAAACTGCACCCAGATCAGTCAGTCAGAGGCAAGTGACATCACCTGCATTGCTTTTCTGAATGCAGCACTCTATACAACTATGAGGGGGAATCTTTCCTAAGACACAGCCATGCACATGATATAATCAACAAAAATTTCAGGAAAGAAATGTACTATTGCATTCCATGTTGTGAGGTCAATGCAATAAAGCAGAAATTGTCTGAAAGGTTCCCTGTGCAACGAGAGGAAAGAACTCTGCATTTTAATTTTACATAGCAGTATTTGACTGTTTTTTAATTATTAAAAAGACACATAGATTCCAAAATGTTAATGATGATATGTCAAAATGTTTAGAAAGCCACAACTTCTTTCTATGTTCTGAGTACTTTAAGCTTGGTGCAATTATATGAGACTGAACCAGAGAGGCTGCATCTGAGAGAGACAGAAGATTTAAAAACCTCTGGTCACATAGCTAAACTAAAACAGGAAATGTCAGGTTCAGTGAGACCAGGGCTCAAAAGAGTAAGGAAGAACGTATCAGAGGAGAATACCACATGATATTTTCTGGCCTTTCAATATACCCACAAATGCACATGTCTGCACAGACACATGTATACCAGGTACACAGCATAAAAATCATAAATGAGCAGAAAGAAATCAGGAAGACACACTGGATGAAAACTTAAATGAAAATTAAGAAAACCAGCTCTTTCAACTAATATCCACGACTCTTCTATCTTCTCTATGGGCACTAATATTACACAGGGTAGCATGTACTGCTTGAGCAGAATAGGTTTAGGTGTTTAGAGACATTTTTCTCTTAAGGCCTTCAAATTATCACCCACTGGGTCTAGCCTGTCAGAAGCCCTTCAAATAACTGTGGTAAGGCTGTAATGAGCAATACCACTCACAGAAAACAAGGCTGACAGGCCATTAACCGGGATTCAGTCAAAGTGACCAAGATCTGGTGAAGGTAAAGAGACCAAGTGGATAAATATGACAATGAGAAAAACTCTTGGCATCTACACAGGACTCTCCTCATGGCAAGATGCTTCAGGCCTTTAATCTCACATGACCACTGAAAAGCACATGAGCCATAGGCTAGTAACTTTGCACACTAAAGCTCTCTGCTACTCCCTAAGTGTCTCCCAACAAAGCACCCATGCTAACACAGTGGCATGTATGTGTGTGATATGTGATTGGCCTGTCTCCCTCAATGAACTGCACGTTCTAGGAGAGCAGGACAGTTTGCTTGTCAATCATCTAGTTTCTCAGAAAAAGACTAACTCCAGAGATATCCTTGTGAATGATGACAGAAATGAACAATGGATGAGATGTAAGTGAGAAGATAGATAACTGGGTAGACAATTACATGTTTGCTTGTTTTGTTGCAGTGTGTGTGAGTCAGTCATATGGGCAGCCTTCCCAAGGAATATTAGTATACCTGATTCTTGATCTAGAGGCCACTAATCTTCCCACAGGCCTCCTCATAGTGCCTCTTCTCATAGGATGCTTCAATCTCAACCTGCTCCTCCCATAGTTTTCTCTTCTCTTGTTTCAGCAAAGTCACTTTCTCCTTGAGCTGAATCAGTTCTTTCAACAGATATTTGTGGAGAATGCAGAAACACCACCAAGAAATGGTGAGCCCAGCCATCTTCCATCTGCTATCCCCAAATCCATGTACGACTATACTTCAAAGTTCCCAGGTAGACAGACAGTCACAGTCTGGAGCCCAGAAAAGCCTTGCCAATATTACTTAAAGGCAGGCCAAACCCAAATAACATCCAAATTCCAGAAATACTAAAAGTACTTCTGAAAATGTTGACACCAAAAGGGAACTATGTACCCCCCAAAGCAGGAAGTGGCTTCCAACTGTGCTTGTCTGTCCTTACTTTTAGAGGGCATAAACACTTTGGGGAGGACAGAAAACCAAATGGGAATATAGTCCATCTCTATGTCCTATGCAATCCAGCTCTGTACAGCCCTTTTAAGAACTCCAGAGGAGCCGGGCTTAAGGACAACTCATTGGGGAAACCTTTTTTCTCTGTAGAGTAGCAATTCTCAATCTGTGGATTTTGACCACTTGGAGTTGAAGGATACTAGCAGGGGTCACATAAGACTCTGGGAAAACACAAATTCATTTACATTAAATTTACATTATAATATATAACTGTAGTAAAATTGCAGATATAAAGTAGCAACAAGAGTAAGTTTATGTTTCAGAAGCAACAAAACACTAGGAATTGTATTAAAGAGTCAGGGCATTAAGAAGTTTAAAAAAACAAGATGTTCAACATCATTAGTCCTCAGGGAAATGCAAATCAAAACAACCCTGATATTCCACCTCACACCAGTCAGAATGGCTAAGAATAAAAACTCAAGAGACAACAAGTGCTGGCAAGGATGTGGAGAAAGAGGAACACTCCTACACTGTTGGTGGGACTGCAAGATGGTACAACTGCTCTGGAAATCAGTCTGGTGGTTCCTCAGAAAATTGGGCATGACACTTCCAGAGGACCCTGGCATACCACTCCTGGGCATATACCCAGAAGATTCCCCTGCATACAATAAAGACACATGCTCCACTATGTTCATAGCAGCCTTATTTATAATAGCCAGAAGTTGGGAGGAGCCCAGATGTCCCTCAAAGGAGGAATGGATACAGAAAATGTGGTATATTTATACAATGGAATACTACTCAGCAATTAAAAATAATGAATTCATGCAATTTGTAGGCAAATGGTTAGATCTGGAAAATATCATCCTAAGTGAGTGAACCCAATCACAAAAGAATACACATGAAATGCAATCACTGATAAGTGGATATTGATGAGCCCAGAAGTACTGAATACTCAAGGCATAATTAGCAAATGAAAAGATTCCCAAAAAGAAAGAAGGAGATGACCCTGGTCCTGAAAAGACTGGATCCAGTTTCTTTTTAGGAGTGTACCAGAACAGAACAAAGCAGGGGTGGGGGTGGGGGGAGTGATGAAAGAATAGGCAGGAGGCAGTTGGGGGCGGGGGTGGGGAAGAGGACTTATATGACATAGGGTGAAGGGGAAACTGGGAAAGGGGAAAGCCTTCGGGATGTAAACAAAGGATATAGAAAATTTAAAAAAATGAAAAAAGAAAACAAAAACAATGATCTAGAGTCTTTTGGGGCTGGCAAGAAAATGGTGGGAGGGAATCACTGTTCCTTCCTTTTTTTCAAAACTGGGACCAAGCCTAGTTTCTAAGAGAAATACAGGCTAGAATCAGAGTCCTCACTTTGGTTTAAAAATAAAGAAAGGCAGAAGCAGTTCCTCCCATGTGCCTTGGGTCTCTGCAAAATCATGCACTTACTTGTAGAATTTGATATCCTCTGCCAGCTCATTGCACTTGACGACGGCCTCACTGAACATCATGGTCAATTTCTGCAGGAACAACATCACTTGTTCATGCTCTATCTTGAGGATCTTGTGCTCATTTATCCTATGATTTGGTTTAGGCCACAAAACAAAACACAAAGAACACAGGTCTCAAGGATCATATAGCTTCATGTTGAGTCCTGAACTACCCCAGCTCAATGGATACCACAACCTGGCAGCTATCCTTTGGGTTTTCCTAGTGCTTATTAAAATAACTCTCCTGGCCCTAGGATAGCCGAGGCAAACAATCCAGAGAGAAACAGAAAGAGAGAGAGACAGAGAGACAGAGACAGACAGAAACAAAAACAGAGAGAGACACAGAGAGAAAGAGATGGAGAGAGAGAGATAGAAAGAGAGAGAGACAGACAGAGAGAGAGAGAGACAGAGACAGAGACAGAGACAGACAGAGAGAGCTTGGGCTGAATGAGAACCTGCACTCAGCCTGAAGGAATACATTTAGCTTGAAAGAAGGTCCCAATAGTTTGTCACTGATCCACATACCTGACACCTGAGATATTTCTTCTGTCTTCAGAAGAAGGGTCCTGGTTTGCTACAGATACACAGATGCCCAAAGCACATAATTACTAGTTTCACAGAGAAAACCCAACACCAGGATTCCTGGATTATTTCCCCCAAAGAATTGTTATATGCTTCCAAGGTGAGCACAGGCCCAGACTATAGATAGCCTAAGTGGGGCTTCCTATTCTCAGGACATGTATCACCTGGAGTGCCAAAAAAATCACTTACTATCAAAAATTTGTCTCACACACACACACAATTAGGACTCCTGAAAAATGAAGGGAGGTGGCATTGTCTCAGACTATGAAGAAAACAAGAAACAAAGTGGAAATTTGTTGTTCCTTTGGCAAAATCATTGTGTCATGTGATATTTTTAAAAAGTGACTTATGAAAGGATGTTCTTGCTGAAGCAGACCTGTGGGAGGTGTTTTTTCTAAGAATAGACACTTGGTATTTTTATGGAAGCAATGTTGATAAAGAGCATGTGATGTTTTCTTAAAACACACATGATGTTTACAAAGGGTATAAATATAGCCCAGCAGAGAGCTGTGTGGTATTAGTTCACCTTGCCCTATTTTAATGATCATCATTTGCTATGACTCCATAGAGAGAAATGCTACCAAAGAACTTCTGGTGGTGTTCTGGTTTCTTGCCATTTCCATGGACTCAGGTTGATTATCAGAGCCCCAAAATTTCTGCTGGATTGAACTGCCTTTGCTGATTCATAGATGGTGTTTGCAAGTGGTGGACTGCTGATGATTGGTATGAACTGAACTTCTGTTATCCTGACAATGCAGACTGTATTCATTCAAAAGAAACCTTTCTATACAGGACAACATCTTCCTTTGTCCAATTAACTTTTCATTTCCACTACCTCTGGTGAGTAGTAGGATAGAAGGGAGGTTAAAGCATTTAAGTGCATATACTAAAAGTAGGCTTTGAAAAACAGAAAACTACACAGAAAAAGCATTTATGAGTTCCAGTCACACAAGGACCAAGTGGGAACAAGTCTATCCTGCTGCTGGCAGGAGCAATCAGCTTTAACATCTGCTTTCAAGTATAAAGACTCACCATAAACTGTCAGCACCTAGAATCACCCACAAGTCACCACCTCCCAAGGACTCTTGAAATGCATGTTGAGTAATCACACACTACTTCCTCTATCCTCAGACTGTACTCCAGGTCACAGGAAGGAAGATGAACAACCCTTCCCTACATATCACTCTAGACAAGGTTTCAAATCCCTCTCTCAGAGGAACTCAGGAAAATTGTTTTGGACGTGAGAACATCCTTGCAGTAAACCCCCCTTTAACTTGATAAATAGTGGAGATGACACTATGGGGTCAAGACAGAAAAAAAGAAACAGCCATAATGACTACCTGTTGTTCAAGTCATAGTTGTTATAATGGGCCAGGATTAAATGTAGTTCGTCCCTCTCATAAGTCATCATCTGTAGCTGAAGGGTCAGATTATCCAACTTGTTCATTTGCTGATCCTGCTCAGTGAAGATGAAGGGTGTAGATGGAGTCTCACCTGTAGTCCCTGGAGTAGAAAAACAAAAATGAACTTGTGTGATGAATGGCAAAAGCCAGGATACACCATGCTAAGATCCACGAAGAAACCTGATGAAGAGGTAATACATAGAACCCAAAGAAGCCCTGAAAGAGAAAGAAAACTTGCCTCAAATGGGGTATCAAAAAATGTGTTCCTGTCCCCAACCTGTCTTTAGTGGCATATAACCTAAAGGGGATCCAGTGGGGGGGAAACTGCAGTGCTGGCACTGACACCTCATTAGTCCCTTGTGAATCCTTCCCACTCAGAGTGGAAGCAGAGGGTCATCAATACATGACCTGCTAGCCTGATACTCCCATGCATCTCAGACACCCCCTCACACCTAAGCCCCACTCTTGGGAGGCCCATCTCAAGCCCATTCTCTCCTGTAACCTCTCCATCCCTCACCCAGAACTCACTGTGCCATTTCTCTCCAGATCTTTTACACTGAGGCAGAAGCCCACCTTTTTTCTGCCTCTCTCTGGAATCTTTAGTCTTTTCATTTCCTTTCCCAAGCAGCCTCCTCAGTCTTGACAACATACTTATGTGTTACCCACGGACGCAATGAACAATTCCCTCTAAAGCAGTTGGTATCACCACGACACTAGTGACATCATAGGAGAAATCAGGGCTCTCCAGGGAACAGTAGAATGTCCACAGAGGGAACTGCTGATGTCATATGGGACAGCCCTCCCCTCCCTGCTAACTACCTCACCTCAAAGTAACCTGAAGCTCAGCTGACTTTTCCAGGAGCCTCTCCTGGGTACAGGGGAAGTTCTTCAGCACCTCCTGTTTCCAATAGCAGAAATCTAGCTCTGTTCTTTATTAGAAATATATTTCCTGTGGGGAATTGAAGGTTTACTTTACAAACACTGCCCAGGAATGGTTCTTCTCATCCTTAGAACCATATTCAGTAATATGAGAAATAAAGGATGCTGAAAAATTAGGTCAGGGTGATAGAGAGCAGGGAGAGGAGTCAGGGAGGAGGTTGAAAAGGAAGACAATGAATGAGTCCTCTGAAATAAACAATCATCTAGGGAAGATGCTAGGACTTACATTTTGTGGGGGTGACATTTAGAAGAAAGAGAAATCACATATGCAGTTGTAAGAATTTCCCTTGAGAGCCTTACCAGAGCTCACTCAAGCCTGGCAGATGTTGTGAATAACAGTGATAAGCTGTTCACAGGTCTGGTTGGAGTCCTCTGAGTCCTGGATTAACCCAGGGAAGCCTTCTGATATTGAAAGCAAATTATCCTAGAATGACTGTTATGACACAAGCATGAAATCAGACTCAAAAGAAAAGAAAAGAAAAGAAAAGAAAAGAAAAGAAAAGAAAAGAAAAGAAAAGAAAGAAAAAAAATGTCTTCCAACCAAAAAAAGCCCAGTACCAGATGGGTTTAGTGCAGAATTCTCTCAGACCTTCAAACAAGACCTACTACCAATTCTCTTACAAATGTTTCACAAAATAAAACAGAAAGAACATACTCAATTTTTTTTATGAAGCCACAGTTATACTGAAACTAAAATCATACTATTTCCCAACAAAGAGAATATCACAACCATTTTACTTATGAATATTGGTTCAAAATTACACAATACAATTCTTCCAAATCAAATCCAAGAACAACCTTTCAGATGATTCATCATTCTCAATTTGACTTCATTCCAGTGTGCAGGGATGGTTGAATATACAGAAATCCATCAACAAAACCCACTTAAACAATCCAAAGACAATCACTAAAAGGTCATTTCTTTAGTTGCTGAGAAAGGAGTTGACAAAATTCAAGATTTATTCATAAGGAAAGTCTTGGAGACATCAGGAAATCAGGGCCCATACCTAAACATAGTAATAGTAATACACAACAACAGTAACCAACATTAAACTAAATGGAGACAAACTGGAACCAATCCCATTACAATGAGGGACTATACAAGGCTGCGTTCTCAGTCCCCACCTATTCAAAATAGAGCTTGATGTCCTAGCCCGAACAATCAGACATCAAAAGAATGTCAAAGGTTTGCAAACAGGAAAGGAAGAATTCAAAATATCACTATTTACAAATGGCAGGATAGTATACTTAAGTCACCCCAAAAATTCCAACATGGAATTCCTTTGTTTTCTTTATTTTAAACTCTTGATTTGATTTTCTCCCTGTTTCTCCATACCACATCCCATACCTCCTAACTGCTCCCCTGTGTCCATGATGTTATCCCAGGTGCCCCAACCCTACCTCACCGGACTCTAAACTGCCTGTTGCCTCCAGACACTTGAGGGTTAGGTGTATCTTCTCTGTCTAAACCCAGATCTGGCAGTCCTCTGATGTATATGTGTTTGGAACCTCATAACATCCGTTGTAGGCTGCCTGGTTGGTGTTGCAGTGTCTGAGAGATCTCAATGTTCAGGTTTATTGAAACTGCTCATCCTTCTACAAGGTTGCCCTCCTTCTCAGCTTCTTTCAGCTTTCCAGTAATTCAAACCTGGGGTTCAGCAGCTTCCTGTTATTCAACCATAGTGTTCATCATCCAATCAATGATCACAAGTTGCTGAAGACATGAGAATTACTTCATTTTTATTTTTTGTTTTTTGTTTATTTTGAGATAGGTTTTTTGCTATATAGCCTTGGCTGTCCTAGAACTAACTCAGTAGACCAGGCTGGCCTAGAACTCAGAAATCTTCCTGCCTCTGTCTCCCAAGTGGTAGGACTAAAGGCCTGCAACACCAGAGAATTCCTAAACTTGATAAACAACCAAGTGCCTGGAAATAAAATTAACTCAAACAAATCAGTAATCTTTTCTACTCAAAAAATAAACAGGCTGAGAATGGAATTAGGGTAACAACACCCTTCTCAAATAATGTGAAATATCTAGGAGCAACTCTGATCATGAAAGTTAAAGTTGTTTATGACAAGAAATTCATGTCTGTGAAGAAAGAAATCAAACAAGAACTCAGAAGGAGTCACAGGACATATGGAGACAAAGTATGGAGCAGAGACTGAAGAAAAGTCATCTTTAGACTTTCCCAATTTGGGATCCATCCCACATTCAGACAATGTGAATATTCTATGGAAGAAGCCAAGAAGTGCTTGTTGACAGGAGTGTGCTATAGCAGCCACCCTTTGGACTAAGCATAGAGTCTCCAGTGGAAGAGATGGAGAAAGGACTGAAGGAGCGAAAGGGGTTTGCACCCTTAGGAAGAACAACCATATCAACCACCCAGATACCCCACAGTTTCCAGAGATTTCACCACCTACCCAATAGTTCACATGGAGTGACACAAGCCTCCAGCCATGTGAGTAGCAGAGGATGGCCTGTTGGACCTCAATGGAAGGATAGGCCCTTGGTTCTATAAAGGCTTGAAGCCCCCTTTTTAGGGAATGCCAGTGTGGGCCTGCATCAGTGGGTGTGTGGGGGAGCACCCTCATTGAAGCGGTAGGAGGGGGTGTGAGATAGGACTGTTTTGGACTGAAAACCAGGAAAGGGCATAACATTTGAAATGTAAGATTAAATTTTTTTTAAATAGAAAAAAAAATATTGAAGATCCAGTAATTAAACCACAAATACGGACACTTGATCATTGATTAAAGAATCCAAATGTATACAATGGAAAAAAGAAAGCTAGCGTAAATGACACTAAGTATGTAGAAAAATGAACAATGGTCCATATTTGTCACTTTACATAAAATTCAATTCCAGGAGGATCAAAGACCTCATCATAAAACCAGATTCACTGTATCTAATTGAAAAGAAAGTTGGAAAGAGCATCAAACTCTTGGGAATTGGGGTAAATTTCCTAAACACAACTCCAATGGCTCAGGCCATAACATCGAAAATTTACAAATGGGACCTTAGGAAACTGAAAATGTTTGTTAAGGTAAAGGACATAGCCAATATGACAAATTTTCAACCTAATATTGTTTAAAAATCTTCACTAACTTCATATCCAATAGAGGGTTAAATCCAAAATATATTAAGTATTCAAGTCGCTAAGTACCAAAAAATACGCCCCCTCGAAAAAACCAAAAAACAAAGAGCCCAAGGTAAAGTGGGGTGTAGAAGTAAACAAAAGGACTAGAGAGATGGCTCAGGAGTTAAAGCACTGTCATCACTTCCAGAAGTCCTGAGTTCAATTTCCAGCAACCACATGGTGACGCACAACCACCTCATAAGGGATCTAGTGCCCTTTTCTGCTATGTCTGAAGAGAGCAATAGTGTACTCCTATACATAAAATAATTTTTTTAAAAAAAAATTAAACAAAAAAAACAAACAATAGAAGTATCCTGAATGGCAGAGAGAAACTGTTAAAAAAGGATCAAAATCCTTAGACATCAGCGAAATGCAAACCAATAAGACCCTGAGCTTGGTGTGAAGTGGTGTAATTTACATGGAACAATGGCTGAGATCAAAAACTCACATAAAAGCACATGGTGTTGATAGTGTGGGGAAAGAGGAACACTCCATCATTTCTTCTGGGACTGTAAAATTCAGCGACAACTCTGGAAGTCAATATGGAGGTTCCTCAGAAAATTGGAAATAGATCAGTCTGAAGGCAAAGGACCATCCTTCATGGCCCATGGCCTCCTACATTCATGTCACATTATGGCTCATTATGTATATTTTCTTATTGGGCTATGACTTTGATCTTGGTAAGACCTGGTCTCTGATTCTCAATCCATTCTCTATTGTCACATACATTTTGAGGCAGTCACTGATAAGTGGATATTAGCCTAGAATCTTGGAACACCAAAGACACAATTCACGTACCAAATGATGTCTGACAAGAAGAAAGGAGTGGACACTGGTGCTGGAAAAAATCAAAGCATCAGTGTAGGAGAATACAAGAACAGGGAAAAGGGAAAGGGTGGAAGAGGGAGCAGGGGGAAGGAAAAGGGCATGTGGGACCTTTGGGGGGTGGGGAACCAGAAAAAGGGAAATGAATTGTAAATATAGAATATATTCAATAAAAAAATAATTCTTTGGAAAAAAAGAATTAAGGGTAAAGGAGAATGATATTGGCATCTGGCCAAAAGGGTAAATGTGGGGAATTGTATTGTATGTCATATGAATGGACTCAGGTGTTATATTTATTATTGACAAAAATCTCCCGCATCTATGGTACCTAGAGATTTGGGTGCTAAGAACAATCTCTTATGCATGTCAGGGTTCTAACTAACTCTCCCCATCAAAAGCACTTGACATCTAATTAAGCACAGAGAAATCTCTAGCTTTGGAAGGAAAGGTTGCCAAAGAGTATTCTCTGGGTCAAATGAGAGGCTCCAGGAAATGGCACCCCAGAAATTGGTCAATTTGAGGAGAGATTATTAACAAGCAGATCATGGTAGTTCCCAGTGACATCATCAGTAATGCCTTCCTTGGACATTCTCCTGTATCTAGGAGAGGACTAGAATCTTCTGTGATGTCACCTCTGTTGTGGTAACAGCAACTGCCTGTGGGCTATTCCTTTAGTGCCTGTTGGGTTCACAAAGAGCCATGTTTTCGAGGCTGTGGAGGCTATTTCGAAGGGAAAATAGTGATCAAGGAGACACCAGACCAAGGCAGAAGGAATCTGCCAACCTGTCCTGTAAAAAAGGAAGAATGGATTCTTTTTGGAGAAGGCACAGTGAGTCCTGGGCAGAATTGGGGAGCTTTCAGGAAGATGTAGGCTTGAACTTCCAGAAGTAGGTCTTACAAGCAGGAATCTTGAACTTTCTCAATTGCAGAACAAGAATCAAAAATTCCTGATGATTAGTTTGACAGATTGCCAGGAATTGAGAAATCTGCAGATACTTTTCTGGAAGCTATGTAATTTCCTTTGGGGTATCAATGAATGCCAGGAGGACACGTTTGTAAATAACAATGTGTCTCTTTTTGGTGGGGAGTGGGAGCACTTCATTCTCTAGATTACTGTAAGATACATCAGTCTCTTATTAAAATAATTGAGAAGGAGGCTTCCTGGGTCATGTGTTGAGTTCTCAGACCCTTAGGGTTTGAACACAAATCATTAGGGCTTGAAGGTGCTAAGCACTATGAACTTCAGGATTTATCTGCATAACATCTGATATGAGCTGACAATATTCCAAAGATATTTATGTCTGAGAAAGCTTATGGTGTTCAGGGGGCCTGTAATACATGCTGTAACATATATCTGACAAAAGTGGTTGGGAAGAGAGGTACATAGTTTAGCAGACTATCTCAAACATGGCTTTTCTACTCTTTCAGGGGTTCTCCCTGTCTCTAGCTTTTCTCTTCCTAAACCTTACTTTTGGGACTCAGAATGGTTCCCTGCCCCTGGCCATCAACTATACAAATTCATTTGTGTTTATCTATTTTCAGGGTTTACTAGGAAAACATCACCCCAAAATTCAAACATAACAAGTCAGATGAAGCAAAACAATAAAATAGAAGCATTGGATTTTGATATCAAGAAGATGCGTTTCGAGAAGGAAGGACTTTGTCGAATCCTGGATCTTTACAAGTATAATAATCTGAACTACAGGTAGTGATTACATCCAGTCGCCTGTGGACTGTATTGTACCCTCTCTGTTACGCTCATTTCCTCCCATGATTGGAGTGTATCATCTTTCATTATACTTTTATGAAGCCATTACATCTGTTTAATTGTAGGATAAGTCATGTGGTATGTGTTTATGGTCATCCTCTATTGTATTTGACCTTGAGCTGTTTGGAGTCTGATTGGTTCTTTAAACAGCTGGAAGTACATGGTCACAATTACTGCCTCTTAGTGTGTGAATGCAATGGCTTCAGGTCATCACTGCTTTACTCTGATTTTGTTCATTGTACTCTGAGATTATGGAAGCTCCCTGGATTGATTTGGCATTCTACTATGTTTATGTGTGTATGAATGCAGTTGTGTGTCTTTTGTTCAGGATCCGGCAATGTGGGACCTTTGATGGGGTCTGAGGATTTGTCTGATGTGTAATTTGCAGGTGAGGAATGTGGTGAGGCCATAGATCCCCAAATTGATCACCTTGCTTCTTGTGTCCCATATGAATCTCTGTGGGAAGGAGGTGTTAGAAAGCCTCTCCCCTGTAAATACTAGTTATGACCTCCGGTAATTCATTAACAATAGGAAGCAAGAATTGAGAATCCCTGTCTTTAAAATATGAGAAAATCATCACATATGTTTGTTGGGATGAAACCTGTGATACAGTTTAAAGGAAACTTCTCTGAGAACTAGACTGTTCCCACAGGCTCAGCCTGAGAGCTCTTGAATGTCAGTTCCCTCCATTTTGTCCCATCCCTGCTGTCCTGTAACCAGGAAAATAAGTTTAACTCAGCACCAATAGTGCCCACTTTGAAGGAGCAAGTATGTGGTATATACTTGGTGTGGCAAGTTCAGAATAAAATTTTTTCACATGAGATTATTTTTATTTGATATTTTCTTTATTTACATTTCAAATGTTATCCCCTTTCCTGTTTCCCTCTATCCCAGAAACCACCTATCCCATCCTTCTTCCCTCTGCTTCTCTGAGGGTGTTCCTCCTCCCTCACACCCACCCCTAAACTGCAGTATCAATTGAGCCTTCATAAGGCCAAGGACCTCTCCTGCCATTGATATCTGACAAGGCCATCCTCTGATACATATGCAGCTGGAGCCATGCGTACTTCTTGATTGGTGACATAATCCTTGGAGCTCTGGGGAAACCAGTTGGTTGATATTGTAGTTCTTCCTATGGGTTGGAAACCACTTCAGTCCCCTCAGTCCTTTCTCTAATTCCTCCATCTGTCAAGAGATTCTCAGTCCAATGGTTGGCTATGAGCATTTGCCTTTGTATTTGTAAGGCTGTGGCGGGTCCTCTCTTGAGGCAGCTATATCAGGCTCCTTTCAGCAAGCATTGCTTGGCATCTTCAATAGAGTCTGTTCTTGGTACTGTATACAGGATGAATCCCCAGGTGGGGCAGTCTTGACAAGGCCTTTCCTTCAGGCTCTGCTCTATTTTATCTCTGTATTTGCTCTGGTCATTATTTATTTCCAATTTCTAAAAAGGACTAAATCTCTCACACTTTGGTCTTCCTTCTTGAGCTTCATGTGTTCTGTGAATTGTACCTTGGTTATATGGATGTTTTGAGCTTATATCTACTTATCAGTGCGTGCATACCTTGTGTGTTTCTTTGTGTTTGTGTTACCTTACTGAGGATGATATTTTCTAGTTCCATCCATTTGCCTAAGAATTTCTTGATTTCATATTTTGTATTAGCTGTGAGGTACTCCAATGTGTACATGTATCACATTTTCTGTATCCATTCCTCTTTTGAAGGACATCTTTCCAGCTTCTGGCTATTATAAATTAGGCTGCTATGAACATAGTGGAGCATGTGTTTCTGTTGTAGGTGGGAATATCTTTAGGGAATATGCCTGGGAGTGGTTTAGATGGGTTCTCAGGTAATAGGATGTCAAATTTTCTGAGGAACTGGTAGACTGATTTCCAGAGTGGTTGTAACTGTTTGTAATCCCACCAACAATGAAAGAGTGTTTCTCTTTCTCCACATCCTAGCAAGCATGTGTAGCACATGAGTTTTGGATTTTAGCCATTCTGACTTCTGTGATGTGTAATCTCAGTGTTGTTTAGATAAGCATTTCCTCTATCACTAAAGATGTTGAACATTTATTTATGTGATTGTTGGCCATTAAATATTCGTCAGTTGAAAGTTTTTGTTTATATCTGTACCCCATTTTAATAGTGTTATTTGATTATCTGGAGTATATCTTTTTTTTTTTTAACCACTTGATCTTAGCCAAAAGGCCGAGAAATGATTTTTTTCTTTTTTCTTTTTTTTAAGATTTACTTATTTATTATATGTAAGTACAGTGTAGCTGTATTCAGACACACCAGAAGAGGGCATCAGATCTCAATACAGATGGTTGTGAGTCACCATGTGGTTGCTCGGACTTGAACTCAGGACCTTTGGAAGAGCAGTCGGGTGCTCTTAACCGCTGAGCCACCTCTCCAGTCCATGGAGTCTATCTTTTTGAGTTCTTTGTATATATTGTGTATTAGCTCTCTATTAGAAACAGGATGTGTAAAGACCCTTTTCCAGTCTTTTGGTTGCTGTTTTGTCCTATTGACAGTGACCTTTGTCTTATAGAGTCTTTGTAATTTTATGTCATCCCATATGTTGATACTTGATCTTCGAGCATAAGTCATTGGTGTTCTGTTCAGGAAATTTTCCCATGTGCCCATGTGTTTGAGGATCTTCCCCAGTTTCTCCACTATATATATCAGTCTATCAGGTTTTATGTGGAGATTTTCGGTCCACTTGGACTTGACTTTTGTAAAAGGACATAAGAATTTGTCTATTTGTATTTTTGTACATGTGACCAGCACTTGTACCAGCACCACCATTTGTTTGCACATGATTCTTGAATTCATATCTCAGTGGATTTTTTCTGCCTTTGGTCATGCCCTAACACAGGATGAATGTTGAATTTGACATCATTAAATCACAACATGAAAAAATAAGGATGGATATGGAAAAAAAGAACCAGTCAATAATTGATGCCATAGAGAAGTACAAGGAGGTGATAGAAGATAAGTATAACTACAGGTGAGTCATTGACAAAGATGAGTCCCCAGCACAAGTCAGGGAATGCTTCTGACCTTGTAGGACCTTGAACAAAATAAGGGCTCTGGTTCTGTACTATCTTTTCCATAATAGGAACCCTGCCTTGAGGCAAAGGTCTTGAATTTGTACCTCTTGGACTCAGTTGTCCTAAGGATGAAGAGTGTACAAGACCATTTGATCTTTATAAGTCCAAATTCAGGATCCTCTACATAGAAAACATTTTCACCATGCTGGAAATATAAGGCAAACCTCAACCTCCAGGGTTCTAACAGGACATTTAAAGATCTGGGATCCCTGACAAACATGGAAAGATTGTATATCTGTTGGGTCTTATCTTCTCTCTCAGAGAGGATTTGTCCTCTGGTACTGATGGTTTCCTAGTACCATGGACACAGAAGCACCCATG